>CM053622.1:103604649-103658799 GCA_028646595.1 Phalanger gymnotis
GCTGGAGCCCTGCTTCCCTCTGCCACTTTGTGGGTTCTGCAGTTCTAGAATTGGTTCAGAGCCATTTTTTTATAGGTTTTTGGAGGGACTTGGTGGGGAGCTCACGCCAGTTACTGCTTTCCAGTCGCCATCTTGGCTCGGCCCCCTTTTACTATGTTTTATAGTGTTTTTAATAGGAATGGGTGTTGTATTTGATCAAAAGGTTTTTCTGCATATATCGAAGTAAGTTTGTGATTTTGTTGGTTTTGTAACTGACATAGTTAATTATGCCGATAATTTTCCTAATATTCAACCAGCCCTGCATTCCTGGTATAAATCCCACCTGGTTACAACTATGGTTATTTTAATGTACGATTTTTTGTGATGTATTGCTATAGTCTTCTTGCTAGTATTTTATTTTAAATATTTGCATTGATATTCATTAAGGAAATTAGTCTGTAATTTTCTTGCTCTTTTTGTGCTCTTCTTGGTTTAAGTATCAGCACCATATTTGTGTTATAAAAGAAATACGGTAGGACTCCTTCTTTGCCTATTTTTCCCCAGATGCCTCATACAGTATTGGGATTAATTGTTCTTTAAATGTTTGGTAGAATTCATCTGTAGATTCATCTGGTCTTGGTGATGTTTTCTTGAAGAGATCATTCATGCTTATTGAATTTCTTTTTCTAAGATAGGGTTATTTAAGTATTCTGTTTCAACAAAATGTAATGTCTCTGCTCATGCCTTTTTATCAGTTTTATTTTTGCCTTTGCTTTGTCTGAGATCATGATTACTATCCCTGACTTTTTTTTTTTAATTTCACTTGACACATGATAGATGTGTCAGCCCCTTACCTTTACTCTCTGTATCTCTCTTTGTTTCAAGTGTGTTTGTCATAATGCAGGATTCTATTTTTAACCCATTCTGCTATCCACTTCCATTTTATGGGTGAATTTGTCTCATTCACATTCACAATTATGATTGTAGTATATTTCCCTCCATCTTATTTCCCCCCTTTTATCATTCTTTCTCTTTTTTTAAACTGTCCCACCTCAAAAGTCTGTTTTGCTTCTGACCAGTACCTCCTTTAATCTGTCATCTCTTCCATCAACTCCCTCCTCCATTTTTTTTTCTTATCTGCTTCCTCTCCTACCTCCCAGTAGGGTAAATGTATGCGATATTCCCTATTTGGGTCAACTCTGGTGAGAGTAATGGCCTGCTATTGCCCACCACCACCACCGCCATCTTCCCCTCCATTGTAAAAGTTTTTTTTTTCTTTCCTGCCTCTTTGAGGTGAGATAATTTTTCATGTTCTACATCTCCT
Source organism: Phalanger gymnotis (assembly GCA_028646595.1). NCBI lineage: Eukaryota > Metazoa > Chordata > Mammalia > Diprotodontia > Phalangeridae > Phalanger > Phalanger gymnotis. Next base: position 103,605,953 of record CM053622.1, read on the forward strand.
TTCCTCTTTCTCACAGGGCGTCCCTCTTTATCGCTCCTTAATTTTATTTTTCCAAATCATCCCATCACAGTCAACTCACACCCATACCCTCTGTTTATGTATCTTTATTCTAACTGCCCCGATTATCATAAAGTTCTTAGAAGTTACAAGTATCATCTTCCCATATAGAAATGTAAACAGTTTAACCTTATTGAATCCCCTATGGTTTCACTTTCATGATTAACTTCTTATGCTTCTCTTGAGTCTTCCATCTGAAAGCCAAATTTTTGATGTAGCTTTGTGTTTTTTCTTTCAAAATGCTTGAAAGTTCTTTACTTCATTAAATATCAATTTTTCTCCTGAAGGCTTGTACTCAGTTTTGCCAGGCAGGGGATTCTTGGTTGTAATCCTAAATTCTTTGCCTTCTGGAATGTCAAATTCCAAGCCTTCCAATCCTTTAGTGTTGAACCTGCTAAATCTTGTAATCATCTTGACTATGACTTCGTGATATTTGGATTGTTTCTTTCTGGTTGCTTACAATATATCCATGACCTGAGAGCTCTGAAACTTGGCTGTAACATTCCTTTGGGAATCTCTTTCAGGAGGTGATTGGTAGATTCCTTTAATTTTTATTTTACCCTCTGGTTCTAGTATATCAGGGAATTTTTCCTTGATAATTTCTTGAAATATGATGTCTAGGCCCTTTTATTATGGCTTCCAGATATTCAAATAATCCTTAAATTATGTCTCTTTAGTATGTTTTCCTGCTCAGTTATTTTTCCAGGTCAGGTGGAGAAAATATCCACACAAGCAAAATAACGGACTCCCAAAATATTGAAATTAGAAAGACATAAGGAACAGAAATACTAAGTTAATGATAATCTGTTATTAACCCATTTGGTTGTGGCTGAGATTGTCACATGCAAAACAAATCAAGGATTGAATCAAATGACCAGATAAAACAGGTCCCAAATCATTTTGCCTGAAATGCTCATGTAGTTAAAGTAAAAGAGAATAAAATAGGAACTTGTGGGAGGGGGAAAGGGAAGAAGGGTGAGAAAATTTAAAAATTGTGGAAGTGAATGTTGAAAACTAAAAATAAATAAATTAACTTATAAAAAAGAACAAAGGACAAATAAACACAATGATCAAGAAGTACCAGAGCTTGGCCCCCCTACACCCATAATTTCTCAATGCCCCTTCTTTCTCCTTCCCACAAACCAGCAATGCTAAACAGAGAACAAGAATTTCACTAAACCTAAATTTTTCACAATAGAATAGTGACTAGATAGCTGTGTTGTCCCTTTCCCCACTTAACTGGATGTTGTGGGGATGTCCAAAACTTAATGTGAAAAAGATGTCACCTCCTGAGTAAAATGATGAGGTTCCCACACTTAGACAAAGGCTCCAGTGGCATAACCAGGGTGAAGTAAGTGGGGCTTTGCCCAAAGACACCAAAATTTAGAGGTTATACAAATTTAAAATAACGATTTTAAGATTGAAATTTTTAATTGGCCCCATTTACATTTTTATGGCATTTTCACTTCAACAGAAGGAAAACCATAAAGCTTACGACCTAGTTAGCAAGGATATTTACTTAAGTTAAGAAGCAACCAGACGGCATGCTTCCTTTCCTAGGTGTCCACACACCAAACAAGCTCTCACACAGTCTCATCTTGCCCTGTTTCCCCTATACAGCAATGGCCTTGTGTTGGGTACTGCATTTTTCCCAACAAAGCCCAGTATCCTGGGGGTCTCTGTCTCCCCACAAAGATGTTGTGTCATTGTATTCCTCAAGGGAGTTTTCCAAACTCTCTCCAATTAGTCAGTCAATAAAAATTTATTAAGTACCTCAGAAAATAGGTACTCTCTATTTCTGACCTGCAAATCTCCATCTTTTCTCTCTGTGCCTTTTGGGTTCCCCTTGCACTCCTACGTATGTTCCTTTCTTAGAATCCCTGATTTCTTTCAATTCTCAGCAGAAGTATCACCTTCAGTAGAAGGGCTTTCTATTCTCCCCAGGTATTGATGCTCTCCCTCTAAGATTTCTCTGTAGCCACTTTGTGTACTATGTATTATGTATATCAAATATGTACATATTTTCTTCCCCTAGAATATAAGCTACTTGAGTACAGAGACTTTTTTCCCATTTTTTTCTTTCTATTTCAAGCACTTGGCATGGTGCCTAGCACCTAGTGGGCGATTGAAAAATCTGTCGATTTATCAATTGATCAGCCGAATTATCCAGAAAATTTTACGGCCTCAATTCTCTAATTCAGTTTTCTTTCATGTAAAAATTCCTTTGTATAAGATATTTTAAAGCTGGGATTTGTTTAGCTTTATTATCTCACCTTTTGAGGCAGATCTCAAGTTAAGGAGACCTGAGTTCAAATCTGGCCTCAGATACTTAATAATTATGTGACCCTGAGTTAAGTCACTTAACCTCTGCTTGCCTCAACTTCCTCATCTATAAAGTGGGAGTAATAATAGTATCTACCTTCCTGGGTTATTGTGAAAATCACATGTGATAATAATTGTAAAGTGCTTATCACAGTGCCTGGCACAAAGTAAACACTATGTAAATGTTAGCTATAGTTGTTGTTGTTAAAAATCCAGAAAAGAGAATAAGTAGAGTGAAAATTTCAGGAAAATTTAATGAAGGAAAACTACTTATGTTTTATTCACAGAAAAATGACATTTGAATGCTAGGATCATAGCACTTCAAAACAATGATACAAAAGCGATATTGAATCGGGGAGAACTGAAGTTAAAAAATGATGAAGTTAATCATTGTAATTATAAATTAACTATAAGGGAACTCTTATTGGCAGGAAGTAATAGTTGGGTGGAATCTTCATATAATCTAGAGCTGACCAGTGGTCTAGATAAAAACACCCAGAAGCGCATTTCAGGCAATAGTCCTCTCTGGCAGGAGCTTCAGTGGATGACCTCACAGGTCTTTTCCATGTCCAATTTCTATCATTTCACCAATAAAACTTAGCCCCAAATTGCACAATGACCTACCCTAAGAAAATAAACAGTGAGCTACTAGACTATGTGGCTATTCCCTAAACAAAAAAGTACTAAGATCACAAAGGCCAGCCCAGAAGATCAGTCCTAAACATGGGCTGGATAAATAGAAGCTTTCATTCCCTCAAATTTTCTTAATCCTCAAATCAGAATGGGCAGAGGGGTTGCCAGGTTTTCCAGGGTATTGGATGGCATGGGCTTTGCATAATCTCCCCTAAGCTTTGCTCGGCCAGGAAGGAACTGTCCTTTGAAGATGGCTGGATGGGTTCCAGCACCTTCTCTTAGATTTCCCCAATCCTCTGCCCACCTCCCCTCAGCCCCTTCTATTGGCTCTGTCCATCCCTGGGAAAGTAAGAAAGTTACAATGCCTTAGGACATTCCTTGGTGGAGAATGGTGGGTACTAGTCTGCCACTTGGCACACTCAGATGTTATTCAGAGGACGACTACTTTGAAAAACCAGTCTGTTCAGACATGGACATGACTGGGAATATAGATTTCCTCCTGCTTTACTAAGAGATCAGTGTCTAAACTTTCTGGTTTTGTTATCATTATTAGGGCTTCCATTCATCTCTTGTTACATGACCACTACTAGGAAATGGGTACCTGAGAGAGTAGACTGAGCATGTGAGAAACAGAGGCTAGGCAAAGTTGGACAGGCACAAAGTTAGAAGAAAAATGAAGTAAAGCATAAGATATTCCAGTGGTCTCATCACCCAGCTTCTATCTCACCAAGCAGTCTTCTCATCCGGTGAGTCTTGCCTTTATAAATGCCTTTTTTTGAGATTTGCTGTCTCTGAATCACTAAACTTTAGGCAACAAAGAAACTTGGCACACAGAGTTCTCATGTGTATTTTCTCAAGAGACTATAACAGCTGCAACCTTTTGGACAAATAGCATTCATTTTAAAACCATGAATGGACATTTTTGTTAACTACATCAAATCCAAGAGTAATTTTTTTCTTTGTGTGCACATCTGAAAATCATCCAGACGAGTTCTGCCTCTCCTTGCTCTATAGGACTTCTCATGTAGCTCTCGAGAGAGAGAGGACCCAATTAGATATAAAATCCTAGAAGATAAAGATCAGGCATCTCATTTCTTTCTTGTGGCCTTCACTGGATCTAGTAAAGTGTAAGTGGAATAAATATCCGTTGGTTGGTTGACTGATTGATGCTTTGTACGTGAGCAGAGAGCAAAGGTGTTTAGAGAAAAGAGAATCAAGTCTTTGGTAATATTCATCCCCCAATTCCAAAATAACTAAAAGATTTAAAGTTGACATTCTGATTGCCTCATTGTGGAATGGAGGAGACTCTACATTATCAAAGGTAATATTTTCAGAGCACAAGCTCTGGTATCAATCTGGAGAAGAGTTTTGGGCGTTTTCCTGCTATGGGTTTTACCTGCTATGCAGAAACTGTCCTGTTTAGTAAGAGAGGCTCATTACTAGAATAGGACTGACTTGGTGATAAATTCTTTGGCCATAGAAACCCATGAAGCAAACATTAATGAAAAGTTATAACTAGTGTAAGGCAAATAGTCTTTTGGTCCAGAGGGACAGTATGGAAAAAGGGGATTCTTTCCCTGCTTGTCATCTCTTTGGTTCACATTTCCTCCAGGATTCTTCGTCGCTCTCTGGGGCTTGCCTTCTTCCCCAGCTCCCATGGGGTAAAGACTGGACTGCCCTCTCTTCTGGCACAACCATAACTTTGATTAGATTTTCTTCTATGGCCTGCCACTGTCAAACACCCCCCCCCACCCCGACCCAAAGCAACCATTCTCCCTCAGGTGAAAAAATTCGTAGTAATGGTTCCAAAAGTGGTGATTTACTTTTCTATCTCTGAACATCTACTGCTGAAGAATTAATTTATGCTATGTGGACTTCTCCCTCTTGGGCAACTTTATGGGAAGGAATAAATCCATATTACCACCTCATACATGTTGAACTGCACACATTTCCTCTTTTCCTTTTCTTTTTTTTTCTGAATTTGAAGCAAGTGAAGGAAACATTGAATGTCTGTTAGCATGTTACACGGATAGAGGCTGGTCTTAAAGCATCCAGGCTTGCTCCAGTGAGCTGGTGATGACAGTGATTGCTGATTCTGTTTGATTGTGAGCCATGGAAACCTAAAGACAACATAGTCCAGGAAGGGACTCACATTTAGCTTGAAACAAGCATAATAACATTCTTGGAAGGTATATTTGGAGAGAAAACAGGTCAGTTGTGGGAGAATTTTTTCAACAAGAGAGTTGTTCAGAGACAGTATATGCCCTCTCCTTTGGTTCTAATGAGTAAAGTACTAAATTACAGATTGTGTTTGTGCCAGTATTCTATTTCTAGGATCAATTAAGATAAACCATATATGACTGAGCTCCAGGCTGATTTGGAAGATATGGGAGCAAATTAAATTAAATTTTAATTATGTGGGTTTTATATGGGTTTGGGCCTGGATTTTCCTCAAATATATACACATATGCATTAGGGGAAAAATTGTTTTGCAGATACTCTGAGTTGGAAGAGACCTCAATAAGCTGCCAAGTCCAACCTGGATCCAGCCAGGAATCCCATCTACAACACTGCTGACAAGTTTCAATAAAAGTTTGTTGAGGTTTGGGATTATGAGAGGTCCTTTTCTCACACTAAGGAATTCCCTTTAGACTATGGCTGCTTTTTGACTAATGGTGTTTGGGAAATCTAAAACCAGTGATACTACCATGATGATCTCTGACTGTAAGAAAGCAATTTAGGGAGGGGAAAATGCTTTTTTCCACATTATTTTTTTCATATGTTACACCAAAAGGAAACCTTATAATAGAATGTTTTGATATATGGGACTTTTAGGTGAATTCTACTTTGAAATTTATTTTTATTTTTTTTTACTTCACAAATTGCAGAAATTGCCAAAGACACTACCCTTCACGTCTGTGTTGGAAACAAAAGCAAACATCAATAACAATAAAAGTAAGCTAAAAAGTTCATACTGAGGTAGACCATGGACTTGAGCCAGAAAGATGAAATATTCATTAAGGTAACTATACAGTCCTATACCTAGAATAAAAGTCAATTGCATAAGCACAAAATGAAGCAAAAGTTCAAATGATTTTTTTTTCCCAAGATGATCCAGCATTTTGATGAAATGCTAAGGAAAAAAAACTACTTAAAACAGTTTGTCTTTATGTGTTGATATTATATGTGGTCAAGGGAGGAAGGAAGGAAGGAAGGAAGGAAGGAAGGAAGGAAGGAAGGAAGGAAGGAAGGAAAGAAGGAAGGAAGGAAGGAAGGAGGGAAGGAGGGAGGGAAGGAAGGAAGGAAAGATGGAAAAAAGAATGGAAGGAAAGAGGGATGGAAAGAAGGAAGGGAAAGAAGGAGGAAAGGAAAGATGGAGGAAGGAAGGGAGGGAGGAAAGATTTATTAAGCACTTGTTATGTACACTGTACTAAGCACTAGGGATATAAATGCAAGATAATCCCCTCTTTCAAGTAGCTTATATTCTGGGATCATTCCACAGAAACTACTCTCCCCAAAGTTACCAATGATTTTTAAGTTTTCAATCCTCATTTTCTTTGACTCTTTGTAGCCTATGACATTGTTGATAACTCTCACCTTCTTAGCATTCTCTTCTCTCTCCATTTTTGGGACACCATTAACTCCTAGTGGGTGTCCCATCTGACAACACCTCAGATTCCTTTGCTGGATCCTCATCCTCATCATTTCTTCAAATTGTCGAAGTGCCTGAGGGTTCTATCCTAAGCCCTCTTGTCTTCTTCCTGTAAGCTATCACTTGGTGATCTCAATAGCTTCCCTGACCCAATATTTGCTGACCTGCAATTTTGTGTCTCCAAGTGCCTTTCAGACATCTCAAACTGGATTACAGTAGACAACTTAAACTCACTATGTCCAAAACAGAACTCATTATCTTTCACCCTCTTCTCTCTTTCCTTTTACTATAGAAGGCAAAACCATTCCTCAATCTTTCAGGCTCACAATCTAGGAATTATCCTGGATTCCTCGTTGTCTCTCACCCACCATATCTAATCTGTGGGCAAGGCCTATTGATTTCACCTTTTTAACATCTCTTGAATATATCACCTTTTCTCCTCTGACATGGCCATCATTCTAGTGTAGGCTCTTGTCACCTCATGCCTGAATTATTCCAATATCCTGCAGGTAGGTCTACTTACCTCAAACCTCTCTCCACTGCAATTCATCTTCCATTCAGCCACTAAAGTGATTTTCCTAAAGCACAGGTCTGATGAGGTCATACTCACGCTTAATGAACTCCAGTAGCTCCTCATTGTCTCTCAGAGCAAATACAAAAATGCTTTCTTTGGCATTCAAAGCCCTTCGTAATTTAGCCTCCTCTTAGCTTTCCAGTCTTCTTATACCTTACTTCCCAGCTCATACTTTTCAATCCAGTAACACTAACCTTGGGTTTCACAAACAAGACACTCTATTTCTCAGCTTCAGACAATCCCTCTGCTTTTACACCATAACTGGAATGTTCTTCCTCTTCCACTCTGGTTACTGACATCCATAGCTTATCTGTGAGTCCCAAATAAAATCCTACCTTCTATAGGAAGCGTTATCCAACTCTGCTTAATTCCAGTGCCTTCACTATGTTAATCACTTTCTACATATCTCATATATGAGTTGCTTTATATATATATATATATATATATATATATATATATATATATATTTGTTTATGTGTTATATCCCCCATTAGACTCTAAGCTCCTTAAGGGCAGGGACTCTCTTTTATCTCTTTTGGTATCCACAGTGCTTAGCAAAGTGGCACATAAAGGACCCTTAATAAATGCTGATTTATAGATTGATTCATTGAAATGCAGAGAAGTGGGGGAGATGAAGGTACCTGAAACTGTTTCAAAGTTGTTAGGTCAGGGACAAGGCCTAGAGGAGAATAAGGGATGACGCGTGTCTTTCCACAAAATGGATGCCCCAGAAGCACTCACAATTAGGAAGAGGGGATGAGTCTTGAGGAGGAGTATTCCAAGTTGAGAAGACTGCAGAGATGGTTGCATGTTGAGGGTGAATTTCTCTCTCTTGCTCCTGGACTTTCTTTGTAATATATAGAAATGCTGAGGATTTAAAAGGGTTTATTTTGTATCCTGCAACTTTCCTAAAGTTGTTAATAATTTCAAGTAGTTTTTTTCAGTTGATTCTCTAAGATTTTCTAGGTATAATATCATATCATGTACAAAGAGTTATACTTTTGTTTCCTCATTGCCTAGTCTAATTCTTTTAATTTCTTTTTCTTTTCTTATTGCTATAGCTAACATTGCTAGTGTGATATTAAATAATAGAAATTATAATGGGCACCCTTGTTTCACCCATCATCTTAATAGGAAGGCTTCTAGCTTATCCCTATTACAGATGATGATTTTTGATGGTTTTAGATAGATGCTACTTATCATTCTAAGGAAGACTCCACTTATTCCTATGCTCTCTAATGTTTTTCATAAGAATGGGTGATATATATCGTCAAAAGCTTTTTCTACAACTATTGAGATAATTGTATGGTTTCTGTTGGGTTTGTTACCAATATAGTCAATTATACTGATAGTTTTCCCAATACTGAACCAGTCTCTTGCATTCCCGGTATAAATCCCACCTGGTCATAGTGTATGATCCTTGTGATATATTGCTGTAATCTCTTAGGTAGTATTTTATTTAAATTTTTTTGCATCAATATTCATTAGAGAAATTGATCTGTACTTTTCTTTCTCTGTTTTGGGTGTTTCTGGCTTGGGCATTAGCACCATATTTGTGTGGTAAAAGGAATTGGTAGGATTCCTTCTTCATCTATTTTTCCAAATAGTTTATATAGTATTGGGATTAATTGTTCTTTAAATGTTTGGTAAAATTCATATGTGAAACCATGTGATCTTGGGATTTTTTTCCTTAGGAAGTTCATTGAAAGCTTATTCAATTAATTTTTCAAAGGTTGGGTTATTTTAGTGTCTTATTTCTTCTTCTGTTAATCTGGATAATTTATATTTTTATAGATAGGCATCAATTTCATTTAGATTGTCAAATGTATTAACATATAAATGGACAGAATAGCTCCTAACAATTGTTCTAATTTCCTCTTCACTGATACTAGTAATTTGGTTTTCTTCTTTCCTTTTTAAAATCAAATTAACAAATGATTTATCTATTTTATTGTTTTTTCATAAAACCAGCTTCTAGTTTTACTTATTAGTTCAATGGTTTTCATGATTTCAATTTTATTAATTTTTCTATGATTTTCAGCATTTCCAATTTAGTGTTTAATTGGAGATTTTAAATTTGTTCTTTTTCTATTGTTTTAGTTGCATGCACAATTCATTGATCTGATTTTTCTCTATTTTATTGATGTAAACAATTAGAGATATAAATTTTCCCATAAGTACTATTTTTACACCATATAAATTTTGCTATGTTGTTTCTTTGTTGTCATCCTCTTTAATGAAATTATTGATTGTTTCTATGATTTGTTCTTTGACCCACTTGTTTTTTAGAATTAGATTATTTAATTTACAATTATTGTTTAATTTCTCTTTCCTTTGCCCATTATTGAATGTAATTTTTATTGAATTATAATCTGTAAAGGATGTGTTTACTATTTCTGCTTTTTTGCATTTTGGTGTGAGGTTTTTATGTCCTAATACATGGTCAGTTTTTGTGTAGGTGCCATGCACTGCTGAGGAAAAAAAAAAGGTATATTCCTTTCTACTCCCATACAATTTTCTCCAGAGATCTATCATATCTAACTTTTCCAGAATCGTATTCACCTCGTTAACTTCTTTCTTCTTTATTTTTTGATTAGATTCATCTATTTCTGAGAGGGGAAAGTTGAGCTTCCCCCACTATCATAGTTTTATTATCTATTCCTTTAAATCATTCAACTTTTTCTTCAAAATTTTAGATCTATACCACTTGATGCATACATGTTTAGTATTGCTATAACTTCACTGTCTACAGTACCTATCAGCAAGATATATTTTCAAGCATAATAGATTTCTCTCCAGCCCCTTGCTTTTACCTTGTATCTTTCTGCTTCAAATATGTCTCTTGTAAACAATATATTGTAAGATTCTAGTTTTTAATCCATTCTGCTATCCATTTTTATGGGTGAGTTCATCCCATACACATTTATAGTTATGATAACTGCATTTTTCACTACATGGTATTTTTTTCCTATTTATCCCCCTCTCTCTTATACTCTACCCTTTCCCTACTCACAAGTGTTTTACTTCTGGTCACTGACTACCCCAATATACTTTCCCTTTTATTATTCCCCTCTATCCCTTCTATTATCCCCATTTCTTTTAATTCCCTATAAGATAAGATAAAATCTGAGTGTGTGTTATTCCCTCTATGAGCCATTTTTGATGAGAGCAAGGTTTAAGTTTTGCTCCCCACATCTTTCTCTCCATTACAATATGTGGGATAATTTACCCACATTCAATCCCCCCAATTTTCTTCTTTCAGTGCAATTATCTTTCTCACCCCTTTATTTTGTTTTTGGGGTATCATCCTATCAAAGTCACATTAAATCCACAGCCTCTGTCTACATATACTTCATCTAATTGCCCTTATATTAATAGTTGTTAAGAGTTACAAATATTATCTTGCCATATAGAAATATGAACAGTTTAACCTTATTGAATCTCTTATGTTTCCTCTGTCTTGTTTTTTTTTAAAAACCTTTTTGTGTTTACCTTGAGTCATCTTTTTGAAGATTATTTTTTTAAATTTGGCTCTGGTGTTTTAATTAGATATGCTTGAAAGTCCTCTATTTCATTAAATATCCATTTCTCCCCTGAAAAAAAATTATATGCAATTTTTTCTATGCAGGTGATTCTTGATTGTAATATTAACTCCTTAGCCTTTTGGTTTATCATATTCCAAGCTCTCCAGATCTTGAATATGGGAGCTGCCAAATCTTGGGTAATGATGACTGTAGCTCTATGATATTTGAATTGTTTCTTTTTGACTGCTTGAAATATGTTCTTTTTGATCTGTGAGCTCTGGAATTGGGCTAAAATGTTTCGGGGAGTTTTCATTTTGGGATTTCTTTCAGGGGGCAATCAGTGGATTCTTTCAATTTCTTTTTTGTTCTCTTGTTTCTAATATATCAGGGAAGTTTTCTTTGATAATTTCTCGAAAGATGTTGTCCAGGCTTTTTTTTTATCATGGCTTTCAGGTAGTCTGATAATTATTATATTATCTCTCATGGATCTATTTTCTAGGTCAGTTGTTTTTATGAGAAATTTCACATTTTCTTCTTTTTTATTTTTTAAAAATTTTGTTTTATTGTGTCTTGATTTCTCAGAGTCATTAATTTCCACTTGGTCAATTCTAATTTTTAAGGAATTAATTTTTTCAGTGAGCTTTTGTATTTCCCTTAGTATTCAGCCAATTCTATTTTTTAGGGAGTTACTTTCCTCAGCAAATTTTTATATATCTTTTCCCATGCTATTGTCTCTTTTTCATTATTCTCTTGCATTGCTCTCATTTCTCTTCCTAATTTTTCTTCTACTTCTCTAATTTGCTTTTTAAAATCTTTTTTAAGCTCTACCAGGAATTCTTTTTAGGCATGAGACCAAATTGCATTTTTCTTTGAGGCTTCACATGTAGTCATTTTGTCACTATTATTCTCTTCTAAGTTTATGCCTTGATACTGTCTATCACCAGAGCAACTTTCTATAGTCAAGCTCTTTTTTGTGGCTTTTTATATTCATTTTTCTGCCTTTTTTGTGACTTGGTATTTTTTTTTAACTTGAGAGTTGAGTCTGTTCTTGCACTGTTTCAAGCTTTTTGTGCTGGGGCTCTGGGTCTTCTCTTGACTTTCACTGGACTTCAGTGCTTAGCTGCTTGCTTTCTCTGGAGGGCAGGCTTCCATTCTGGCTTGTATTGCGGGGTGGGGCTTCCTGTTGGCCTCCCCTTAGTGTGGAGTTTAGCTGCTGGACTGTTCCAAGGTCAGGCCTTGCTTCTGGGTTGCTATGGAAACAGGGCCTCTCTGCTAGCAGGCCCTGGAGGAATAATTTTGTTTCTGATATGCCTAGGGGATGGGCCCTGCTTCTGGGTTGCTATGGAAACAGGGTCTTTCTGCTGGTAGGCCCCAGGGGCAGGGTTGTGCTGTTGGCTAGCATTGGGATAGGGCTTCACCACTGGTCAGCAATGGGGTCCAGGCCTCACTGGTGGTTTGTGCTGGGGGCAGGCCCTTGCTGTGCTATACAGACTGCTCGCTTGCTTTGGAGGTTTCTGGCTTGCAAGGGGGTGGTGCCTTGCTGGTGGATTGCCCTAGGTTTGGAGCCTTGCATTCGGCCCCCTGCTGTGAGGCTGGCTGCTGCTCTTGGACCTCACTCCCCTCCCACCCCGGTGAGACAGACCATTCCTAACAAGCTGGTAAGCTGCTTCCCTGCTCCTAGATCAATTCCGAGGTGGTTTTCTAATTCTTTAGAGGGGAATTTGGGAGGGCTTCAGAGGGTTCCTTCCTTACTCTGCCATCTTGGCACCAGAAGTTGTCCTATAGAGTTTTGATTCATTTCTTTAGTTCATTATATTTTTGAAATATTTCATTGCAGGTAGGTTGGAAGCTATGAGTCTCTGTTATGGTGACATCTATTAAAATCATTGTTCTTAAATTTTCAAGGAATAATATTACATCTTGGCAATTGTCAGCAACAGTTTTGTCTATGACAATGTCCCATTTCCAGCTTATTCATTGAATTCTACAAGATACTTTGAGGGTATTAGTAATACAGCATAATAGCAACAGCAGCAGTGTCTTGTTCTCATATTTTTTTTCATGGAATTCACTCAGTCAACAATTTATTAAGCACCCAATATGAGCCAGGCACAGTGCTAAGCACTGAGGATACAAAGAAAGGCAAAAAACAGCCCCTGCTCTCAAGTAGTTTACATTATAATGGCATGAACAAGCACATAACTATGCACAAACAAGATGAGAGAGAGACAGAGAGAGATGATATGACATGATATGATATGATATGATATGATATGATATGATATGATATGATATGATATATGGGAGATTATCTTAGGAGAAGGTGCTAGTATTATGGAGGATTCAAAGAGATTTTGTAGAAAGTGGGATTTTTGCTGGGATTTGAAAGCAACCAGGGAAGCGAGAAGGCAGAGATGACAAAGCAGAAAATTCCAGGCATGGGGGACAGACAGTGAAAATGGTCAGTCAGAGATGGATTATTTTGTGCAAGGAACAGCAAGTGTCACTAATGATGAAATATGTAGAAGGGAGGAAGGCATAAGAAAACTGGAAAAGTTTTGGGGAAGGGAATGTTGCAGGTTATGAAAGGCTTTCAAAGCAAAACAAAGACTTTTCTTGGATACTAACAGTATTCAGGAGGCAATGGAGTTAAATCAGTGGGCAGCTAGATGATGCGCTGGGTAGAGCATAGGGCCTGCAGTCACCAAGATCTGAGTTTAAATCTGGCTTCAGACACTTACTAGCTGTGTGATGTTGGGCAAGTCACTTAACCCTATTTGCCTCAGTTCCTCATTTGTAAAATGGGGGAGAAGGAAATGGTAAATCACTCCTGTATCTTTTCCAAGAATACTTCATGGACAAGTCCATGGAGTCATGTAGAGTTGGACACAACTGAATGACTCAACAGCAATAACAAAGAGTTAGATAAGAGGGTGACATGGTAATTCCTGTGCTTTAGAAAGATCACATTGATAGTTGAGTGGAAAATGGACTGGAGAGAGGAGAGACTTATGGTAGTAAGGCTATTGCAATATGCCAGGCATGAGCAGATGAGGACTTGCACCATGATGGTAACAACATCAGAGAAGAAAAAGGAGAATATAGAAGAGGGGTTACAAAGGACTTGGCTATTATCATGTAATGCCCTTTGGACATTTGTGCAAGTTCCTAAAATTATTATTTGTAGTTGAATAAAATATTGACATATGCATTTAAGTTGTCTAGGCTGACTGAGAGTATCTTCCAAACAACTTCAGCAGTAGACAGCATGATGGCAATCATATGTATATTATAATGTTCCTGGTGATTTTTTTATCATCATGATCAATATCATTAGCTTCATCATTTGCTATTACAGAGTAATAGGATCAAAGAACTAAAGCTCAAAAGAATATCAGAGGCCATCTAGTCTAACTCCCTCACTTTACATATAAGGAAACTGAGACCAGGAAAGTTTAGTAAAGTTCCTTGCCCAAGGTGGCAGAGCTGGAACTTGAATCCCACTTCCAAAGCCAGGAGACTTTCTTAATGAAGGCAAATGAGGGTGGGGTTTAGTTGGATGTATAATAGGAGGGAGACTTTTAAATCCTTTCTAGCTACTACCTTTATTGATTAACAGTTTTTTTTAAATGAAATAACATAGAAAACTAGAAAACTTTACTAGGTGAGAAAACTTAGCAAGAAGTAACAGGTGTTGATTCTGAACAGGGAAGCAAGCAAGCCAATTTGAAGAACCTGAGGGAGTAAAGGAAAGGTGTAAAACAGAAGGCTGTCACATGAAGAATCTCTTAAGGTTTATAAGGTCATAAGACTTCAAATTATGGTCACCCTAACTAAGACTTCCTACCGCCCTACCATTATATCATGGTCACCAAGTTTACTTTATACACATATGTGCATTCAAGTATTCATGTAAGTATACATACATGCATACATACATATATGTGTACACACGCATACACACGCAGATACATTCTTCATATATATCTATATAAAACTCCATGTACATTGATATGTTATTTCGGATATATAAATATAACTATATACTAGGAGACAGCATGTACATATACTAGTATATGTTTGCAAATATATTAAAATAAGTATAATTATATAATTTTTGTTGAGGGAGGATTAGTTGGTGGGAGGATAGGAAAAGACTGTGCATAATATGAACTCTGAAGGAGACTAGGGATTCTAAGAGGCAGGAGAGAAGAGGGTGTGCTTTCCAAGCATGGGACGCAACCTCTGCAGAAGCACAGACATGAAAAATGGAGTGTCATGTGCAAAGTACACCAAGGAGGGCAGTTTGGAATATTATTATTCTATAAGAAATAATGAACATGACAGGTTCTTAGAAGCTGGGGATTTTTATTAACTGAACCAGAGCAAAGTGAGCAGAACCAAGAAAACAATTTACCTTCTGATGAAACAAATATAAAGGAAAATAACTATAAAAGATTACAGAGCTCTCTAACCAATGTGGTGATCAACCTGACCTCAGAAGACTGATGATGCGAATGCACACCTCCCACATCTCGTCAAAGGGCAATGACCTACCAATGCAGAGTGGAACCTATGTTTTCTGGCTTGCTCAAAGTACTGAAATGGTTTGTGTGACTCTGCTTCTCATAAGGGAAGGATGGGGGTGAATTAATAGATTGCTAGTGATAGAGATGCAAAAGGCAAAAAAAGGAAGAAAACATTAAAAGTACACGAAAGAAAACAAAAAGAACTTCAGAAAGGAGAAAAACAGGACAATTTTATCACTAACATAGTAAATATAAAGCTATGCATGATGAGTTAATATTTGCTGATAATTATTAATATTATAAAAGAAAAATCTGTTTCTTTTTTGTTTGTTTTTACAGGGCAGCTTGGCTTGAATATTGAGTGTATGAAGTAATGTATAAAAAATTTGGAAAGATAGTCATAGTCGAGGTACAAAAGATACTGCACATGAATAATGAGCAAAACCCCTAGAATGTATTTAATGGGGGAAAAGGGGAAAAAATCAGAAGTTTATAGTTTTATAGCGAATTCTCTTTTTTGTCTTTCTATTTAAAAATATTCATGTTTGTTGATGAAACCACAAGTGAAAAATCTACAATTTCAAATAAATACTTTTATTTTAAATATCCATTCAGTATGGTTGAATGTAAATATCCAAAAAATATTACACTGAAGTATTTTACTTGCACTATCTAGGGTCCACACCAGTGACTGCTACATAGTAGTAGATAGTTTATAAATGCTTCTACGTGATGACAATGACCTGATACCTAGCATAGTATCTTACATACCCCATATGCTTAATAAAAATATTTTGTTGTTCAATTGAATTGATGCTGCTTTTAGGAAAAGAAACCAATGCCTACAACCATACACATTTGTTAATTGTTTCCCAACATATATCCTTGGTGGGGAAAACTGACTCATAGATTCAGGCTTATCTCATATCATATGACTTGAACACTCAATAAAAAAACACATTCCTTAAATATCTTTAAGATATTTATATTTAAATATAAGATATTAAATATCTTTAAAGATGCTGCTTGATTTCATTCATTAAATCAGGTTCTTGGCAACTGGGCTAGTATCTACTTTCATGACTTTTTTCCAGGATTTCTCTTCTAAAGTTTTATTCTAATGCTTAGTTATGGAGTCCAGGGGACCCTAGGCTATCAAAGGAATATATCAGAGGAATGTATACCCAGATAGGTCCTACAAAGCTAGAAATGATGCAAGACCCAGAAGCAAACTGTTTGGCTATCAAGCTGAGGACTAGTCTCACTTAGTTCTTAATTACCAAATATGTGCACCAGGTGACTGCTTTTTGACAGAAACTCATGAAGACTGAGTACTAAGACTAGGAAAGGTTGAGATTCAGTGAAAGAAATGTCTATATCCATAAAATCTTAGATATTAGACCCACTGCAGTGCATCTAATCTGAAGTGCATCAATGCGGTGATTTCCAAATCAAGTAAACCTAATGCTGAATTTGAGAATTTCATCATTTAATCAGGAATATTTTAACAGGAGAGCTTCTACTTAGCCAAGCTTCTGTGAGTTACTTAAATAAGCAACTCCTATGTCATTAGCCATATTCATCTGTCTTCTTTATTTTGATCTCAATTTTTTTTTGTTAAAAAGCCTCAGAGGACTGCTGCTTAATTTATTCAATAATCTAATGGAGTTATTCAAAAATCTAACAGAATCTCAGAGTGGAAAGGGATGTTAAAAGACAGCCGTGTCAATGTCCAATGCAGGAATATTCTCTTCAATATCCTTGAAAAATTCTATTCATTATCCATGCAAAATGAGAAGGAAAGAATGTGAGATGTTTGTTTTCCTTTTCTTAAATATCTTGGATTTTCTCCTCAAGATATAATCATAAACTGTTAGAACTAGAATAGACCTTAGCGGTGATCAGATCCAACCTTTCCAATTTACAGGTTAGGAAACCTAGATATAAAGAGGTGATGTGGTTTGCTTGTGGTCATAGATGGCACTCCATATTTTCACTTTGTGTTTCTCATCATTCTTTATCTTTTCAAATATTTCTTGGGACTACTTCCTATATTTTATGCTCCTCACATCCAAATTTTTACTTTTTAATACCTGATTTCTCCCCCAAAACATAATATGGATGAAATAAAAAACCTGCCACTGAGCTTTCCATGAAACTACTTTTGGTCAGCACTAGCCTCACTTTATCAGCCCTTCATATTGTTTGGGCAATCTGACCCATGTTTGGTCTCTATTTTCCAAGGGCAGTTTTCAATGAACCATAGTCTGCCTTTCAACAGACAAACGTTGCAAACCTTGGTGGGCCGGGTAGGCCCCCAAAAAAGGATGTTTTCTTTTTCCACTGTTTAAACCTCTTGTGAGTAATTCCCTGCAGCTGTACATAAACAGTGCTTTCCAGTGAGGAGAAAGATGTCTCAAAGCAGCCTCTGGCTTTCTCTGTTTATCAAATTAAAACAAACAATGGTAACCTCCACTTTCAGCCATTTAAGAACCGTAGCACTTTTCACAAGGATCTTAATTATTTTTAAGGTTTCATTTCTAGGATATCCCTGTGAAAGGAGAAAAAAAATCACAGTATTATATGAGAATCTAAAAGGGAAAGCTAAGGGAAAAAATACTTCTTACATCTTATATCATTAAAGATGCTTTGGCAGTTCTTATATTTAGAGGGAGAAGGAAGTGTTGTAAATTAGCCAAATAAAATGATAACCCCATCTAGAGTTTCAGTGGGCAGAATTTCTTATCTTTGCTTTGGGAGAAAAAGGCATATTCTAGCTAAGATGTACCAAAACCAGACCTGCCCTTCCTGCCACCCCTCCCCCAGTGACACTTTCTACAGTAGCATAATGGGTTATAGTGTACTATGTTATGGTAATGTTTGTTTTGTTCCATACATTTAAAAAATAAAGTAGAGTATTAAAAGAAAAGATTAACTGCTATGTATGTCTACCCCATCTTGCACTTGTGAAATTGATTTTTTAACCCAACTGTGCACCTTTAACTTGTCATCATTAGTCATCTTATTGCATTTGAAGAAAAAAAAAGAAAGAAAACAGAAAATTCTCCAGATTATCCTTTGTGTATAGAAAATTGGGGAGCTGTGGTGAGTATCAGATCAGGAATACCTATGTTTTAAGTCTGCCTCTGGACACTTATTACCTATGCGACTATGGGAAAATCTCTTAACTTCTACGTGCCTTACACAATTTCTTAGGACTTACCTACTGAGTCACAAAAGGGTTTGGTCTGCTTTAGCTTGGTGGAGGGAATTCCCATACTAAGGTTGCACCAAAATGATCAAGTTAAGATCCTTTGTTATTTAGCCAAATCAGTCTAGCTGACTAAATGACTATTAACTCATAATGGTGGGAAAAACACACCAAGATCGGCCCAGGTGGGGAATGGGGAGTGGTAGTAGAACTATCACTTGTGGAGTAAGCAAGTATGAAGTTACTGGGGTTTTTTTCTGTACAAATAATTGTACAATGTTGAATACATTGTTATTTGTTTCTTAAGTGAATTCTCCAGATATTCCATAAAGACTGATAGACTCTTAGTATGGGAAGTCTATAACGGGGGAAGAGAGGGGTATCAAAAAAAGATTGGAACACTTAGATGGGGTGGATGGATTGATTATTACTGACAAAAAAAGAAAGACAGAATTGCTTAATTCTTATTTTCCTTCAGTTTTGTCTGGATAGGAGAATGACAAAGCAAAAATGGCTAACAGGAAACTATACCTCAGTTTGGAAATAAGAAAGCACCTAGTGGTCCCTGATAAATTCAATTCTCTTGGCCCATAAGAATGCGAGTATGAGGTTGATTGATTAAATTAATCAGGTCTTCCCATCTCTCTGGAAGTAAATGATAAGATTCCTTGATGCCCTAACAAATTAAGAACAGGACTCAATCAATCTCAATGATGTCCTTTAATTTCCATGAACTAATCGTAGACTTCAGACCAAATCCGGAAATGTCTTTATAACTGGAGTAACCTTGCCCAAGAAGAATATTGAGATTAAGAAACCTTAATAAAAAAAAGACATCTTAATCACTTTCATCTTATCTTGGTAATAAGATGTGAGATGTTGGTCTATATCTAGTTTCCGCCATACTGTCCAAGACAATCCCCAAAATGTTATCCACCTCCAAAGAAAGGACTGAAGGCATCTGAATACAAAAAGTGTTCTTTCTTTTTCTTTCTTTTTTCATTCTTTCTTTTTCTTTCTTTCATTCTTCTTTCCTTTCTTCTTTTCTCTTTCTTTCTTTTTCTTTCTTTCTTTCTTCCTTTCTTGGATTCTTTCTTTCTTTTGTCTTCTCTTTCTTCTTTCTTTCTTTTTTTCTTTCTTTCTTTCTTTCTTTCTTTCTTACTTTCTTTCTTTCTTTCATTTTCTTCCACAAAATGGCAAATATAGAGATATGTTTTACTTGACTACACATGTATAACCTATATTGGATTGCTTATCATCTCAGGGAGGAGAGGAGCATATGGAAGAAAAAGAATTTGGAACTCAAAATTTAAGAAAAAGAAGAATGTTAAAAATTATTTTTATATGTAACTGGGGGAAATAAGTTATTATTAAAAATAAAGTGCTATACAATTTTTTTTTAAAAAAAGAAACCTTATATTCTAGTGCTCATCTCTATCTATCTCTATTTATCTATTTATCTCTCTATATCTGTCTATATCTATCTATCTATCTATCTATCTATCTATCTATCTATCTATTTATCTATGTGGCATTGCTGTAAATTACATAAATGATGATGATAACTCACTGGGCAGAATTTCTTACCTTTGCTCTGAAAGAGTAAAGCATAACACGGATCAGATACATTTCAGAAATTCGTGCCTGAAGAGGTTCCACTTGGCAGGGGTGGGGGAATGGGAACAAAAAGATTTTACCCTAAGCCTCATCCCTACTTTCGCCAGAAGAGGACCTTATGAGTTTCAAAGTGTCCAAAGGAAGTTGAGTCTCCCTCTTCCCATTGGCATCCTATAAATATTGCTGGATTATTTTATGACAATGCCTATACTGGAAACCAAGGACCAATTGGATTAGATTATTGGCTCCACAAAGAGCCCAGCAAAGCAGCTATACCATACCTGAGGGCAACTGCACAAGAAATCCACAGAGGGGAGAAAAGGACTTCCAGCTAGCAAGAGTTACCCCTTTGCTACATGTAGACTCTAACCCAGGGGTGGGGAACCTGGGGCCTTGAGGCCACATGTGGCTTTCTAGCTCCTTAAGTGTGGCCTTTTGACTAAGTCAAAATTTCACAGAACAAATCATTTAATTAAGGGGATTTGTTGTGTAAAGTTTGGATTCAGATAAAACACCATACTTAAGATCCTAGAGGGCCATAAGTGGCCTTGAGGTTCCAGGTTCTCCACCCCTGCTCTAACTCAAAACACTTTTTCCATTGAAGTCTGTGTGTTGTGGGAAAGTATGTCACAGACTATTGGAGAGATGTTTGGAACCAAGTACTCCTACTCTTCCACCTTAATAAATACCACTTTTTAAAGTTAATTTAGTCTAGCTGGTTAATTGATAATAAGCCCATAATTACGTGTGAGTGAGCTTTGGGATAGTCACTCCAGGCTTTATGTGCCCTATATGAGCTATTCCCTAAACTCCAGAAACAATGGGCAGATATGATTGTTAAGCAATTACCAATAATATTTGAAAGAACATGGAAAATAAGAGATACTGCAGGACAGAAGGGCAAATATTATCCCCAGTTTTAAAAGAAGACATCAAGGTCTACTATGAGTTTGACTTCAATTCAGGTAAAAATTAAGGAACAGATGATCAGAGAGATAATTAGTGAATACCTAGCAAAGGAAGCAGTGGTTATGAAGAATTACCATGGCTCCTTAAATAAAATGTAAAGACAGGATATAATTATTTCCTTTCTACAGAAAGTAGCTAAAATGGTAGATTAGAAAAATGATGCAGATATATATGCGTGTATTTGTATTCCTTAGATAAAATGAGATCATTTGATAAAGGATTTCATGCTATTCTTGTGGATAAGATGGAGAGAGAACAGACAATACTATAATTAGGTAGCTATGGAACTAGGTGGCACAGTAAACAGAGTGTTGGGTCTAGAGTCTGGAAGACTTATCGTCCTGAGTTCAAATCTGGCCTCTGTTTCTTACTAGCTGTGTGACCCTGGGCAAGTCACTTAATCCTATTTGTCTCAGTTTCCTCATCTGCAAAATGAGCAAGAGAAGGAAATGGCAAACTCCTATGTCTTTGCCAAGAAATCCCCAAATGGAATCATAGAGTTGGACATGACTGAAATGACTCAACAACACAAACAACAAAAGAATTGGTTAAATGGCAGAACTTAATTATTATTTATTGATGGTTGATTGTCCAGCTGAAATGGGGGTCTGCAGTAGAATGTTGTAGAGATCTAAGTTTGACCCTAAGTTGTTCACCATTTTTATCAATGACTTGGATAAAGGTCTAGATGTCATGCTTATCACATTTGTATTTGATACTCAGCTGGGAGATCTAGTTAACACAGTGGGTGAAAGACTTAGGATCTAAAAGGTGTTAACAGGCTTGATCATTAAGCTAAATCTAATAAAATAAAATTTTATAGGGATAATTATAAATAAAATCTCACATTTTGGTTCAAAAACAACTTTACAAATAATATAGGATTGGGGAAGGAAATATAGTTAGAGAGTAAGTTGGCAGAAAACTTTTTTTTTAATGGACTGTCAGCTTAATATGAATTAACTGTGATGTGGCAGTAAAAACTAAAAAAGTATTAAAAATTACATAATGCTGTGCTCTATTCAGATAAGCACATGTTCCAGGAACCTAATCAGACCACACCTGTGATAGGTGTTCTATTCTGAGCACCACAATTTAAGAAGGAAATTGTTAAGCTGAGCAATGTACAGAGATTGGCAATCAGGATGGTAAAGGACCTTGACTTGAGTCCATTGTCATATGACAATAGGTTGGAGAAACTGGGGCTATTTAGCCTATAGTAGACTTGGGGCATAGTTGGGAGACACAATAGTGATCTTCAAGTATTTGAAGGGTTGTCTTGGAGTAGGCACACTTCTGCTTAGTGTCAGAAGACAGATCAGGAGGAATGGGTGAAAATTGCAAAGAGGTAAATTTAGGTTTGATTACAGGGGAAAACAACAACAACTCCCTAACCGTTCAAGAATAGAATGGGAAGCCTTCTAGAGATGGTGCCCTTGTCATTAAAATTTTCCAAGGAACGGCACAGGAGATGGCTTGCACAAACAAGAATCATGGAATGATTGAAGATAGGAACGTGAGCAACTTTTTCTCATATAGCAAAAGAATTCTTTCTGGGACTTGAGGACAAAGAACAGCGTGGATGGAAGGGCTGGGTTTCCCCTCATGGAACTTCTTTAAGAGGAGGGTGGATGACCGCTAGTCATGTTTGAGATTTAGTCAAGTAGAGATTTCAGACATTTCTCTGGCTGTCTCCAATGGCTAGAAATATTCTACCTCATCACTGCCTCCTGGCTTCCATGACTTCTCTCGAGCCACAGCTAAAATCCCCCCTTTTCCCCTAGCATCCTTTTCTGATCCTCCTTAAATTTAGTGTTTTTCTTCTGTTGTGTACTTCCTATTTATACTGTATGTAGATTATTTGTGCACATTGTGCATGTTGACTCCAAGACCTTAAAATCTAGTTTACACTGTTCATACTACAGTGGAAAGAATGCTAGGAGACCTGATTCTAATCTGTGACCTGCCATTATTTAGCTCACCACAGGGCAGTCACTTCCGTCTGAACTCCTAGTTCCTCAGCTAAAAGAAAAGGGTGGGATTTATATTATATGACAACAATAGCAGAGACTGACATAATATATTAAGGTTCACAAAGCCCTTTGTATTCTTCATTTCTATTATTATTGTCACAGCAATAGACACAGCAATAGTGATTGAAGTTTGGCTTAGTGCTTCGAATGCACTCTCTTATTTGACTCTTATAACAACCCAACTTAGTAAATATTACAAGTATCATCACATAAACTTTATTGATGAGGAACTAAAGTCCAGAGTCTCAATGACCTGCCAAGAGTCACACAGCTAGTAAGTATCCAGGCCTTTCTGACTCCAAATCCAGTAAGTCTTTCATATCCCCTCTGGTGCTGGTAATACCATTTGGTAGTATGGGCAGATAGTAGGCATCCATGAATACCTTTCAGATTCATTATTTGATTCTTCTTCCTCCAGAGCCTCAGAGCTAATGCAGTTGCTTTGCTGCTGTTACATCGATCTGCCAATATTTATTAAGCACCAGTCAGATATGGGGTACCAAGTCAATCAGTTGGAAAACCCTAGTTTATTGTCTAGATCAAGTGAAAGTTTTACATGTTATCTAATACTTTTTGGCTCATTGCTTCCAGAAAACTCATGTTATAGATGGGTTTGTAGCTAGAGGATCTGAGGCAGATTCTGTGAGTGAGCCAGGGAAGAAGTGGGACTTAGAATCCCAAACCAAGTGGACTCATGCTAACTCTAGCTACACAAATGAAGGTGTGGTCACACTTTCTTGGGCAAACATTCTGGCCACAAGTTCTGGGCAAGTAATTCTCTTTCTTCTTTGTCCTCAGGTCCCAGAAAGAATTCTTTTCCTACATGAGAAAAAGTTGCTCACGTCCCTAACTTCAATCATTCCATGGTTCTTGTTTGTGCATGCTATCTCCTTTCCGGAAAATTTTTATGACAAGAGTATCATCTCTTGAATCAGAAGTCATAGGTTCTGATGTTTCCTATCTGTGTGACCTTGGCAAATAACCTGATCTATGTAAGCCTTGGTTTCCTCTTCTGTAAAAAAAAAAGTGAGAACAGAAAAGTATTAGATCAGAATCTATTGTCACCTTCTGGCACCAAACTCAAATAGAAACTGGGGCTACTTAACCATAACAAGGATCCCTGCTGGTTGCATATTACCTTGGGGGAAATTATTTATATATATGTATGTATAAATATCTATTTAAATATGTTTATGTATGCATAAACATATTTAAATAGATATTTATACATACATATATATATAAATATTCATACACACATATGTATATATATACACACATATATGTATATAAACATATTTTTTGTTAAATATTTCCCAGTTACATTTTAATCTGGTTTCAGCCTGACTGGGGAGTGTTGTTGTCAAAGTGGGGATTACAAAGCCTCAAAGATTTCTTCAGGTTCTAACTCTCCCAGACCTTGATCTTACAGTTCCTCATTGTTCTGCCTCTCCCAACTCAACTCATCCTTCAAGATCCAACTTGCATTGTATCCTTACCACACTGATCTCTCCTTCTCTTTCTTATAATCTGTACCACTTATTCATTGTCCTGAGGGGAACAGAATGAATATTTATTGAGCACTTATTATTTCCCAGGCACTACGCTTAATGTTGGAGAACAGTTTCTGCCCTCAAGTAGCATATATTCTGATCAAAGACAATGATATATACAGGAGTTTGGAAAGGTAACAAAAGGGTGAGTGGGTAAGGGTACCTGCTGCTGTGTGGTTTGGAAATAGCTGGTAAGTGGTGTGTTGGTTTGGTTCTGAGCAAAACAATGGGGAACTGACACATAAAAGCAAAAAGGGTCCCATGGGCAGAGTCCAAGTTCAAATGAGAGGAAGAGCAGGGCCAGAGTGCCGATGGCATGACTTGGAAAGGTCTAAGAAAAAATAGATAGAAAGCTTCCCTGGACTCAAAAAGCCCTGGATTCAAGTAGTACCTCTGACATACATGGCTGTGTGGCCACTAACAAGTCACTTTGTTTCACACTGCCCCAGGAGCATCTCTGAAGCTATAAATTATAGGTAAGTTGTATCTGGAGTTTCCTATATGAATAAAATAAAAAATCTGGAATACAACTAGCAATAATCATTAGATATCTGGTTTTAGTTTTATTTTTATGTGTCCCTCTTATCTCTCTAGCTATATTGAAAGCCCTTTAACAGTAAGAGGTGTGTCTTCTTTGTATTTTTGCCATTCCACCCACCAACTGCCCATTTCCCAGCACCTAATGTTGGTGTTCAGTCATCTGGGTCATGTCCAACTCTTCGTGACCCCATTTGGGGTTTTCTTGGCAAAGACACTGGAGTGGTTTGCCATTTCTTTCTCCGGATCAGCGAACAGGGTGAAGTGACTTGCCCAGGGTCACACAGCTAGTTAAGTGTCTGAGATCAGATTTGAACTCAGGAAGATGAGTCTTCCTGACTCCAGGCCCAGCGCTTTATCCACTGTGCCACCTAGCTGCCCTGTCCAGGGTCTAATACATAAAAGATGTGCTTAATAAATGTTTGTGGAATAACTGAAGGAGAGAATTGTCTGAGGACACCAGGTTCATGGGTTAAATGCAAAACTCAGTGTATATCAAACAGGTTTTCATACCTGGGCTATATGTAAAAAGAAGTTCACATACATGTTATTTCAGAATTCATGAGTTTGTTGACATCTCTTTAAATTTGACTTTGGAGACTTCTCAGAAAAGAAGGTTGAAAAAGTACCTGTCTTTTGCCATGTGGGAGTAAATGCTGCTGTCCTCCTTGGGTCATGTCTGATTTCTAAACAAAGATTCTCCTCCCCTCCTCCAGGACACTAGCAGGCTGCCGCAGGAGGGGATGGTGCCCAGTGAAATTAATAAGAAACCTGCTTTCAGGCCCATCCTGCTTTCTGATTGATCAGAGGAGGAAAAAACTGAAGGAGAGGCATAAGCCTAACCTCAGGCTACAGTCAAATTGATGCTATTAACTGTTAATGTTATCGACACTGCTAACCTTCTGATATTGTCCCTTTATATCTAGGAGGTGGAGGGGAAAAAGAGATAGAGAAACAGAGAGTTACAGAGAAAGAGATAAAGACAGAAGGGCACATATGTGATATTGTTTATACATACATTGTCTCCCTAAACACAAATTAATCTCCTTGAGGAGAGAAACCCTATCACTTTTGTCTTTGTAGTCTTAGTATATAACCCAGTAGTTCACACATAATAATGCTTAATAAATGGTTTTGCTTGATTGGAATTGATTGCTCGATGGAATTAAACTGAATTTCTTATCTGTACAAAGGTCAATAATCCCTCATATGATTATTGAGAAGAAAATATTTTAGAATCTTTAAAAGTACTATAATGACGTGAGTTATTCACATGTTCTGACTTGGTGGTCAGACTGGTTGGAGGAAATCTCTGCAAAATTGCACTATTAGAATTCCCCCCCCCCCCCCGCCTTATAAAAAGAGCAGCAGACTGAAGGGTCATTCCCTTTGGGGACATGAGAGGATATGTTGTTGTATCCTATCGAGCTCCTGCAGGAGAAGTAGCCTGAGACTCTCCCACACTGATTAACCTTTGTATACTCAAAGATCCACAAGGCCAGGCCTCAGCCATGAGAGTTCACACAGGTTAGAAGTTCACTTTTCCTTAATTGATCCCAGACCTTCTTCATGGGACACTGTCGTCGTTGGTGGCAGGCTTGCCAGGAGGGTCTCTCTAGGTGGAACCTCAGATTACAATGACTTCATTTTCCCTAAGGCCTGACAGTGAATCTGTACTCACTGAAGAAGGGA
The DNA here is from genome assembly GCA_028646595.1 of Phalanger gymnotis. Classification (NCBI taxonomy): domain Eukaryota; kingdom Metazoa; phylum Chordata; class Mammalia; order Diprotodontia; family Phalangeridae; genus Phalanger; species Phalanger gymnotis. The sequence goes on from CM053622.1 coordinate 103,632,856, forward strand.
ACCATGAAACCATTCTGCCTCACTAATTTTTTTTTAATCGTAAACAGGAAGATAAATATATTCCTGTCCAATACACGTTGGCAGTTTGAATAGGGATGGCAACTTCAATTCTTCTGTTATCTTTTGGCTTTTAAGCAGTAGACCTTTCTACTTGATAAATGAACAGATCCTCAAAATGTACTCATTAAAATGCAGTGAAACAGAAAGTGAGATGTATTTACGCTCTTTACCTGCCTTACAAAGCTCACCTGAGGATTACATGAGATGCAAGATAAAAACTTAAATCACTTTGAAAAAATTAAAAGCCTGTGAAAGTTTAAGGTAATCATCTAATACGTTGTCTCATTATCACTGTTATTCCTACTCATTTTATCTTACTGTCTTTCATCTTCCCACTGTGGATTGGCATAAACATTTCCAACTTTCTGAAAGCAGCAGACTTGCCTCCTTTATGTAGGAAGCCCTCGAAAAGAGAAGCTATGTTAAAAACTAGACAGCTCTGGTTTATTGACAGGCCCTTCCTGTGGGAAAAGTCTTTGTTTTGACAAACCATTGCTAGGAGGACAACAATCTATAAAACAGGAGCTTTTCACTCTTTCTAGAAGTTTTTATTATTAGTGTTAGTAAGATAACCTCTTGGCTTTTTTCAAAGTGATTTACAATCACTCAGTGGTTATTTCTCTCCCAGAGTAGCACACAGTGGGCTGGAGATCAAAGAGGATTCTTGAAGAAAACTCAGATAAAGTGAAATCCCCCATCAATGTATTGAGAACAGGTCTCCCACAAACTTACATGGAGCATGGAAGGATTACTCCAGGGATTTAAGCAGAAACCCAACCCAAATGAAACTTTGAATAACTTATTTTAACGAGGTTGGGGAAAAGACAAGAAATGTTAGTGAAGCAAGTTCAGAGATTGGGGAAAAAAACAAGAAATGTTGGTAAAGCAAGTCCAGAGGACTGAAGATGAAATAGTTTATCCATCTCCTGCCAGAAAGGTGATTGACTTCAAATGTGGAATAAGATAAATAATTTTTGACATGATCAATGGGGCAATTTGTTTTCCTATGCTATGTATACATGTTACAAAGGCTTTACTTTGTATTTTAGATTGTTCAGTTGGGGACATGTGAGGGAGCAATAATAAATGCTGGTATAATAAACAAACTACAAACAAAAGGAAGAATGATTGAATTAATGAATAACCAAATATGTTGGTTCAGTTTCTTTTGTCTGACTTCCAGTCAATGGCCTTGACTTTTAGTTCCCCCATAACCATGAAGATTTGGTGGAAGCTGGTTCTTAGGGAGAGATTTTATTCATACAATAGGTCCTTTTTCTGACAATATCATATGTAATAGAGTTTTTGCTGTGCTCCAGTTTTCTGTTACCAAGAGGGATTCTCTATGGCTAGAAGTATCCTTAAACAGGAAGTTAACTCCATTTGTAGCTTAATTCCTTAAGTCTCAATCAGTAGCTGAGGTATAAATATGAATATTAATATTTATGTTTTTCTTGGAGGTTTTTGTTGTAGGCTCTATGACTTTGTTAACTTCTTCTGACTGTATGTTTTGGTCTTCTTTGTCACCAAAGAAGGATTCTAAAGTCTGAGACTGAATCTGGGTGTGTTTTTGCCGCCTGGCCATGTTCCCAGCCAACTTACTTAACCCTTGAGTTTTTCAACCTGGTTTTGACTGCTTGTAGACTGAAGAGTTCTATGTTGCACGCTTGGGTGGATGCGCTGCCTCCAGCACTCCTCCTTCCCCAAGAACCCCCAACCTGGACTGGGCTTAAATCTTCAGCAGGCTCTTCACTCCTGCTCTGATCAGCCACTTAATTCCTCCCACCAGGTGGGCCTGGGGCCAGAAGCAACTGCAGCCGTAGTTCTAAAGCTGCCCCGCCTCCGCTGCCCCAGGGGCAGTGGCCGAAGCGCAAACTCCGTCCCATCCCGCAGCTTTTCCCACTAACCTTCTCTGTTGTCTTTGCTGTTTGTGGGTTGTGAGGTCTGGTACATGCCACAGCTCAGTAATTCAGCCTGCTAGGGCACTCTCCGCTGGGCTCCTGGTCTCGTTGGTCCGTGGTCTGTTCGGCCCGCGCCGCGAGCACTGGGCTCTGCTTAGCTCAGCTCAGCTCCGTTCCCCTCAGCTGGGAGCTGGGAGTTCCGTTCAGGACAGACCTTACCCCGAGACCATCCAGGCTGTCCTGGGCTGGAGCCCTGCTTCCCTCTGCCACTTTGTGGGTTCTGCAGCTCTAGAATTGGTTCAGAGCCATTTTTTATAGGTTTTTGGAGGGACTTGGTGGGGAGCTCACGCCAGTTACTGCTTTCCAGCAGCCATCTTGGCTCTGCCCCCCAAATATTAATATTTATATAGAGATGGAAACCATATTGGCAATTACTTTAATTAGGATAGATGGGGGAAACCTGGCTTGGGAGAAAGATGAGCATGCAGATGTTTTAAATTCAGCCAATAAGATCTATTGGAAAATATGAGCAGTTTCATCTTCTCTTCTTTGGAATGTTTCCACATTTTATTTTATAGCAGTTTTTGTATCTCTGATCCAAAGGATACTAGTCCATTGATCTATCTTGGAGGAGTACTACAGATGGGAAGAGTAAGAATACTCCATTTGAAGGAGAACTGCCACAGCAACTATGCCTTCATTGCTCTCTATCTTGTACCCTTCAGTCTCTGGACTTTCCCTACCATGACCCTGTAATAGGTACTTTCTTCTCTCCCCCTCCCCCCTTTACGCTTTTCAGCTTCCATAATGCCTGGCTGAAAGTAGGTGCTTAATAAATGTAGACTGCCTGGTTGGTTGATTGATTTAATATGTTATCTTCCCTCATTTGAATGTAAGCTCCTTCAGGACAGGGACTTTCTTTCTGCTTGTATTTATATTCCCAGTGCATAGCACAGTATTCGGCACATAGTAATCACTTAATAAATGTTTGTTGATTTGCTGACTTGAATACAAATATTTGAACTCAATTCCACTGACTCCAAAAGCCAGTGCTCTTTCTGCTGCAATGAGCTGTACCTCTTTACCCAAGGTCTCACAATCAGTAAATGGAACATCTGGGGAGTCAAAGTACAGATCTATCCTGAGAACCAGGTGACTCTGGCAACCTACTGACTATCCATAGGACAGCTGTTTCATCGCCTTCCATTAAAAAAGGCTGACATGTATGTGGTCATCTAGGGTTTGCCAAAGGCTTTACGTTCATTATCTTATTTCGGCCTCACGACAGCCCTATGAGATAGATATTATGATACCATTTTCATAGCTGAAACAAATGGAGGTTGTGAGGTAGTATGTGTTAGAGGCAGGAGCTCTCTTGCTATTAGAGGGCCTAGACCTGATGAAGGTATAGATGCGTTAGAGATTTTGTTTATGCTGGTAATCACCTATGGTGGGGGGGGGGGTGCAGCGAGGTGGTGCAGTAGATAGAGCACCAAGCCTGGAGTCAGGAAGACCTGAGTTCAAATCTAGCCTCAGACACTTACTAGCTGTGTGAGCCTGGGAAAGTCACTTAATGTTGTTTGCCTCACTTCTCTCATCTGAAATGACCTGGAGAAGGAAATGGCAAACCATTCCAGTATCTTTCCCAAGAAAACCCCAATGAAACAAGGATAGATGGTATAGTTTGCACTGTGCTTCACATCTAATAAAGAAGAGTAAATGTTCAATCATACCACTCATGTTTCTATAGTGCCTTAATAGTGAGAAGGCTGTTTTCTCATATCACTCTCGTGAATTACTAGTATTACTCTTACCACTTTACAGATGAGAAAACTAAGGCTGGGAGAAGGAATATAATTTGTTCAAAATGACGCAAGTTCATGACTTGAATTCAAGTCTTCGGACTTGAGATTCAGTGCCTTGCTATTATATCACCCTGTTTCCAGCTAAGTTAACACGTATGTGTGTGCACACACATACACATAAGCAACTATTTTCCTTGAATTTGAGGAGCATTTATGCCTTTTATCAGTATCTGACTTACAATATAATATGTTATAGTAACACTTTTGTCTCAGAATATGCTCTTTAGTAAACAAGCTTTCCAAAGGTGATCGTGTTCAGTCATTTTTAAGTCTTCGACTCTTCCTGACCCCTTTTTGGAATTTTCTTGGCAAAGATATTGGAATGGTTTGTCATTTCACTCACCAGGTCATTTTTATAGATAAAGAAACTGAGACAAACAGGGTCAAATGACTTGTCTAGGGTCCAAAAGCCAAGAAGTATCTGAGATCACATTTAAATTCAGGTCTTCTTGACTTTAGGCCTGGCACTATCCACTAGGCCACCTAGCTGTCCTCCAAAGGTGATGAATATGATATGGTGCAAGCAGTATAATGGAAAAAAGAAATCTCTGAATCTGGAGGCAGAGGACTTGGGTTCTAAAGGATACAATAGATTTGGAGCATTGATAGAACAACTTAAAACAGGATTCAGTAATATAATTTGCAATTAATGTTACTCTCTGAAGGGAAAACGATGCTTGTTGTTAAAGTGGTCTTCCTGAAGAATAAGTTTGACCATGTCATTCCCCTATTCAATAAACTTCAGTTGCTACCTATTGCCTCAAGGATCAGATATAAACTTCTCAGCTTGGACGTTAAAATACTTCATAAGATGGCCCCCTCTTACTCTTCTAGTACTCTACAATTCAGTGCCTCTGGCCTCCTTGCTGTGCCTCACACAAATGTTCTGTCGTCCATTTTCTGACTGCATTTTCACTAGTTATCTTCTGTGTTTCACTCCTTCACTTCCTTCAAGTCTCAGCTAAAATCCCACCTTTGGAAAGAAGCCTTTCTCCCCCTTCCTTAATCTTAGTACCTCCTTCTGAGATTCTCTGATGTTTCCCATGTATATATCTTGTTTGTAGGTTTGTTTGTTCATTGTCTTCCTCATTAGATTGTGAGATCCTTGAGAGAAGGTACTGTTTTCCTTTCTTTCTATCCTCGGGGCTTAACATAATGCCTGGAGCATAGTAGATGTTTAACAAATACTTCATAATTTGTCCTTTCAAAACATAAAGCAGTTTGTTGGACCAATGGATTGGCATGCCCACATTTTGTCTCACTTCTGCACTGTCTGAATAATTCCCGGTGTTTTTCCAATGAGGATACTCCCTTGTCCATTGTTTAGTCATGAACCTGCTGGATCTCTTGACCTCTCAAACTCCCTTGATCACCTCTGAACCACTGTCTCAAGGCTAATCTTTAAGGTCCTGCTCAGAAAAGCAAATACAAATAGCAAAAGTCACCCAGGAGCCCAAGTGCAAGCTTACCTAGTTGAATTCCCTGTTCTATCTGCCACACAGGCATGTCACAAAGGCAGAAAAGGGCCTCTTACTGGAAGTTTCATGGTTAAATGATGCCACTTGGTGAGCTGAAAGATTCAAGTGAACCAAAAGCTTTCTGTCCTTTCTGTGGCAGTACCCTGCCCCATACCATAACCCCTCATGGCACGGAATGGCCACGGGACCAGACTGGTTCTACCCATCATACAAAAGTGATAAAACCTTTCAGTGCTGAGCTGGTTGGGAACAGCTAAGAATTTTGTCAACCCCAAACAACTCAAGTGCTGAGTCACTCATATGGCTGACTTCTAGTAAGTCAATTTTATGCAACCCTCACTTCATTTTAACTTTATTTTTTAAATTTACCTTAATTAATTAATTTAACTTTAACTTTAATTTTAGTGTCTCTGTGGCCCATGGAAGCTATTTCACTATTTCTCAAGAAATATTAAATAAGGTTAATATAGACAAAATAAACAAAAGTGATTTTAAAGTGCTATGTGGAGTAAATAGAGCATTCTCAGAATATCTCCTCCTTAGAATAGAATAGTAGGTTAAGTGTTGGACCGGGGTCAGGAAGACAAGAGTCAAAATTGTGCCTGAGACACCTAATGGCTTTGTACCTCTGTGTGACTTTGGTTAAGTCACTTAAATTATCTGAGCCTCAGTTTCCTCATTTGTTAAATAAGAAGTTAGACTGGTTATCCTCTTCCAGCTCTAATTTCATGTTCTTCTAAGTGTGGGGGAGATCTCTTTTGAAGGAGGGACCTTCCTAGTACCACCTGCATGGTGCCTCAACCTCATTCTCCCAAAAGATGAGGATAAAAGACCTGTGTGAATTATTATTGTCCCTTTATTCAACAGCTCCCCTGTTCCTAACTCTCAGCTCAAATTTTTCAAGGTCTGAGACTCTAGTAAAATTCCCAGGAATCTTCTTACATTTATGATGCAGCTTATGAAAACTTGAAAGAGCTTTCTCTGGGGCCCCAACTCACTAAGTTCATCCATTGATTTATGGCCCTTTCTTTTCTTCCCCCCACAACCTCAGCTTGTGCCTGGGTTTTTTGCCTGTTTCCAGTGCTGTTTTCAATTTTTCTCTCCCCAGCAAACTGCTCCCCCCAACCCCTTCTCTTTCATTTTTCACTAATGTTAGCTTTTATCTTCTCTGCCACCTCTGGCTCTGCCTCTATTGTCCTAATGTAAAGTTCCCATCTTCTCACTCCCTACCTACAGTTCCAAAGATGAGCCTCCTCTACATAATTTGAACCAAAATGTCCTGACAATCCCCCAATGATTTTATCATCTGTACCCAAGTTGCCCACAAGATTAACAAATACAGACAAAAATACAAAGGACATGCTCCATACTGAAAATGTTCGTAGTTTTATTAGAAGGGTTGGGTATGGTTCCTAGACTTGTTATTTTATCCTTGTAAGGAATTTGTGAGAGGAAATTCCCTCTAGGAAAGCAAATCAACAAAGATTCTGATTTGTCTGATCTTCAAGAGGAGACTGGGTCACTGAGAAGTTAAGTGACTTACCCAGGGTCAATCTGTCGATACGTGTCAGAGGTAGGATTTGAACCCAAATCTCTGTAACTTCAATACCAGCTAGCTCTCTTATCCACTCATTACACTGCCCTGCCTCTCTTGCCACTGATTATATTCATTTAAGTTAATCAACCACCCCACTGAGAGCACAAATTCACCTAGGGTTGCCAATAAGTTAATGGCACTTAACTGTAATTAGGAAATCTTGAAAAAGGGCATCTCTGGGAATTTGAAGGCTGAATGGAAGGGAGGAAAGAAATTACTCTGTCACTCTGGAGCAGCAGTTCTCAAACTTTTTGTTCCTGGGACTTCTATACACTCTTTTTCCAAAAAAAAAAAGTATTTTCTTTTGCCTCTAATAATTGCATTTTTTTCAGTTCCAAATTCTCTCCTCCTTTCCCAACATATTGAGAAGGGATGAAAATAAGCAAAAAGCCCTTGTGATTTGGTGATCTTGGGGATTATAATTATAACTTATGTGTCAAAAGAGGTTTAATGCCACCCCTACATGTCGCATCGGCAGCTAGGTGGCATAGTAGATAAAATGCCAAACCTGGAGTCAGAAAGACTCATCTTCCTGAATTCAAATATGACCACAGACACTTATTAGCTATGTTACCCTGGGCAAGTCATTTAACTCTGTCTACCTCAACTTTCCTCATTTGTAAAATGGGCTGGAGAAGTAAATGGCAAACAACTCTAGTATCTTTGCTAAGGAAACTCCAAATGAGGTCACAAAGAGTTGGAACTGACTGAAAGTCACACTGTCACATGCTCAATAAACTGTCTTTAACCTGTTTCTTTAAAAAAATAAAAGCAATGAGAAACAAGACTACTTACAAATATGTATACTCCTACATACTCTTAAAAATTATTGAAGATTCCAAAGAGTTCTTTTGTATATGTGGGTTATATCTATTGATATTTATTGTCTGAGAAATTAAAATATCTCAATTTTATTACAAAAATAATTTTGACATTATGGACCCAGTGAAATGATTTCAGCGACTCCAGGGGTCTCTGGACTACATTTTGAGAATGGCTGCTCTACAGGACATAAGGGAGCCAGAGGAAGAATACTGAAGAAAGCCAAGTGGGAAGGTACCAAAGACAAATCTCTTTTGTGTTGAGATGATGGAATAGGGCTGGATGAGGGTCACTCTCATAAGGAGCTTAACTGTTCTTGCAAATCATTTCCTGGGTACCTTTAAGCAGAAGGGTCATAGGTCGGCAGTATGGACACCCTTCCCCCATATAAAACCCTCAGAGACCAACTTCCTTCTCACTTTGTTTTCAATCTCTTTCCCACCAAACCTTTTTTCACAGGAGCTGCTCATAAGCCAAGAAAACTGAATAATTGGCTATGCCTTTCTTCTTCAGCCTGCCCACTTCCTGAGGACCAAATAATTAACAAAAATTCCCCAAAGGCTCTAAGTGAGGGGAGAAGTGAAGGGGAGAGAAATGAAGGGCATAAAAACTCACTTTTGGGGGAGGAAAGGATTGCCCTCTTTCTTTCAGCCCAACTGTTTTTTTGAGGGGATATTGCATGATAGGACAATGAAGGATGAAAGAGACTTCCATAGGTCTGGCATTATGTGTAGAAGTAACCTCTCTCCAAATCCCAGCTCTACAAGGCTTGTTTTGCCAGTGCTGTAGGCTTGTCCTTGCACTCATGTTCAATGTGGTTATTGGATCTTAAAATACGATTTCGGATTTCCGGTCTCACAGAAAGGCAGCTGTGGAAAGATGGCTGGACTTAGGAACCAGACACCTGGGTTCTGATCCTGGCTCTGACACTTAATGTGTGACCTCTGCCAAATCCTTCCACCTCTCTGGACCTCAGTTTCTAGCTCTATAAAATGGGGGATTTGGGCTCTTAGGAGCTCTTAACTTTTATGTGTCACAGGTTCCTTTGGCAGTCCTTTAAATTCTATGGGCCCTTCTCAGAATAATGTTTTTAAGTGCATAAAATAAAATATGTAGAATTACGGAAGGAACTCTGTCTCTGTGTGTCTCTCTTTGTATTTATCTCTCTGTCTCTGTCTGTCTGTGTGTGTCTCTCTGTTTCTATGGGTCTGTCTGTCTCTCCCTTTATTGGTCTGTCATTGTGTCTGTCTGTCTCTCTGTCTCTCTCTCTCTCTCTGTGTATGTGTTTGTGTGTGTGTCTGTGTGTCTGTCTTTTTCAAGCCACATTCATAGACTCTAGGCTAAGAACTCAGAACTAAATGATCACCAAGGGCCCTTCACACTATAAAATTCTATGATGATTCCCCTTCTTATTTTTCCTGTTGATTTTCAGTTGAGACATTTGTAGGTATTCATAGAGAACAAAATTCCTATCAATGCAGGAGTTGTTTAGATAGCCAAGGGGAAAGAAGAAAAAGAGAGAAAGAAAAATGAGTAAGGAGAAAAGAAAGATGTGTATCAGAGAAGATAAGGGGGGGGCGGAACGAGATATGGCGGGGGAAAGAGAGATATGAGAAGGGAGTGAAGACAGGAACATAGATGGTTAAGGTAGAGTGGGTGGGGAAGATAAACGGAATGGGGAGAAAGATATGGGGGGAAATATGGAGAAAGAATAGATCATACGCTGAGAACTGGAAGCAACTTTAGATATCATATATTCCAGTTCTTTTATTTCTACTTATGAGAAAACTGAAGTCCGGAGAAATTAATTGACTTGGCTTATGTCAGACAGGGAGTTAGTAACAGAGATGGTATTAAAAGTTTTCTAACAGGGCAGGAGAGTCAGGGGAATATGGAAGGGAGAGAAGAAAAAGGGGAGGGAAGAGGTATAACAAAGGAAGAGGAGGAAAGAGAGATATGTGAGTAAGGGGATGGGGCAGATGTGGGAAGAGAAGGATATACAAAAACAGAAGGAAGAGCGAGGAGACAGGATTCCAAGAAGACAAGGGGTCAAAGACTGGCCCCAGTTCAAGGCTACCAGTATTGTATAGGAACAACTCAGGATAACCTAGACACAACCTTGGAATGACCCACTGACTACTGAAGTAGATACTGTGTACATTCTAGGCACTTGCAGAGCTGACCTCCTGGTTTCCAGCAGTAGCCATGTATAGGGAAGTGTTATTCTCTCTCCCTTAAAGGAGAGCTCCTGGGTGGCCGTGCAAGGATTCTGTGATATGTGCAGCTGTCTGCCTACCACGTCCTGTCCAAGAACCCCGGATGTGTGAGCAAGTCCAATAACTTGCAGCCTGGTTTTATAAACTGCTCTGTGTTCCTGGAAGCTTTGGGATTGTCTGGAATTCCTTCAGGAACTGAAGCAAAGCCTCTTGGACAGTTTGATACGGATGACACAGGGGTCAGGAAGTACCGCACAGTTTGTTAATTTCCCTGAATGTCCATTTCACTATGACACACAAGATGGTAGACAATCTGGGGGATAGCACTAGATCATGGCAAAACCTGCTAGTTAGTTAGTTTTTGGTCTTTTTCACTTTGTTATTTTTTTTTATAAGGATTTAGAGATTACAAAAGATTTTTACCTCTATTATCTCCCTTGAGTTCACCTCAATGCTGTGAAGTAAAATCATAGGATCAGAAGTTTAGAGAAAGAAGGCATGGTTAGAAGCCATTGAGTCCAATGCTCCGCCCTACCCCCCATTTTACATATGAGGATACTGGGCTCCAGAGAGGGCAAACACCAACCAAGATCATAGAGGTAATATATGACAGGAAAGATTTAAACTCAGTTCCTCCAACTTCAAAGTCAATAGAGTAGGTACTATTGCATCACTTTTATGAGAAAACAGAAGTTCAAAAATGTTAAATGATTTTCCAGAGGTGTTGCAACAATTCAGCTAGCAGGTACTGTGGCCGTGTAAAACCAACAACAACCAGCACACAGAACGCTTCAAGCTCGAGTTCTTTTGAAGGGGTTAACAATCTTACTTTAATCCAGCATACAAATATCATTCATTTAGTTCAGTGGAAAAAGTCAGCACCCCGAACTTCAGAGCATACACAAACAAATTACAAACATCAACAGACAGACATTGTCCTATTCAAATCTCAATGCATAGTTACCAGAGTTTAACAAAGTCTGAACATCCGGGTTTACAAGCTAGAGGGCTCTTAACTACAGCTGCCCAGAGTCTCCATCTCAACATACCTTCAAGAGTGAGAGCCCTAAGCAAATAGCTCTGCCTTCCCTTTTTATGCACTCTTTAGTCATCATCAAATGTCATCTGAGTGACCAGAACTTAAGCTCTTACTGTTGGCTCTGGTCTTTGCAACTCCCCTTAGGACCTGGGGGCTTCACGCCCACATTGGCTTAGCACCTAGTAGCTAGGGGTTTTGGGCCTACTTGGGAGCAAAGATGTAATCAGGCCTCTCTTCATTGGCCCCACCTTAGTTACCAACGCAAGAGGTCAGTCAGCTAATAAGTGATGATGCCAAAAGATGAATCCAGGTTTATTGAAGACTAGGCCTCCCTCTAATCACCGTAATGGAACTCTTCTATCTCTAATCTTTAATTCATATGGAAAGAATACGGGTTCAAATCCTGCCTCAGACACTTAACACACTTACTAGCTGTGTGACCTTGGGCAAGTCACTTAACCCAAATTGCCTGCCTTGCCCTTTCCAAAAATAAATAAATAAATGAATAAATAAAGGAATGAATGAACAGATAGATAGATAGATAGAGATAAATAAATAAATAAGTGAATGAATGAATGAATGAATTATGGGGCAGCCAGGTGGAGCAGTGAATAGAACACTGGCCCTGGAGTCGGGAGGACCTGGATTCAAATCCAGCCTCAGACACTTGACACACTTACTAGCTGTGTGACCTTGGGCAAGTCACTTAACCCCAACTGCCTCACATCTTCACCTCCAAAAAAAAAAGACTATGAGACAGTATCTTAGAGACCATAGGATTGAAAATGCTCTGACTATAAAAAAAATTTTTAATGTAAGTTTGTTGTCCTTTTTCTGGTATTCAGAGTCCTCCACTGTCCAGTATCACTCCAGCTTTCCAATATTATTTCCTAGTACATTCTTTCTTGCCTTCAGAATGTAGACATTTTGCCTGTCTCTTCAAATATCTTACATTTGTCACCTCCATGTCCTTGCTTGCCTTGTTTCCTTGGCCTGATATACCCTCCCTAGTACTTTTTGCTTGTTAAATTCCCATTAAAGGATAGAAGTCCTTTAAAACCCAACATCTTCACAAAATCTTCCATTGTTTACACTGCCCCTTAGTATTAATTATTTTGTTATTGTTGTTCAGTCATTTCGCTTGTGTCCAACTCTTCACGACTCTATTTGGGGTTTTCTTGGAAGAGATACTGGAATAGTTTGCCATTTCCTTCTGCAGCTCATTATCCAGAGGAGGAAACTGAAGCAAACAGGGTTAAGTGACTGGCACAGTGTCACACAGCTAGTAAATATCTGAGGCCAAATTTGAAGTCAGGAAGATTAGTCTTCCTAACTCTAGGCGGCTGCCCATTCTTAATTATAGCTGACATTTATATAGATTCAAACACTTATACGTTGTCTCCTGTATAGTATCTTCTTTGATACTTAGGACAACCCTACGATGTGGGTGTTATTATCACTATTTTAAAGGTGAGAAAACTGAGATTCAAAGAAGTAATTGACTTGTCCAGGGTCACATGACTAAGAAGAATCTGAGGTAGGATCCAAAGACAGTACTTTCTAACTCTCTAGTCCAGTGCTTTATGCATAATGCCACACTGATTCTAGCAACAGCCTTCCTTCTGAGACTTCTCATAATTCTATACCTCTCTGATGCACTTCTCTATTTGGTCCTAAGACTATAAAGAAAGAAAAAAAAAGAATTGAGACAGTCTTTGCTTTCAAGAAGCTGAGGGAAAACATTGTATATGCAGATATAAAGAAATGTGAAATAAATACAAAATAATTGGATGGTAGAATGGGGAGGGTGCAGAGCACTTACACCTGGGGGAATAAAGAAAGGCTTCCTGTAGGAGGTGCTGCTTGGTTGAGCCTTCAGTGGAGCCAGGGGTTCCAAGAGAACAAGGGTATTATTTCCGGCATGGGGGTCAATACTATACCATATAACTTTTGCTTTAAATTCCATGGAGGCAGGGACTCTAAATTCTGTATTATCTCCAGTACCAATGCAATATTTAGTAAATAGTAGGCACTTATTATATGTTAAAAAAATACTGTGTTAATACCATCTTTTCCAGATTTTTTTTTAAGCTAAGCTGAAGGCCTGGAGCAAATGCTTTATGCTGTGTTGTAAATCCTTTAAAAAACCAGTAAATTAGCCAAATGAGACATTCATATATGTTCAAGCTTCTTTATATTGCCCTTTCAAGTTTTTCATTATTGTGACCATGTGTTCCATAATTGCACAGTTTATTACATTCTATACAGCTGTGGGGAGTGGGGAAACAGCCGCTAAGTTAGACAAGCTTGATTTTGAGTGGCTTAGTGTGACTACAATGAGATGCAGAAAGTGTGCTACATGAAATGGAAGGGCATGACCCAAAAGAGAAGTTTGAAACCAAGTTTGTGATCTAAAGCTGTCTCGTTTACTACACAACCTTGGTTTTGGCTGTAAATGGTGACTTTATCCAACGTCTCATTTTTCCCCCCAGAGGGGAAGAAAACACACACACACACAAACCAGTTAGCCCCTTGATTCAGCAGTAACATACACTGACTTAGCTAAGGCTTTGGAAGTATGACAGAATCATAGAAATATTGATTTGGAAGAAACCTCAACAGCCCTCTAGTCCAAACTATACACGAAGCCTATACATGCAAGGAGTTCCCCCTACAACATACCAAACAGGTGGAGCTCTGAAACACATAGATAGGACCACAATAGGTCCCTGCCCAAGCTCCACCTAGTGGCTGTATTTTGGGCCCTCCTGCCTTAGAGTGAATGTCAATGGTAACTGTTTCTTTTTGGAACAGCAACCTTGAGGGTCTTCCCCTCCCAGCTTGATTTTTATTCCTTTTTTTTTCTTTTTTTTTTCTAATTAAAGGGGCCGTCCCTTGACTCACTTCTTAAAGAAGCCCATTCAGTGAATGCACCTTACCCTCACTCTAAGTAAGTACGTGAAAAGGCCTTAGCCTGAAAGGGCCAGGGTCTCCCATTGCATCCTGGTCCATCTCCAGTCATATTCCTGATGAATATCTGGTCACTGGTCCAGATGGCTCTGGAGGAGCCCTCCCTCACTCAAATCAAAGTCAACTGCAAGTCATGGCATCATTTCCCTGAAGGCATGGTCCTCTTCAAGAATGAAAGACAAACACAACACAAAAGAAACAGGTCAAAATGAGGAAAAACCCACAATCTTGAGGCAATCCAATCTACTTTTGGACAAGTAATTTGGACTAACAGTTTGGTAAGATGTTTACTCTAATACATCAAACATCAAATTGGCCTGTTTGAATTATCTAGGCATTCTTCCTGGTGCTGCCCTTTGGGGCAAATTGAAGAAAACTAAATACAGACATAGTATGGCACAGTGGGTAGCACTATGAACTTAGATTGCAGGACCCTAAGTAAGTCATTTAATCTCTCATCTGAGCCTTAGTTTCTTCATATAGTGTTCTTGTTCAGTCATTTTCAGTCATGTCTGACTCTTCATGACCTCGATTGGGGTTTTTTGGCAAAGATACTAGAAGTTTACCGGTTCCTTCTCCAGCCCATTTTGCAGATGAGGAAATTGAGGCAAAGAGGGTGAAGTGACTTGCCCAGGGCAACAAAGTTGGCAGATGTCTGAAGCCATAATTGAACTCAGCAAGATGAGTCTTACTGACTCCAGGCCCAGCACTCTGTCCACTGTACTGCTTAGCTACCCCAGAATGAAGAACAGTCATTGCATTTAATTGGAATTCTGGTGCCTTTCACTATTGTTTTAATTTACTTTGTTGTAATTATTGTGCATGTTATTCTCCAAATTCTGCTTTGCACTTCACTTGAGTTCAGTAAATACTCACTCTTCTTCTTCGGCTGGAAGGTTATCATAACACAATCAGTATTACCGGGGGTGGGGGCGGGGAAAGTGGGGAAAAGAAGTGGTAATCAGAATTTTAAAAGCTAGAAAGGCTTAGGAAGGGTGACATCATGTCATAAAATAGAAGCTTATTCAAACATGGTTAGTTTATAAGGCAGATGGTCTTGAGTATTTTAAAGAGGCTTATTGTATCATGAACACAAAACACAAGTGAAAAAGGATTGCCATAGTGGATGTCCGTGTTGGTTCACAGAGAGAAGCATAAACTTTCTCATGAGAAGGATCCTAGAAGATGAAAGGGCAAAGAAAGGGAGGGAAGATATATGTTTTCAAAGACAGAGAGATGATCTGATTTAGCTGTTATTTAGGAGGCAATCCACACTCCTTTGAGAAAATGAGAATAGCTTTATGAAGTGGAACTGTGAATAATGGTCCTGGAAAGAGATGTCCCCAAGAGGACCAGAGCTTCTGGTCTAACTTACTGGTGTGTAAGTTAATATGATGGACATCTTTAATAACTCTCTTCATGAACTCTATGGTCTGGTCAAACTGCTTTCTTGCCATTCCTCACACCAGGCATTCTATCAACAATTATAAAACCTTTGCATTAGCATTCCCCAGTGCCTAGTATCCCCTCTTTCCTCACTTCTACCATTTAAGATCTCTACTTTTCTTTAAAGCTCAACTCAAGTCATAGTTTTAACATGAAGTCTTTCCTAATGCCCCCAGATCCTAGTCTCACCAAAAAAAATGTTGCTCGTTGTTCAGTAGTTTCAATTGTGTCTGACTCTACATGACCCCATTCGGAGTTTTCTTGTCAAAGATATTGGAGTCATTTGCCATTTCAGGCTCCAGCTGATTTTACAGATGAGGAACTGAGGCAAACAGGATTAAGTGATTTGACTTGCCCAGGGTCACACAGTTAGTAAGGGTCTGAAGCCAGATTTGAACTCACAGATATGAATATTTCTGACTTTAGGCCTGGCACTGTATCCACTTCACTACCTAGTTTCATATACTTATGTTGACTGCCAAAAGAGAAAGTACATCCCCTAAGGGTTTTTTTCATTTTTTTTTAATTTTGTATCCCATGCCTCGAATAATGTCTAGCACATAATGGGCATTTGATAAATCCATGTTGATTCATTGGTTGCAATAATCCCTAAAAACAAGAAATAAAATTGCACATCCTTAAGAGATTTGATCATTTTTAAAAATCTGTATTGATTATCCTGCAAGGAAAATTTATTTTAAATTACTTTTCCCCCTTGAACATTAATGGACACCTTTTGCCCTATCCTCCCACCTTAATAAACATTCACCATTTTATTATTTCTTCAAAAATATTCAGAAATGAAAGACTGATGAAATCCTTAACTATGTAACTATGTATTACTTGAAAAGATGACTCCTTTTTCAACCTGACTTGTTTTTGTTTTTGTTTTTTTTTCCACTATCCTATCCTATCCTATTTGGGATGAGAAACAAAGATATTGCAAATCTGCGTATAGTGGAAGATAATATGGTGGAAGACAATAGTTTAACTGAGAAAATGCTGGCATTCTGTCTGGTTATATTTAAACAAATAAAAAGAAGCAAAGAGTAGCCTGAAAATTCAGGATAAATCGCAGATAACTGATTAAACATAAGTCGAGGGAAGTGACCTCTAGTGCGTGGAGATGGTGAGAGTCCTGCACCACACCAGAGAATTTGGAATGAGATGATCTTGGTTTGAATCCTAGGTCTTTCATATCCTACTTTCATTGCATGAGCAAGTCATTTTTTTAGGGCTGCTGTTTCCTCATCTATAAACTGAGGGGTTGGATTTGACTCCTAACGTCTCTTATAATTCCAAATCGAAGATCCTAGGAACTCCTCCAGGACTTAATCCATGAATAATTAGAATAATTAAAATTACAAAGCGAATTGCCTCAGGTCACACAATCCGTATACTGGTAGAGCAGAGACCCATGATGCCAGCCTTGGTGGCTTGATAGGGCACTGGACCTTCAGTCAGAAAAAAAAATGTGGCTTCAAATTCTTCCCTCAAGTACTTACTAACTTTGTAATGCTAGACGTGCCCCGTCCTATCTGTGCCCCAGTTTCCTCATTAACAAAATGAAGTGACTGGATTCATTGACTTCTAAGGCCCTTTCAATGGCTTAACTGTGATCCTACGCATCTGACTGTTCTTTCCAACATCTCATAGATACAGCCTTTGCCCCTATAGACACAGTCTCACTTTGTGTTGAATACAAGATTCTGAGAATGTGAAAGGGATAGAACAATTCCTAAAGTGCAATGATGCCCCCTCCGAGCTCACTAACAAAATAGTAGGCTTAAAGTACACCTAAAACTCTACAGGTTGAAACATGTCAGAGGCTTTTCTCTTTTCAAGGAAGCAGGCAAGGGAAGGCTTTTTACTTGGCTTCTTTAAGTAGATAAGGATACCTTTGCATTCTGTATTTCTTATTATAAAGGACTCTAAATATTGACAGACAACAAAAACTCTCCTGTTTGTATTTTGGGGAATAGTAAAAAAAAATCAACCAATCATCAATTAGCAAATTCAGTCATTGCAAAATGAGTTAATCATGTGATGGGGCAAGTCAGAGACACTTCTCAGAGTAAACAGACAAGAATGAGGCAGAGCTAAAATAGCAACACCTTCTTATGAGGAGAAAGTCAGGAATAAATGTTAGTGCTCCTAAAAAGGAAATAATGTCATATCTTTCTGTTTGGCTGTTTTTTAAAGAATATAGTGAAATGCTGGAGAAACAGGAGTGGGCAGAGTATTAGCCTTGAAGTCAGTGAGACTCAAATTCAAGTCTTGGATGTAGTTCATATGCTAGGAGCCTATCACACGTATAGCTAGGGAGATATTCATAACCTCTCAGTGCCTGGGTTAACTTTCTTCAGATTGCAAATTATAGTGGAGTTGCTGATGTAAGTTGGTGGATGGAGTTCCCATGATGAGAGTTGCCCACATCATTGATTGTAGATTTCGATGGTCCCTCTTCCCTCTCTCTCAAAGTGAGATGGGAAATGGGTTGAAAGAGAAATATCAATAATTGACTTTAAAGAGAGAAATGTAGAGAAAGAACTAAGAAACTACTATCTAAATGAGAAAGCCAAGGGAGAGTCTACAGATAAGGAAACTTGTCACCAAAACAAAACAAAAAGCTTAAAAGAGAGATTCAAAGAGGTTCTAGAGAAATGAAATGTGGAGTTAGGAATAATTAAGATGGATATTTAATACCGAAGAGACTTTCTATTGATTGAAAGTTTAATTTTCTTTTCATTCATTTAGGGTATTTAGTAACATTTGCTTATTTTTGTATTCAGGAAGTTAACAGATGACAACTGATTATGTGAAAAAAATCTGTAGTCTTCAGTGGACACCAGCTTAGACCAAAGAAGACTGTGCATGATATGAAAGCCAAATAAAGGGAAAGTGATTTTAGGCTGCATAGATGGATTTCATGGACACATTGTCCAGTATGAGGGAGTGATAATCCTTCTATACTCTGCCTAAATCAAACCATATCTTTAGTATTGTGTTTTGTCCTGGTCACTTCTTTTAGGAAGGACATTAACAAATCTTCAGTTCATAAGCAGGTAACCTTTAGGATGAAGCAGCTAGAGATAAACTATCTAAGGAAATGTTAAAGAAATTGGGGCTAATCCTGAAGAAGAGAAATGAAGGGCAAGACAAACTAGCTGCCCACTAATAGTTTAAGAACTGTCACGTGGAAGAGGAATTTAGCTCTTTCTCCTTAGCCTCACAGGGTTTCTGTTCTCCAGGAACAATTTCCAGAAGTTGCAGAAAAAACTGTTTGGTTCACCAGAAAGAAAACACTTCCTAACAATTAAGGTGTCCCAAAGCAGAATGGACTGTCTTGGAAGGTAGTGAGTTCTTTATCACTGCAACTCTTCAAATAGGTACCATATGTTTGGGATTTCTTTTCTAGTTCAGATTTGAATAGAAGACCTTCATAGTCCCTTTAAAATTTGGGATTCTCTAATTCTGATTAGAGCGACTGCAGCATAATTGATAAAGCAGTAAACTTGGAATCAGGAAGATTTGAGCTTAAATCTTACTTCAGAACCTGGTCAAGTCACTTAGATCATTTTCTTCATTTGTAAAATGAAGGTAATCCTAATGCCTGTCTCATAGAGTTGTTGTAAGGATGAAGAGGGATTATCTACAAAAAGTGATTTGCAACCTGGAAGATTTAAATGAACAGATGCAAAATTAAGTGAGCAGAAGTAGGAGAACATTGTACACAGTAACAGCAATATTGTAAGGATGATCAGCTGTGAAAGTCTTAGCTACTCAACACAATGACCCACGACAATTTCAAAGGACCCATGATGAAAAATGCTATTCACCTCCAGAGAGACAGCTGATAAACCCTGAGTACAGATGGAAGTATAATTTTTACACTTGCTTTATTTTTCTTGCTTTTGCAACAAGGCAAATATGAAATATGGAAATGTGTTTTAATCACCTCATACATATAAAGAGTATCATAACGTGTGACTTGATATCATGAGAACAATTTCAGCTACTGGAGCAGTAGATGGAGCAAAGGGCTTGGAGCCAGGAAGATGAGCTCAAATCTAGTCTCAGACATTAGCTTTGTGGCTCTGGACAAATCACTTAACCTCTATTTTCTCAATTGTAAAATGGAGATTATAATAGCACCTACCTCCCTTGGTTATTGTGGGTACCAAATAAGATAATATCTGCATTTGTAAGGCACCTATCAGAGTGCCTGGCAGATTGTAGGAATTATATAATGCTAGCTGTCTTTATTATTAGTAGTAAATTTTGCACTTTGGGCAAGCACAAAATGCCTAGGGAAATGCATCCTCATATGGAGGGCACATGTGATGTAATACTGCCCTGTTGCGGGGAGTTAAAGACTTTGGTACCATCATCTAAGGGTAAAGATGGGGGAGGCAGCTATGGGGAGGTGGGGAATAGCACAATGAGAATAGAGCTCAGCCCAGAGAAGAAAGATTACAAACATCATTAACATCTTCTAAATTCACTATCTGAGACAAAAACAGGATGATCTCACCTTACTTATTGCCCTGAGTATTTGTCTACTCTAGTCTAGCAACTTAGCATAACCCTGGTGACCATGTAATTCCACTGTCTCCACAAAACATATTTGCATCAGAAAGTCTTTTCTTCACAAATGGAAGTCATTTTATCTTTTAGGTTGGTAGCTGAACTTCTACCATGCTTTTGTGACACTGGAGTCATCATTTATGTATCATCTATTTCCTCTAGTATGTTTTTCTCGTCTCCTTTATTTTATCCAACACTCAAGACAAGTACACAGTTCAGCATTTGACAAGAGTA
Organism: Phalanger gymnotis; assembly: GCA_028646595.1. Lineage (NCBI taxonomy): Eukaryota > Metazoa > Chordata > Mammalia > Diprotodontia > Phalangeridae > Phalanger > Phalanger gymnotis. The sequence goes on from CM053622.1 coordinate 103,653,071, forward strand.
GAATTAATGTGTGTGTTTATTTGAGAATTGAGATCCCCACCACCCCCTTCCCTCTCTTGATGTTAAGAGACTTTTAAGAAGTATGAACGATATTGACATCCTTAATCTTTTCCTTTATGCTTAGCTTGGATGATAAATTTCAGAGGAGTGCTTTGCAAAGAGCTCTTCATATTGGTGATAAGAGTAAGCCAATGATTCAAGAAGCATAGGATTTCCTTTCTGAGTCTCAAAGCCTTTGTCAGGGGAAATAACACTGGTGTAATTTCAAGGAGTTCTTTTAAAAAATAGTAATCCTGTTTGGATTAACACTTCTTATCAGCCCTAGGCAGAAAAAAGGCTAGTTGAAAGCAAGTAGGAGTCAAGATATCCTACCTACTCCCGGAAAGAAAAAAAAATATACATACATAAATACATGCATGTTTGTGTGTGCATATGTAAGTGTATTACATATATGTATGTGTGTGTACATACACACACAGCTATGTTTTATGGAGAATTTATCATTATTCATGCTCATACTCAAAAAAACAAAAAAAGAAAAGTAATCTTTTCCTTAGTTCACACTGTCAGCAACATTTCGCAGGCTCATTAATTTAGAGTTGAAAGAAAGAACTGACAACTCTAAGAAAGATGGACAGGAAAATGAAGATTTGAAGCCAAGTTTAAGGCTCTTCACAACTTGACTCCTTTCTATCTTGCCAGTTTTCATAAATGATACTTCCCTTATCATGCTCTGTGGTATAGCCATATTTGTTGTTCCTCAAACACAATATTCTAGCACCCAATTTCCATTTCTTTGTGCTAACTATTGACCATGTTTGGAAAGTACTTCTTCCTCCATCCCCATCTTCCTTCCTGCTTGGAGTTCTTAATTTCTTTCAAAATTGACCTTAAAACCACATCACACATGAAACATATCCTGATCCCCCAGCTGATAGTGCACTAGCCCATAAACCACCTTATATTGATTATATACATGTTACATATGGATTTATATATATATGTTCTCCTTTCATGTAAGCTCCTTGAAGACCAGAGTCTTTTTCACTTTTGTCTTTCTGTCTTGAACACTTATTACAGTGCCTGGATATAGTGTTTACTTGATAGATATTTGTTGATTAATAGATTAAATGAAGTAGAAAGACATTTCAATAGTCCATGGAAGAGGTGATGAAACATGAATTATGATGGTGGCTACATGAGTAAAGAAAAAGGAGTCAAATCTACAAGATTTAGGCACGAAAAGCTTAAGTAGAAGGAAGAGTCAAGGACCCAAAGGTTATGAACCAGTTTATTTACAAGGATGGTGTTGCCCTTTACACGAATAAGAGAATCAGGAAGAGGAGTGTCTTTGGTGAAGAAGATGATGAATTCCATTCAGAGTTTGTGGTGTTTGATATGCCTGTGGAATATCCACGTGGAGACATCCAAGCAATAGAAAATGTAGGACTGGAGCTTAAGAGAGATCTAGATGAGTTTTGGACCAGTGGATCTAGAACAACCAAATAGATGTGGAATTCAGCAATAAAATAAGTGGAATATATTTTTTTCATTCCAATCAATCTCTCAACCTCTTGCCTACTGGGTGTAGGCCAACACAAATGGCTCTGATGAGATTATTCTCTTCTTACCTTTCAACACAATTGTTCACTTAATTTTGGGTATTATTTTTTATTAACTTCTATTAGCCAGATGACATTTTCTTGTCTTGCTTAAAAGGATACTATGAGATACTCTGCCAAATGTCTTCCTGAAATCAACATAAATAAATTAAATAAAAACAAATAAATTAAATTATTTCATATGACTTATTCTTACTGAAATCTTGTTGGCTCTTACTAATGACCACTTTCTTTTTACATGCTTGCAACATATCATTTTAATAATAATTTATTCTAAAATTTTGACAAGGCTCCAAGTCAGAGATAATATTCAGAATAAAATTTTTCACCTTTATTGAAAACAAGGACAACATTTAACTATTTCCATTCCCCCTGGAAAATCCCCCCTTTTTAATGATTCCTTGGACTTTGCCATCAGTGAGTTACATGATGATATTTGTTCGCTTGCTTTTAATTATCACTGGATGTAATTATTTGGGCCTGACAATTCAAGCTCATTTGAAACTACTCATGGCTTTCTTATTACATCCTCAACTGTTTGGCTTCAGTTCCTCCTTAATAATGCAGGATAGACCCTTGCCCATTTGAGAAGCATTCTCCTTGACAGAGATTGGAGAAGAAAATTAGGAGTTGGGTAATTCAGGCTTCTCATCCCAATTTAGCATTATAATACCTTTCAAAAAAGTTGTGAGTCAGTGACTTATTTGTTATTCTTTTTGTAACAATGTAGCACTATAACAGCCAAAAGGCACAATGGATGGAGTAACAGGCATGGAATCAGGAAGATACTTACTAGCTATTTGACCCTGGTTAAGTCACTTAACCCTGTTTGCCTTAGTTTCATCATCTATAAAATGAGCTGGAGAAGGAAATGCCAAACCATTCCAGTATCTCCACCAAGGAAATCCCAAATGGGGTAAAAAAGAGTCAGACATGACTGAAAAACAACAAAACGTCTTTTTCTTTGTCTTCAGCATTTTCTGAGGCTCGGCTCATTGCAGGCTTTAGCATCTCTGGCACAATCCAAATACAAAATCAGGTCTCTCCCTGATTTCAAGAGATTTATATTCTAGTAGGAGGAAATGACATACATAGAAAAATATATGCAAAATACATACAAAAATGAGTCAAAAGTAAAAGAGGGAAGGATACACTAATACTGGAAAGGTATAGAATGTATGACTTTCAGCCAATCATGTAGCCTCCCTGAGCCTTAGCTTTCTCATCCATAAAATGAGTTTAGACTAGATTGATTCTGAGGTCCCTTCCAGTTAGAAATCGACTATATTAGGATTCTGTGATCGTATTTTGATTAAACTAGATATACTTGCCTTTTAAATCCTTCATATTATGTTGCTGAAGACTGAATTAGTTTAAATAATTTCTTTTAAATCATATTAAATATCAGCCATTATATTTTAATACGATTTGGTCGTAATCATATTTGGTTGCAAGTGAGTGTGCTTTGCAACTATTTACATTTAAGTAAATTAGTTTTGGTTCATGAGATGTCATACTTTTTCAGTTATACTTTGTATGTTTCTATCAAGATTCTTTGTTCATCCCTTCATTCCCAGTCTGTTTTTCCCTGTTACATAGTTGTAAGTAGGTAGTATGACATTTGTTATATGTCTGTTCTTTCCTTCCTACTTTCCATTGTTTCATAAAGGTTTTTTTTCCATATTTATTTACTATCCTCATATGTTTAAGCTTAATTACACTATGGTATTCCATTTCGTTAAAGTATTACAATTTATTTAACCATTTTTCCTATTGTAACACATTTAGCTCACCTTCAGTTTATTTCTTGCAATTATAAATAATGGTAGTATAATACTCTTGGATAGATAGCATTTTTGTATATCCCTTTTATAGTATTTTTAGATTATACTCCCAGTAATGGAATTATTGGTTCAAGAGAGTAGTAGCAGTAGTAGTAATAAGTAGTAGTAATTTTACCAATTGCTAAAATTCTTTTGTGAAAAAATTCTATTGATGTTTATTACTTTTAGTTATTTTAAGCAATTTGGTGGATATATAATTATACATTGAAGTTGTTTCAGTTTGATTATTAGTAAGGCTGAATATTTTTAAGTGATTATTAACAATTTATGTGTCCTCTTAAGAAAAACTTGTTTAATTCTCAAAATTGTCTGGACTTTCAGAGGTTGTTTTATTCATTTAAAAAAAAGTGTTAATTGATCATTCAAAAAGTGAGCATGTTGTAATGCTTAAAGCTATTGCCTTTGTCCAACAAATCGAACTCGTTTTATTAACATATGAACACTGGAAAGCAGAGTCCAAGAGCTCTGACCACTTAATTCAAAATCCTTACTACTCAGGGCAATCCTCACCACCACCACCCCAAGAATTTATAAAACACAGATCCTATTCTAACTCTAGTTTTCATTCACCTTTAACTCTTCACATACATATATATCATCATAGACTTAAGAGCTGAAGATATGACAGAGGCCCTCTAGTCACACACTCTTGTTTTACAGATGGTGAAACTGAGGCCCAGGAAGGTATTTGCTTAAAATCTTGCAAGTACTATGTATCAGCGGTGGGATATGAAACACAAGAAGGCTACATAAATTGTAATGGTATTTTAAAATTACCTTTAGATATACAATTTCCCTCTATTTAGAGTAATTAAAAAGCACTCTAAAGTACTCAGACCATAGCTGTACGCAAGGAACTGTAATGTTTATGTCAGCATGCTAGGATTTTGAACTGAAACACTTCCGTGGAAAGAGCTGCCATTTCTCTGAGTCTGAAGAAATTTTCTCAGTCTATAACCAGGATAAGAGGGCTGTCTGGATCATGTTATTTTAAGCCCTCATGAGGAATGGAAGCAATTGTGCCAATAAAGGTTGGCTGACCAAATTGTTAAGATTTTTTGCGAATTTTCTAAAGAGTCAAAAGGTATGCTTGCTATGACATCATCACTATTTCTTTGCAGTAAGGAACATACTGTCATGAAGCTACAATAATTTGAATAATTCCAAGCCTTTTGATGAAGTTTGGGTGAAATGTTAGAGTGTTGCTATATATCATATTCTGCCTAAGGGATGCAGCCCAAGCAGTGAGACAGAATAATAGAGGAAGAATTGGGAAGTCCCCACTATTGCCTTCTGCACCCTACCCTGAAGGCATTTCCAGATAGTTCTGAAAGTGTAGTCCAGACATCCCTAATAACTGGCCCCTGTTGGTAGCTGTGCCTCAAATTAGGAAGATGTAGCATTATGGCACTGGATTTGGAGTCCAAGAATCTGGGGCATAACTAAGTCAGTATTGCCAAATGGTAATTAGTTTTATTGACCCTGAGAAAGTCACCTTACACTTATGGATCTCAGCTTCCTTATATTTGAAAGAAAACATGATATAAAGGGAAAAGATTAAGAATAAGCAAAAAAACTTGGATTATGAGCTTGTCTCTGGCAATTACCAGTTTCATAACCAGTCAAGCTCTATGAACTTCATCTGCAAAATTGGATTATGGGGGAGCCAAGATGGCGTCTGGGAAGCAGTGACTGGCGTGAGCTCCCCACCAAGTCCCTCCAAAAACCTATAAAAAAATGGCTCTGAACCAATTCTAGAGTGGCAGAACCCACAAAGTGGCAGAGGGAAGCAGGGCTCCAGCCCAGGACAGCCTGGATGGTCTCTGGGTAAGGTCTGCCCCACATGGAGCTCCCAGCCCCCAGCTGAGGGGAGTGGAGCTGAGCCCAGCGCAGACGGCGCGAACAGACCAGACGCGGACCTACCAGACCAGGAGATGAGCGGAGAGTGCCCTGGCATCCTGAATTACTGAGCTGTGGCATCCACCAGACCTCTCAACCTACAAAGAGCAAAGACATCAGAGAAGGTCAGTGGGAAAAGCTGCGGGACTGAGTTCGCCGTTCAGCCACCACCCCTGGGGCAGCAGAGGTGGGGCAGCTTTACAACTATGGCTGCAGTTGCTTCTGGCCCCAGGCCCACCTAGTGGGAGGAATTAAGTGGCTGATCAGAGCAGCAGTGAAGAGCCTGCTGAAGATTTAAGCCCAGTCCAGGTTGGGGGTTCTTGGGGAAGGAGGAGTGCTGGTGAGGCAGCGCATCCACCCAAGC
>CM053622.1:103659299-103679181 GCA_028646595.1 Phalanger gymnotis
TTTTCATTGAGAAAGCTTGAAAGTCCTCTATTTTATTGAAAATCCATATTTTGCCTTGGAGCATGATACTCAGTTTTGCTGGGTAGGTGATTCTTGGTTTTAATCTTAGCTCCATTGACTTCTGGAATATCACATTCCAAGCTCTTCGATCTCTTAATGTAGAAGCTGCTAGATCTTGGGTTATTCTGATTGTGTTTCCACAATACTCAAATTGTTTCTTTCTGGCTGCTTGCAGTATTTTCTCCTTGACCTGGGAGCTCTGGAATTTGGCTACAATATTCCTAGGAGATTTCTTTTTGGGATATATTTCCCCTGTTATTCTAGAATATCAGGGCAGTTCTCCTTGATAATTTCTTGAAAGATGAGATCTAGGCTCTTTTTTTTGATTATGGCTTTCAGGTAGTCCGATAATTTTTAAATTCTCTCTCTTGGATCTATTTTCCAGGTCAGTGGTTTTTCCAATGAGATATTTCACATCGCCTTCCATTTTTTCATTCCTTTGGTTCTGTTTGATAATATCTTGATTTCTCATCAGGTCACTAGCTACCACTTGCTCCAATCTAATTTGTAAGCTAGTATTTTCTTCAGTGGTTTTTTGGACCTCCTTTTCCATTCGGCTCCTTCTGCCTTTGAAGGCTTTCTTCTCCTCATTGGCTTTTTGGAGCTCTTTTGCCATTTGAGTTAGTCTATTTTTTAAGGTGTTGTTTTCTTCAGTATATTTTTCAGTATTTTTTGGGTCTCCTTTAGCAAGTCATTGACTTGTTTTTCATGGTTTTCTCGCATTCTTCTCATTTCTCTTCCCAATTTTTCCTGTACTTCTCTAACTTGCTTTTCTAAATCCTTTTTGAGTTCTTCCGTGGCCTGAGACTACTTCATGTTTTTCTTGGAGGCTTTCGATTTAGGCTCTTTGACTTTGTTGACTTCTTCTGGCTGTATGTTTTGGTCTTCTTTGTCATCAAAGAAAGATGTGTGAGACTGAATCTGGGTGCATTTTCACTGCCTGGCCACGTTCCCAGCCAACTTACTTGACCCTTGCATTTTTCAGTGGGATATGACTGCTTGTAGAGTAAAGAGTTCTATGTTCCAAGCTTGGGGGTATGTGCCAGCTCTGCCACACCAGCACTCCTTCTTTCCAAGAACCCCCAACCCAGACTGGACTTAGATCTTCAGCAGGCTCTTCACTCCTGCTCTGATCTGCCACTTAATTCCTCCCACCAGGTGGGCCTGAGCCTGGAAGCAACTGCAGCTGTAATTCTGTAGCTGCCCCACCTCCACTGCCCCTGGGATGGTGGTTGAACCGTGAACTCTATCCCCAGGCCCCCAGCAGTTTTTCCCACTAACCTTCTCTGTTGTCTTTGGTGTTTGTGGGTTGAGAAGTCTGGTAACTGCTGCAGCTCACTGATTCAGGGCGCTAGGGACCACTCCACCCTCCTCCTGGTCTGGTTTGTCCACGCGGCCCCTGCTGGGCTCTGCTCAGCTCCCAGCTCCATGCACAAAAGACCTCACCCAGCAACCATCCAGGCTGTCCTGGGCTGTAGCCCTGATTTCCTCTGCTGTTTTGTGGGTTCTGCAGTTGTAGAATTGGCTCAGAGACATTTTTTGTAGGTTTTCGGAGGGTCTTGCTGGGAAGCTGACGCTAGTCCCTGCTTTCCAGCTGCCATCTTGGCTCCCCTAGGTTATGTTCTAACCTGGTGTTTTCACTAGCTTCAATATCTTTCCCTTGAAAGGATTATTTGTTAAGTACAGCTCTTTATGGACCCTTCTGGTCTCCTAGTTGTGGTTATTGGTTAATATCAGTGAAAATTACTTAGAAAATAGTAATATAGTCTGCATTAATTTTGGGCCTTTTGATCTATTTTCTATTTGAGGGGAAGCTATGGTTTATTAAAAAGGTTAAGTGCATTGTGACCCGATGCAACCATTCTAGAGAACAATATGAACTATGCCCAAAGGACTATAAAGCTATGTGTACACTTTGACCCATCAATATCACTTCTAGGTCTATGTGCCAAAGAGATTTAAAAAGAGGAAAGATATGTGCAAAAATATCTACGGCAACTCTGTGGTGGCAAATAATTTGAAATTGAGGGGATGTCAATCAGTTGTGGAATGGCTGAACAAGTTGTGGTACATGAGTGTAATGGAATTGTTCTACAAGAAATTATGGATGGGATGATTTCAGAAAAACCTGGACTTACGTGAATTGATGCAAAGTAAAGTAAGGAGAACCAGGAGAACATTATATATAGTAATAACAATATTGTATGATGATAAACTGTGAATGACTTAGCTATTCTTGGCAAAACAATGATCTAAGACAATCTCAAAGAAATCATAATGAAAAATGGTATCCACATCCAGAAAAAGCACAGATGGAGTCTGAATGCCGATTGAAGCACACATTTTTCACCTTATTGTTTTTTGTAGATTCTTTTTTGAGGGAGGGGAATTTGTGTTTTCTTTCACAACGTGATTAATATGGAAATATGTTTTGCATGATAATACGTACGTAATCTATGTCTATTTCCTTAGCATCTCAGTGGCAGAAGATGGGGGGGGGTGGAGGGAGCAAGGGAAAGAATTTGGAGCTCAAAATTTTAAACAGTGAATGTCAAAGATTGTTTTTACATGCAACTGGGAAAGATAAAATATTATTTTTTTAAATCAAGTATTAATTATTTCAATTGCAATTCTATCATCCAGATAAGTAATTATTTGGGTGACCACAAAATTATCTAGAGTCTCTAGGTAGATGTTTAATATTATAAATATTATACTGAGGACTATGGGAGACCATGTGATCCATCCTTCCTTTTAGCCACAACTTTCCTTTGTCTTCTAGTTTCATTCAGAGTGATATGGTCAAGAATTGATATGATTTGGTTCCTCCAGTAGTATGTATAATTATTGGTCAATGGACAATGCTGTCCTATTAAGAATATAAACTTCATTAGTTCATAGATATTTTAGAAATTGTGTAATTCCTAACATCCTCTGTCACCTCTTTTGTGACTATTACTGCAAAAGTAGAATGGAGAAACAAAGGGATTAGGGTCATTTTCTTTTTTCCTTGTTTCAAAATGATATTAAAATTATTATTTCCTATAAAATGGGCATAATAATACTCAAGCTACCTATGTTATAAAGATAGAATTTTGCAACTGCAAACTCCATTCTACATGAATGTGATTTATTTTCCTTCTGTCAGAGAATGAATTATAATGCTAAACAAAATCCAGATGTTGTTGGTATCTAACCTCCAAGCAGTGCCAGGTTTCCCATTCATCCTGATAAGGTTGTTTGACAGTGGCAGGTGGATCTAAAAAAAGACCATAAAATCTTTCAGTCATATAAAAAAAAAGTTTGAGTGACAATGCATTTATCAAACCCATTTATAATCGAATTTCTTTAGTTCAATTCAACTCAATTCAGTATTCATTTATCAAGTGTCTGCTATATATAAGGCACTATCCTACATGTCTTTAGATCATTCAGATATCTCCTACTACTATTTTCTCGACTTCATTCTGATCTATGATCAAATGTGGCTCTTATCTCCCTTTCCTCATTCCCTTCCAAATTCTTTAGCATATGCCCTTCCCCTATCATTTCTACCCTCTCTCTTACTCTTTAATCTCTTTCTATCTACTGGCTCCTGACTATGGCATGTGTGTGTGTACCCATGCCTCATCTGACCACCTCCCCAAAAATGCCTCAAAACTCATTTGATCCTACCATTCCTGCTAACTCCTGTCTTACGTCTCTTCTCTCTTTCACTGCTAAACTCTTTGGAAAAGTGTCTAAGTCAGGTACTACCACTTTCAGTCCTCTTGTGTAATTCTAAACCCTCCATAATCTGGCTTCTGACTCCATTATTCAATGTAAACTACCATCTTCAAAATTACCAATGATCTTTTAATTGCCAACTTTAATTGCTTTTTCTCAATCCTCATCCTCCTTGATCTTTTTGCAGCATTTGACACTGCTTCTTGAATATTTCCTTCTCTTCTTGGATATTTTCTCCTCACTGGGTTGTCATCAAAACTATAAATCAACTATACACTCACTTGTCCAAAATTTAAAGTTTAGCCTAACCTAACCCTTTCCTACCACTCCAGTCTTTATTTTCCTCTGTATACTCTAAGTCCAAGCAACAATGGTCTACTTGTAAAATTCCTCAAACATGAGATTACATCTCCTATTTCTTTGTCTCTGTGCTTTTCACTGGCTGTCTCTTATGCCTGGAATGCTCTACCTCTTTACCTCTATCTCTTAGTTTCTTTTACTTTTTTCAGGACTCAGTGCAAATCCCACCTGCTCCAGGAAGTCTTTCCTGGTCCCCTCAGGTGCTAATACATTCCTCTCTTAGAGTGTCATCCATCTGTATTCATCTTATATCTATCCAGTTGTTTATATGGTTTCTTTCTCAATAGAAGAGAATGTTCTTGAGGACAGGAACTTGCTTTTTTCCTTTCTTTGCAACCCTAGTGTTTATTATAGTGCCTGACACATTGTAAATACTTAATAAATAATTAGTAACTTTACCCACAGTTTTCTTAGGGGTAAAGTGAGCTTTAATTTCATCTTCTTCCCTCATATGATTAATGTGAAGGTTGTGACTGTATAGAAAAGATAAGACATATCAAACCATATAGAGAAAATAAAAACAAATATACATTTACAATGAATTATTTTCTTAACAGAATTGATTTGGTTTACTTAATGGAATCAATTATCCATTTAATTACAGAGAATTCCCATTAGAATTAGATAGAAGATATCCTCAGTGGAGACATAATTGTTTTCTCTAACAACCAAAGGAAGTGGGAAATTAACATATCTAAGAAAATTTCAGCAATGGCAATATCTGAGAGGCCTGAATAAGATGCAAGCCCCTTCTTCTTCATAATATTGCATTCAGGTGAAAGTACAGATTCTGGAACTGAAGTGGCAGAGGCATTATAAAGGAAAAACAAACAAAAACAAAGGATGAACAGGACAAGGACTTCTTTTAAAAAAATAAGATCTGATCCTGAGTGAGGGGAGCAGAACCAGGAGAACAGTGTACACAACCACAGTCATATTGCTTCTGTGATGACTAACTTTGATAGACTTGGCTCTTCTCAGCAACACATGGTTCAAAGACTCATGGTGGAAAGAACTATCTACATCCAGAGAAAGAACTATGGAGTCTGAATGCAGATTGAGGCAAACTATTTGCTCTCTCTCCCTTTTTTCCTCCTCTTTCTTGGCTTTCTTTCTTCTTTCTCATGATTCATTCCATTGGTCATAATTCTTCACAACTTGACTATTGTGTAAATAAGTTTAATGCAAAGGTATATGTAGAACATATATCGAATTCCATGCTGTCTTGGGGGGGAAGGGGAAGGAGAGGGAGGGTAGGAAAATTTGGAACTCAAAAACTTGTGGAACTGAGTGTTGTAAACTAAAAATAAAAAATCTAATAAAAGAACATACCAAAAACTGAAAAAAAGAAAAAATAATATTTTAATTTTCCTAATTACATATGAAAACAATGTTTATTATTTTTTTTAATTTTGAGTTCCAAATTCTCTTCCGTTCTCCCTTCCCTGCTGACCCTTCCCTGAGACAACAATCTAATATAGGTTATACATGTGTTATCATGTAAAATATATTTTCCATATTGTCATTCTGTGGAAGAAAACTTGAATGTGTAAGAGAGAGAGAGAGAGAGAGAGAGAGAGAGAGAGAGAGAGAGAGGAGAAGAAGAACAAGAAGAACAAGAACAAGAAGAAGAGGAAGAAGAAGAAGAAGAAGAAGAAGAAGAAGAAGAAGAAGAAGAAATAGTATGCTTCAGTCTTTCTTCATACTCCATAAGTTCTTTCTCTGGAGATGGATACCATTTTTCATCATGAGTCTTGGATCATTGTATTCCTGAGAATAGCTATTCATTCATAGTTATTCATCATAAAATATTGCTGTTACTGTGTGCAATGTTCTTATGGTTCTACTTATTTCAGGCTGCATCAATTCCTGTAAGTCTTTCCAGGTTTTTTCCTGAAATCATCCTGCTTGTCATTTCTTAAAGCACAATAGTATTCCATTACAATGATATACCATAACTTGTTCAGCCATTGTCCAATTGATAGGCATCCCTTCAATTTCCAATTTTTTGCCACCACTAAAAGAGCCACTATAAATATTTTTGCGCAAATAGGTCCTTTCTGCCTTTTTTAAGTCTCTTTGGAATATAGACCTAGTAGATGTATTTGATGGGTTAAAGACTATGTGAAGCTTTATAGTTTTTTTGGACATTGCTCCAAATTGTTCTCCAGAATGGTTGGATCAGTTCACAAATCCACCAATAGTGCATTAGTGTCCCAATTTTTCCACACCCCCTCCAACATTTACAATTTTCTCTGTCATATTAGTGAATCTGATAGATATGTGGTCATATCTTGGAGTTGTTTTAATTTGTATTTTTAAAATCAGTAGTAATTTAGAGCATTTTATATGACTATAGAGAGCTTTGATTTCTTTGTCTGAAAACTGCCTGTTCATATCTTTTCACCATTTATCAACTGGGAAGTGTCTTGTAGTCTTATAAATTTGACTAAGTTCTCTAAATGAGGTCTTCATCAGAGATACTTGCTATAAATTTTAGCCCAATTTTCTGCTTCCCTTCTAATTTTGGTTGCATTGGTTTTGTTTGTGCAAAGTCTTTTTTAATTTAATACAATCAAAATTATCCATTTTACATTCTTGAATGCTCTTTATCTCTTGTTTGGTCCTAAAGTCTTCCCTTACCTGTAGATATGACTGGTAAACTGTGTCACACTCTCTTAATTTGCTTATGGTATCACCCTTTATGTCTAAACCATGTAAATATTTTGACCTTATCTTTTTATACAGAGTGAGATTTTGGTCTATACTTAGTTTTTGCCATATTCTTTTCCAGTTATCTAAGAAGTTTTTTGTCAAAGACTTGAGTTTTTGTCCCAAAAGCTTAGGCCTTTGAGTTCATTAAACACTGAATTACTATGGTCATTATGTACAATGTATTGTGTGACTAATCTATTCCATTGATCCATCATTCTACTTCTTAGCCAGTGCCAAATTATTATGATGATTATCACTTTATAATGTAGTTTGCAATCTAGTATGCCTAGGCTACCTCTCTTCACTTTTTTTCATTAAATCCCTTGATACTCTTGACCTTTTGTTCTTCCAGATTTTTTTTACTGTTTTTCTAGCTCTACCAAATAATTTTTGGTTCTCAGATTGTTGTGGCACTGAATAAGTAGATTAATTTAGGTAGAATTGTCATTTTTCTTGTATTAGCTTGGATGACTTTGAACAATTGACAGTTTTTCAATTGTTTAGATCTGACTTTATATGTGTTAAAAGTTTTTTTTTTTTTGTAATTGTATTCATACAATTCCTGGGTTTGTTGTGACAGGTAGACTCCCAATTATTTTACCTTATCTGCAGTTATTTTAAATGGAATTTCTCTTTCTATCTTTTCCTTCCAGATGTTGCAATATATAGAAATGCTGATGATTTATGTGAGTTTTTCCTTATTTCTATAGCAAGCATTTCAAATACAACATTGAATAATAGTGGTAATGATGGGCATTCTTGCTTCACCTCTTATTTTATTGGGAAACCTTCTACTTTTTCCCCATTCTAGATAATAATTGTTGATGGTTTCAGATAGGTTCTACTCAGCATTCTAAGGAAAGCTTGGTTTATTCCTATGACCTCTAATGTTTTTAATAGGAATGGGTGTTTTATTTTGTCAAAAGTTTTTTCTGCATCAGTTGATATAATTATATGATTTCTGCTATTTTGTTATTCATATGGTCAATTATGCTTGCAGTTTTCCTAATATTGAACCAGCTCTACATTGCTGGTATAAATTCCACCTTGTCATAGTCCTTGTGATCTACAAGGTGTTCCTAAAGTCTGGACATGTAGACAAAAATACATATTCTCAAGAAATGAAACTAATGAAATTTTCAACAACATTTTATTTAATTGAAATATTAACAAATGACATCTTCAATTTGATTTCCATCATTTGTGATGCAAAGGTGGATGCGCTTTGCAAAATTCACGTGAACTCGATGCAATAGCTCCATATTGCCATCAATTTTAGCACATTCACTCTTTATATGTTCAATCAAGTCTGTTGCATCTGCGATTTTCGTTGACTACACCTTCTCCTTTAGCATACCCGGAAAAAGAAATCAAGGGGACTAATGTCTGTTAATATTCCAAACATTTCAAATTATACGTTTTTGCCTATGTGTCCAGACTTTAGGGACACCTTGTATTGCTTTAATCTCCTTGCTGGTATTTACATTGATAATCATTAGGGAAATTGGTTTATAGCTTTTTTTCTTCTCTTCTGGCTCTTTCTGGTTTAGGTATCAGCATGATATTTATGTTGTAAAAGGAATTTTGTAGGACTCCACATATTTTCCCAAATAGTTTATATATTGTTGGAATTAATTGTTCTTTAAAAGTTTGGTAGAATTGACTTTTGAATTCCTCTAGTCCTGGAGGTTTTTTCTTAGGGAGATAATGGCTTTACAATTTCTTTTTCTAAATTGAGATTATTCGTGCATTTTATTTCTTATTTTATTAATCTTGGCAATTTATATTTTTGTAAAGATTCATCTATTTTACTTAGATTGTCAGCATTGTTGTCACATAATTTGGGAAAAGAGCTCCTAATAATTGCTTTAATTTCCCCTTTATTGATGGTAAATACACCCTTTTCATTTTTGATTCTGGTAATCTGGTTTTCTTCTTTCCTTTTTTTTTAATCAAATAGACTGATGGTTTATCTTTTTGGTGGTGGTTGTTGTTGTTGTTCATGAAACTAGCTCCTAGGTTTTTTTTTTTTATTATTTCAGTGGTTTACTTATTTGATTTTATTCATCTTTCCTTTGGTTTTTAGAATTTCTAATTTGGTGTTTAATTGGGGACTTTTAATTTATTCTTTTTCTCATTACTTTTTAAAAATTACATGTCCAATTAATCCATTTATTCTTTCTCTATTTATTGATGTAAGCATTTAGAGATGTAAATTTTCTCCTAAGTACTACTTTGGCAGCATCCCATAAATTTTGGTATTTTGTCTCATTGTTGCCATTTTATTTAATTATTGATTATTTCTATGATTTGTTCAGTGGTCCACTTATTCTTTAGAATTAGATTATTTAGTTTCCAATTAATTTTAATCTATCTTTCCACTGCCCTTTATTGAATGTATTTTTATTGCAATATGACCTGAAAAGGATACACTTAATATTTCTATTTTCTGAGCTTGATTGTGAGGTTTCTATTACTTAATATATGGTCAACCTTTGTGTAGGTGCCATGTACCACTGATAAAAAGATATATTCTTTTCTATACCCACTCAATTTTCTCCAGAGCTCTATCATATTTAACTTTTCTAAAATTCTCTCCCTCCTCAACTTCTTTCTTCATCATTTTTTGGTTAGATTTATCTAGTTCTGAGAGGGAAAAGTTGAGGTCTCCCACTAGTATATTTTTATTGTCTATTTTTTCCTCTAACTCACTTAGCTTCTCCTTTGAAAATGTAGATGTTATACCATTTGATGCATATATTTTTAATATCGATATTAATTCATTATCTCTGGTAATGAATTAGAAAAATATAGTTAGGTACTTAGCAAGATATAGTTTCCTTCCTTATCTTTTTTTTTAATTAGGCTTATGAATGTTTCCACACTAGAGCTTACAGCTTGATTACATTACTTACCTACCTTGATAAACCTCACAGCAAGCCTCTTATAGGCATGAAATGATAAAAGTCTCTTTTCTCTAAAGCATGACCAAGGCATGCCTTCTTGGTTAGAATAGACAGCTGCCTATATGATAGAATTGTTAAAAGTGCTCGAAAATCCATTCCCCTTCCCAATGTAACTTCCCACCCCACTTCCAATACCTCCCAAATATATGTCCTTCCCACAACGAGTCTTTCTGCCTTGCATCAAAATTCCCACATTGCTTATTGCAAAGGTCTGGTGAGCTCTAATTATAGAATTAAGAACTCTGTTCTCAAAGAGATCTCGGAAATGATCTGGTGTTCCAGAAACCCAAATAGGACTACTTTCTGCATTTTTTCTGGCAAGCACAATATATTATCCGTCAGAAATGACACACTAATCAGCCATTCACATTTTAGCCTCAATTCACTGAATGGGTTAATTATTTATCTTCTATGTCCATTAGAGAAAATGAGGCTGAAGCAATAAAGGTGTGGCATGCTTCTGAGAGGGCAAGGTAGATATTTATTTACAGGATCAAGGGATCTTAAAGTTCAAAGGAACTATAGAGGTTTAAGACTCATTTATTCAACAAATATCTAAAAATAAGTTCGTAAATAATAACCAAGAGAGATGCTGTGGAGGTAGAAACAACATTTGACAACTAATAGGACATGTGATGTATGGGTGAATGAGAGTGAAGGATGCCCACCCCAATGATTGGAAGAATGTGGTTCCCTCAACAGAAACTAGCATGTGAACAAGAACAGTTAGTTTAGGGGAGGAGATAATCAGCTTTGTTTTAGACCTCTTAAACTTGAGATGCTTGTGGGACATCTAGATGGGGCTATCCATCAGTAAGGGGTTTGTAGAGCGCTCAGGGAGGACTAGCACCTCTGGTGTGAGGGCTTGCTGAGCCATTTTCAAGGCTGCTCATCTGCTTCTGCTGTCCATTTCTCACCAAACTCTTACTCATGGCTCCAAGAAGCTGTAGAATGCAAACATCCACATCCTGGTAAACCATCTCAGCAGATGGGCTAAACCAGAATGAGAGTAACCAACAGGCCTCAAACCTGTCAGTGAGTTAGGAGAATGTCTACTCCAAGCTTGTGAAGACGTTCCCTGATGGAAGGGGTAGATTAGAACAGTTTGTTCCAAGGACCATGAAAGCATAGTCAGCAGTAACTACAGAATTAAGAGCTCTGTTTTCAAAGAGAACTCAGACATGATCTGGTCCTCCAGGAACCCAAGTAGAAATCCTTTCTGCCTTTTCTCTGGCAAGCCCAATATATTTCGGGAATCACTTTTTCTAATTTAATAATTTAAATTACTAATCAACCATTTGTATTTTAGCCTCAATTCACTGGACAGGTTAATTATCTTCTATGTCCATAAGACATGAAGCAGGCATTGTGAAATGCTTAGAGCTTGGTCAGACATCAAAGCTGCCAAGGTCATCCACTGCATCTTGGGCCACTGCCAATCAACTTGACTTTTGTCTTGCCATTGGACTTTGGTTGATTGGTTGTTGTCCTTTGTTCTCACTGGACTTTACTGATTGGAAAAGAGAGTATGACTGATACCTTTGTGCAACTCTGCCTCACTTAAATCCAATTCACACATAAGTCAAGACATTATCCATAATGTCATTGGTCCTCTTCAAAACATGAAAGGATGAACAACAACATCCATCAGCCAGTTTGAGATGTGGTATCACAGCTCAGAAGAGAAAGGAGGCCTAGATACGTAGATTTTGGAGTGAACATTATCATCATCATCATCATCATCTTTAGCATCATCATCATCATCATCATCATATGAACCTATAAGAACTAAGAGATAACCAGAAAAGTGAATAGAGAGAAAGAACAGTAAAAGATTCATGAATGATCTTTGAGATACACCTACAAATAGAAGCAGCAAATAGATGATAATTCTGAAAAGGAGGCAGATAAGGATCAGGTAGACAGAAGGAAAATCATGCCAAAGAACAGTGTCCTGAAAAGCCACTGTTGAAAGGCTATCCAGAAGGAGGGGATAGTCCTCAATGTCAAATGCTACACAGAGGTCAATAAGAAGGAAGACTGAGAAAAATCCATCAGATGGGGCAAGTAAGAGATTGCTGATGACCTGGCAAAAAAAGATTTCAGTCAGATAGTGGAGACAGAAGTCAGACTGACAGGGATTGAGGAATGGGAAGTGCAAAACTAGAGGAAAGGAATGTAGGCACTGTTTTAGAAGAGTTTGGTTGTGAACATAAAGAGATATAGGACAATAGCTTAAGGGGATAATGAAGTCAAATAGAGGCTTTTATTGTTACTGATATTGATATTATCGTTTTAAAAATAGGGGAGATAACTGTTGGAAAATTTTTTATTCAGCAGAAACAAATAAAGATAAATTTAAAATTATGGTGAGAGGGGAATGATTAATGGGGAAAGGTCCTTGATCCTATAACATCAGAGCTAAGATATTTGATGGGGAGGGGAAGGAGGGGATTGAATAAGGAGAAAGGAGTAGAGAGAAGGGAGCCCAAAATAATCTATGACCCCTTTCATAATTTCACCAGCGATTTGTTCTATCTAGAAGCAGTCTCAACTCATCTCCAGCTCCTGTCTACATTAATGTTTCAGTCTGCCCCTCCCATCTTAAGCCTCTTGTAAAAGAAACCACAGCTTCCACAAACAAGTTTCCCTCTTTTAGGGCTTGGACCTGTGAGAAAACTCACATGAAAATTCTAGTCACTTCTTTACTGGATCTAGTTTTGGTGAGGGTTTGGACCAGAAGTCTTGCTTAGGCTTTAAATGCTGCTTTGTTTCACCCTTCTGCATAAATAAGATAATTTACAGAAGGTAATATTAGGCCCTTCTCCTAAGAATGCCAGCAATAAGACTGTGAAGGGCTGAATTGAAAAAAAAATTAAAGATTAGATCTGTGATTTCATCAGTGACAGTTGTAACAAGTAAGTACTCCCCCTTTCCCAAAGCAAATTGGCACCTCCACCTCAGTTTATAGTTTTAGAGTTCTCTGGGTCACTGAGAGGTTGACTCGCCCTAAGTTACAAAACTGATAGGCATCAGAGAAGACTTGATCCCAGGCCTTCCTGTCTCTGAAACTGGCTCAATATTGGCTATAACAAGTTTCCTCGGGTTGCCTAATTCAGGGGAATGAAATACAGACAAATTAAAAATGCAATAATAACAGTAGACTATCCCTGGGAATGACTGAGGCATAAAAACTTCTTATATTTATTTATTCTGATTGCCCTTCTTCCTCCAGAAGGAAAACAATATATGTTTGCAGTAGCAGCAGAATGATCTCTCCAGGGCTGCACAACAGGACAAAACGCTTGTCTAGGAAGGCTTCTTGTCTAGGAAGTAGCAAGTATCCTCTCATTGGCTATATTGGCAAGATATATTGATTCACATATATTTTTATCTCTCCTATTAATTCCTTGAGAGCAGGGTTATTTGTTTTGCCCTTTCTTTATGTCTCTAGCCCTTTGCACAGTGCCTGACACATATCAATCCCAATCCAATTCAATTATATTGAAAATGTTTTTGGATGGTATCACAACCATTTAGAGAGACAATGTGTAAGAGAAAGAGCACTTGATTTCAAGACAAATGAGATCTGAGTTTGAATCCCATACCTCTCCTACTGAGTAGTTTTGTGATGTGGAAAGTTCCCTCTTCTCTCTATGCCTCATAAATAATAACTACAATCCTTGTTTGATAGTGTTCTCTTTTCTGACATTTCTATCATCCTTGTACAGGATGTCATCGCCTCATGCCTGGAGTACTTTAACCTTGCTCATTGGTCTTGCTGCCTCAATTCTCTTCTACTCCAGTCTGACCTCCACTCAGCTGTCAGTGATCTTCCTAAATCACAGGGCTAACCCTGTCACTCCTCCTCCACCATTTGGTAACATCTAGTGTCTTCCTATCACTTCCAGGATCAAATTTAAAAAAATCATTTGGTGTTCAAAACCCTTTATAATTCACCCCCTTCCTAACTTTCCAAACTTCTTACGTTTTATTCAATCCATGTATTCTGTAAACCAGTGACATTGATCTCTGTGCTGTCTCTTAAAAAAGATAGTTCTACTCTCAACTCTGGGTTTCTTTTTAAAAACTGTTTTTTACTTATTTTGTTAAATATTTCTCAATTTGGGTGTAAAACAATTTTTAACAATAATTTTAAAAATTTTTGAGTTTGGGAGGGCAGCGGCGGGGCAGAGCCAAGATGGCGTCTAGAAAGCAGGGACTAGCGTGAGCTCCCTGCCAAGTCCCTCCAAAAACCTATAAAAATGGCTCTGAACCAATTCTAGAACTGCAGAACCCACAAAATAGCAGAGGGAAGCAGGGCTCCAGCCCAGGACAGCCTGGACGGTTGCTGGGTGAGGTGCATTGGGCATGGAGCTGGGAGTGGAGCACAGTGAAGCAAAGCATAGCCCAGCAGAGCAGAGCCTAGCATGGGTGGTGCAGACCAACCAGACCAGGAGCCAGGCCCTGAATCAGTGAGCTGCAGCAGTTACCAGACTTCTCAACTCACAAACACCAAAGACAACAGAGAACGTTAGTGAGAAAAGCTGCTAGGTTTAGGGAGATAGAGTTCACAGTTCAGCAACTGCCCCAGGGGCAGTGGAAGTGGGGCAGCTACAGAACTACAGCTGCAGTTGCTTCCAGCCCCAGGCCCACCTGGTGGGAGGAATTAAGTGGTAGATCAGAGCAGGATTGCAGAGCCTGCTGAAGATCTAAGTCCAGTCTGGGTTGGGGGTTCTTGGGAAAGGAGGAGTGCTGCTGTGGCAGAGCTGGCGCATCCCCCGCCCCCCAAGCTTGGAACATAGAAATCTTTAGAAGCAGTCATACCCCACTGAAAAACTCAAGGGTCAAGTAAGTTGGCTGGGAACATGGCCAGGCAGCGAAAAGCACCCGGATTCAGTCTCAGATTTTGGAATGTTTCTTTGGTGACAAAGAAGACCAAAACATACAGCCAGAAGAAGTCAACAAAGCGAAAGAGCCCACAACAAAAGCCTCCAAGAAAAACATGACCAGGTCTCAGGCCATGGAAGAGCTCAAAAAGGATTTGGAAAAGAAAGAGAAGTAGAGGAAAAATTGGGAAGAGAAATGAGGAGGATGTGAGAAAACCATGAAAAACAAGTCAATGACTTTCTAAAGGAGACCCCAAAAAATACTGAAAAATATACTGAAGAAAACAACACCTTAAAAAATAAACTCAAATGTCAAAAGAACTCCAAAAAGCCAATGAGGAGAAGAATGCATTGAAAGGCAGAAGTAGCCAAATGGAAAAGGAGGTCCAAAAGACCACTGAAGAAAATACTAGCTTAAAAATTAGATTGGAGCAAGTGGAAGCTAGTGACTTGATGAGAAATCAAGATATTATCAAACAGAACCAAAGGAATGAAAAAATGGAAGACAATGTGAAATATCTCATTGGACAAACCACTGACCTGGAAAATAGATCCAGGAGAGAGAATTTAAAAATTATTGGACTACCTGAAAGCCATGATCAAAAAAAGAGCCTAGATATCATCTTTCAAGACATTATCAAGGAGAACTACCCTGATATTCTAGAGCCACAGGGAAAAATATAAATTGTAAGAATCCACTGATTGCCTCCTCAAATACAGCCCAAAAAGAAATCTCCTAGGAATATTATAGCCAAATTCCAGAGCTCCTAGATGAAGGAGAAAATACTACAAGCAGCCAGAAAGAAACAATTTGAGTATTGTGGAAACACAATCAGAATAACCCAAGATCTAGTAGCTTCTACATTAAGAAATCGAAGGGCTTGGAATATGATATTCCAGAGGTCAATGGAGCTAGGATTGAAACCAAGAATCACCTACCCAGCAAAACTGAGTATCATGCTCCAAGGCAAAATATGGATTTTCAATAAAATAGAGGACTTTCAAGCTTTCTCAGTGAAAAGAGGACAGCTGAATAGAAAATTTGACTTTCAAACACAAGAATCAATAGAAGCATGTAAAGGTAATCAAGAAAAAGAACCAGAAAAAGAAATTGCAAGGGATTTACTATAGTTGAACTGTTTTGTTCCCACTCCTACATGGAATGATGATGTGTATGATTCATGAGACCTCAGTATTAGGGTAGCTGAAGGCAATATGCATATATATGTATATGTGTGTATATGTATATGTGAGTGTGTATGTATGTATATATGTAAGTGAATATATATATGTATATATATATATATATATATAGAGAGAGAGAGAGAGAGAGGGCACAGAGTGAGTTGAAGATGAAGGGAAGATATCTAAAAGAAATAAAATAAAATAAAGGATAAGAGAGGAATATATTGAGAGAGGGAGAAAGGGAGAGATAGAATGGGGTAAATTATCTCACATAAAAGTGGCAAGAAAAAGCAGTTCTGTAGGAAGAGAAGAGAAGGCAGGTGAGAGGGAATGAGTGAATCTTGCTCTCATCAGATTTGACCTGAAGAGGGAATACCACACATACTAAATTGGGTATCTTACCCCACAGGAAAGAAGG
Source organism: Phalanger gymnotis (assembly GCA_028646595.1). Taxonomy (NCBI): domain Eukaryota; kingdom Metazoa; phylum Chordata; class Mammalia; order Diprotodontia; family Phalangeridae; genus Phalanger; species Phalanger gymnotis. The sequence continues at coordinate 103,675,619 of CM053622.1, forward strand.
AAGAAGAAGATAAAAAAGGGGGGATAATAGATAATAGATAATAGATAAAAAACAAACACTTTCGAAAAGGGACAGGGTCAAGTGAGAAAATTCAATAAAGGGGGATAGGTTAGGAAGAAGCAAAATATAGTTAGTCTTTCACATGAGTATTGTGGAAGGGCTATACATAATGATACTCATGTGGCCCATGTTAAATTGCTTGACTTCTTAGGGAGGGTGGGTGGGAACGGATGAGGGGAGAGAGTTTGGAACTCAAAGTTTTAAAAACAGATGTTCCAAAACAAAAAAAAAAGTTTTTGCATGCAATTAGAAAATAAGATACACAGGCAATGGGGCATAGAAATTTATCTTGCCCTACAAGAAAAGAAGGGAAAAGGGGTTGGGAGGGGAGTGGGGTGACAGAAGGGAGGCCTGACTAGGGAACAGGGCAACCAAAATATATGCCATCTTGGAGTGGGGGGAGAGTAGAAATGGGAAGAAAATTTGTAATTCAAACTCTTGTGAAAATCAATGCTGAAAACTAAATAAATAAAAACTTAAATAAAATAAAATAAAAATTTTGAGTTTCAAATCCTCTTTTCCTTCTGCTCTTCCCCCCTCCTTGAGAGGGCAAGTAATTTGATTTTGATTATATATGTGATGTCATGTAAAACACATTTCTATATTAGCTATGTTGCAAAAAGAAACAAAAATTAAACAATAAAAATAGGGTTTTAAAAATGTGCTTCTATCTGCATTTAGAGTTCATCAGTTCTTTGTCTGGAAGTGGATAACACTTTTCATCATGTATCTTTTGGAATTGTCTTGGATTATTGTCTCCATTACAATTACTAAGTCTTTCACAGTTAATCATCCTTACAGTATTGCTGTTACTTTTTACAATGTTTCCTGGTTCTGCTAATTTCATTTGTATCAGTTCATATAAATTTTCCCCACTCTAGATTTTTTCACTAGCTGTCTAAAAGGCATGAAATTCTCTCATTAACTTTGCCTCCTGGTTTCCCTGGCTTCCTTCAGGTATCAAGCTAAAATCTCATTTCTACAAGAAGCCTTTCTGGGTCCCCTTTAATGATGCTTTTGCTCTGACACTATATCCATTTTTTTTCTTTCTATGTCCCATTTGTACATATTTGTTATCATGTTTCTTTTTAAATTAGACTCCAAGCTTTTTGTGGGCATGAAATCTTTATAACTTTCTTTGTATTCCCAGTGCTTAAAAGCTTGTTGACTTATGATGAACAAATGAGTCGATGCAATGTCTTCTAATCATTAAAGCTTAGTGGCAGATACCATGCCATAGCTGTGCTTCACGTATGGCTCCCTCCTGGGTTTGCTTTCTACACAAGTTGCCCAAATCGTGGCTTTTGCTACTTTGTTCCTGAGCCCAACCTGCTCATTTTACAGATGAGGAAATGGAGCCCAAAAAGGTGACATGACTTGCTCCAGATCACACGGTAAGTGACAGAGGCCAAATCATGGGCACTAGCTAGGTCAATAACCAATTGACCCTGCCCCTTAACACAAAGTAACTTCATAATCCCTTCCCTTGTCAACTCAATGACCATCAGATTTGTTGCCTTTAGGCACCTTAAATCAAAAGTGAACTATTTAGTACCTCTTTGACCTCAGCAATGGGGCACATGTCTCCAAAAGGGCACTCTGCCGATCACTTAGCCTCTCACAGCCTCAGTTTTGGTATCTGTAAAGTGGTGATAATAATTACTCCCCAGAATTGCAAGAATTAAATGAAATAAAATAATCAATGTGTCTTTTTAAACCTTCAAGTGCTCTATGAATATTACATTCTAGCTCTGCTAACCACATAAAGAGTAGAGCAGATCCTGCTGTGGCTTGGAGTTCTACAATTACTTCATCAAAATGCAATGATAGCTGCCTTGAAATGTGATGAAAAGCCAACCTTCCCTTGATCTGGGCAGCAGGCACCTGTATTTCAGGGAGGCCTTTCAAAGTGCTTACTTTCTCTAGATGAAGATAAAAGAGGGAGCCATAACAAGTCAGTGTGAAAAGTACCAATTGGCTAAATATAGGCTGTGAGGAGAGAAAGGGTATGGAATCCTGAAGAACTATTCAAGAAAATAATGTTTGCCTTTCCTAAAGAGGACAGACAGATATGACTCCCAATCACATCTCCTAGGTGGTTCCAGTTCTCCAACACAAACTTTGCCCCTGCATCAAGCTTTTGAGGAGAGGTTGGTGGAGGAAATCTTTCAGTTTCAGTGACTCTTGGTACTTATAGTCCGGCAAAACGAAAGATTGTTCAATCGCTTTTAAAAGTGAAGGCCACAAAGAAAGGAGCAAGTTAAACTCATTCAAGGCATCAGCACAAGGAAACTGGCTTATAAGGAAGTCTTTGGATCTCAATGGGGATGCTCAGAGCTCTGTTCTCTTTGACCTTCAAAGTACTACCTTCATTTGGAACAGGTGTTGACTAATGAATGAAAAACCTGACACTATCTGGGTGCGTATTGAGTCAGAAGGAAATGAAACTCCACTCTATGTAGCAGTTCTCTCCGATTTTTTTTCTTTTGGGGGGAAACAACCTTTAATGCTCAAAACCTTCTGGAAAATAAAAGATACCAATTCTAGAGAAAAAGCCTTTTTTGCCTTTTAAAGAAACAAAGTTTGGAATAGTCCTCCAATTTAATCCCAAAAGGCTGTAGGGAGCTGTAGTCCTCTCTCAGTTCTTCCATTTGACAATTCAATTAGGCAACTAATTAATCAATAAGTGTTTATAAAACATCTTCTATATTCCAGGCACTGTTCTACATGCTTGGTTATAAAGAAAGGCAAAAAAGACAGTCCTTGATTAATCTAGTCCAGTGGGGAGATAAAATGCAAACAACAAAATATAAACAAGCTATAAGGAGGATAAACTATATATAGAACTGGAAATAGTCAACAGAGGGAAGGCACTAGAATTGAGGGAGTTATGGAAAGATTTCTTATGAAAGGTATTTTAGCTGAGACTTGAAGCCAAGGAAGCCAAGGGACATAGAAGAAGAGGGAGAGAATTCTAGGCATAGGAAAGACAGACTCTAAAAATGCAGGAAGTGTTGTTTGAGAGGCAGCAAAAATGCCACTGTCACTGGATCACAGACTAAGTGGTGGAGTGAAAGACGTAACAAGACTGAAAATGTAGGAAGGGGGCATGTTATGAAGAACTTTGAATGCTAATTTTATATTTGACCCTGGAGATGATCTGGGCTGCTAGACTTCTCAGATCTGTACTTTTTAGGAAGATCACTTTAACAGCTCAATGAATGATAGACTGGAGCAGGGAGAGACTGGTTGCAGGGAAACCAATAAGCTGGCTATTACAACAGTTTAGGTATGAGGTGACTGTGTAAAAATGACAAATGGATAGTCTTTTTTTTATATAGATAGGAGTTACTGTTGTTATTCAAGAGACTTGGAGGAAGCAATGTCTCCTCTCAGAAGTCTCATCTTTTTTTTAATTAATTTATTTATTTTTAATTTATTTTTGACATGTTTGGTTTTCAGCATTGATTTTCACAGGCGTTTCAATTACAAATTTTCTCCCC
>CM053622.1:103679681-103701081 GCA_028646595.1 Phalanger gymnotis
GGGGGGGGGGGGGGGGGGGTGAAAATGGGGAGAAAATCTGTAATTCAAACGCATGTGAAAATCAATGCTGAAAACTAAACATATTAAAAAAAGTGACTTCATCTAACTCCTTTGTTTAAAATTGAGGATGATGTTTAAGATCACATTTTTTAAAACTTATCAACTAACAATTATTAAGACCTACCATGTGCCAGGCCCTATGATAAGCGCTTATAATAAAAAGCTCCTTGACTTGTTCAGCCATTCCCCAAATTGATGGGCATCTCTTCAGTTTCTGATTCTTTGCCACCACAAAAAAAGCTGCTATAATTGTTTTGCACATATAGATTTTTCCATTTTCTTTCCCTTCTTTGTCTTGGAAATATAGGCATAGTAGTGGTATTGCCAATTCAAAGGGTATACACAGTCTTATAGCTCTTCAGAAATAGTTCCAAATTGTTATCCGGGAATGGTTGTATCTCTCCTATAATGAAGGAAAAGTAAATATGCAAAAAACAACTAAAAGAGTAACCCGGTGTGAAATTGTATCTAATGTTCTACACCTGAAGTCATCCCTCTCTGGAAGGTGTAAGATACATTTGTCTTTTGTCTTCCATAATCATTATAGGTTTCAATTTCTCTGAGGTTAGATTCCTTTGACAGTTCTTTTAATTTACATTATTGAAGTCATCCTGTATGTTTGTTATGCCGATCCTGCTTATTTTACTTGACATTGATTCATACAAGTTTGTGCAAATTCCTCTAAAATATTCATATTTTGTTTCTAATGGCATCATAAAATTCTATTACATTTGTATACTATGGCTTCTTCAGGCATTTTCCAGTCAGTAGACATCCATTAGATTCCTAGTTCTTTGCTACCATAGAATAAGACGCCTTGAATATCTTGGTATACGTCGGAATTTTTCCCTCCATTTTTGATAAATGAGGCATATATCTGCTTGGCAATGGAATCACTGATTCAAGGGATATGAACCACTTAATACTTTTCCTCGTGCAATTTCAAAATATTTTCCAGAATGGTTGGACCAATTCACAAGTCCATCAACAAGGTATTAGTACAAATTAACATCCTCTTAAAAACCAAAAACAAACAAACCTAGAAATAGGTGAAGTTCCTCTCCAAGGGAATCTCTTAATATTGCTGATCTCATTTTGGGGGATTAAATTTATGTTTGACCCAATTCTAAACAAACAGCAAGCCTGATGAGATATGTGATACCAAAAGAATTTAGCAAATCTTTGCAAAATAGGAAAATTAAATGAACCATTGAGGAAATTTATGTTTATTTTATTTTCTTTGGTGGTTCATTTTACCCACCAGTGATACCCTCTAGTAAAAGCCCTTTCTTCTGATTGGAAACAGACTGTAATAAAAGTGGGTTAGGATCACAGTCATAACCTAAATGCAAGAACATGAATACAAAATGCCCTTAGAGGAAAGACCCACATCTGCTTATGTTTGATATTGGGAAATGTCTGTGCCATTCTAGGTCATGATTGCTACCAGGTGCCAGGAGTACTGGAGTCCTCACAGTAATGCCTCATATATATAACCACATAGAAAAGGTCTATTTCAGGCATGCACACCCAGATTCAAGAATTCTATAAAATGTAGCCTACATTTTACATTTACCCTCTTCTTGAAGGCTGACCTTTTGAAGTATCCATGTATGTGAAAAGAGAGACTTTCAGTCTGGAGACATACATTATTAAGAATATTTCTTCTCTTGCCTTTTTACTTAATCTGATTTTAAAACAATCTCCCTCCTCCTATCTTTTACCATTTCTAACCTATCACTTCTCTGCTCAAGAAGCTTCAGTGGCTCCCTATGGCCTTGAAATAAAAGTCCTTCACAATCCGGACCCAAAATATTTCTTCATATTGGTTTCATATTACTTGTTCCAAAACATTTAATATTCCAGTAAAAATGGCATACTTGTTCTTTCCATTACCTGCCACTGTACCCTCCACCACCATAGTTTTGCAAAGGCCAACCCTCAGTCCGAAATGCTTTCCTACATCATACCCCGCTTTTGGATTTCCTCACTTCCTAAAAGACCCAACTCAAGTACTACCTTTGATTCAAGGGCTCCCCTTCTTAGAGTTAGAATTTGAAAGGATCTTAGTGGTCATCAGATCCAACCACTTCATTTTACAGATAAAAAAAAACCTAGGGATTGGGGAAGTTGCATATATTTTGTATGTATTTACCTATGTACAGGGCAGCTAGGTGCTGCAGTGGGTAGAGTACCAGCCCCTGAGTCAGGAAGACTCATCTTCCTGAGTTACAATCTGGCCTCAGACACTTACTAGCAGTGTGAACCAGGGCAGCTCACTTCTTTGCCTCTGTTTCCTCATCTATAAAATAAGTTGGAAAAGGAATTTACAAACTTATCTAGTATCTTTACCAAGAAAAGCTCAAATGGGATCATGCAGAGTAGGACGTGATGAAAACATTTAAACAAACAAACAAATAAAAAACCTGTGTGCATGTATCACTCAGAAGAATATTAGAATAGTCCTTAAGGACAGAGATTGTTTCATATTACTTTTTATCTACAGCATTTAGTACAGGTCCTTGCAGACAGCAGGCACTTAATAACTGTTTATTGAATCCAAAATGTTTTCTACATTTCATCCTCAGTAGGAAATATCTTTATGATTCCATGTGTGTCCACAACACTTAACACAGTATCTGGCAATTAATAAGTGATTAAGAAATGTTTATTGACTTGATTTCTGTGCAGAGACATTGTGTCCAGGTGCAAAGGTTAGCAAGGTTCTATCTACCCACACTTCCCCTGACTCCCATGGTATAAGCAACATAATTTAGGGTTCCTGCTATTTGGACTAGCCTAATTTTACCCTAAAAGTCAGAAAAATCATCCTTAAGACTTGATTGATCCAGGAAACTAGGGCTCAAGACATGAGTTTTATTTTCCAGTTCCCTAGTGCATAAACAAGCCTAGTGCATAAACAAGCCAAATCGAGTCAACAAGCAATTAATATTGGGCGCTGGGGATACAAAGGAAGGCAAAAACAGTCCTTACTCTCAAGGGGCTTTCATTTTAATGGGTGAAACAACATGCCAACGAGTCAGGGTCCCTTGGAATTCATTGATGTCCCATTGCCATATGAATCAACAGAATTTTCTGGCTGGAGGTTTTTGTACGGGGAGGAAGAGGAGGGCTGCATCTTCTTGAATCACTGGTATATTCTTGCTTCATATTTTTTCCATGTTATCCTTCTCAATGGAGGGTGGAACAGAGAGCTTCTCTTAAAAACCTCCATTTAAAGGAGGTTACCAAAGCCAGCCATATATTCATTTTCTACCTGACTTCACTGTATTAGACTTCTTCTTCATGCCTCCCTTTTTACTTTTCTGTGTTGTCTTTTTCTCATTAGATTATAAACCTCTTCAGGACAGGTACTTTTTTCATTATTGTACTGGAATCCCTAGCACTTAGCATAGTGTCTGGTACATAGTAGTCACTTATTAAATATTTATTGACTGACTACTTAAAGTAGACTTTTTTATTGATAAATATTAGACTATAGAGATCTCATTTACTTTAATCCTGATCGTGAACCCTGGGACTCACCTGAGTCAGACGTGGTTCAGAATATGTGGTGTCAATCGACAGGACTGAAATGGAAAGACCTCATGATTGATAGGTAGGAAAAGCCCAAAAGAGTTAAAGCAGAACCCCATGTGCTTCTTTGGCCAGATAATGCAACTTGTAGCTACCATATTGTGGCCACACATAGAAGTGAATCCTCTCCATGGGACAGAGAGGGGCTGGAACTGACTGGATGGGATTGACCTAATAGATGCTTAACAAAATTTTAGAGGATAAAGATACCTCAAGGGTGAGTATTACCTGGTAATTATTGACAATCCTAGAAAAGTTAGACTTTCAATATAAGAAAAAATGAAAGAAAATTATCCTTATACATTTAATAGTTAGAGACAGAGGTCCAGGACCACCTCCTGGAGGCACAGTTGATAATAGACTTAGTAAAAGCACACAAGGAAGAGAAGATGCTCACAGGATTATGAAATGACAGGCTGTGTCTCTAATTGTCTCCAACCTTAATAACATCTTTCTGGAAAAGTTGTTGAATTTCACTGAGGTCAAAGTTATAAGAGAAGAGAATGGCAACAGCAATGAGGATTTGAATTGAGAATCTACCCTGCTAGTAAGAAAACCTCAGGCTTACGCTATTGCCATAATTCCCACCCTCAACCAGAGTGATTATGCCTGAGGGGAATTCTACCACTGAAGAACTTGGTAGGCTTTTGAAAAAATTTAGAATCTAACCTGAATCACTGGAAAAAATGGTTATTAAGGCGTGTCAGAAAGGAGTCCATGTGAAGCTCTTCTCAACTACAGAATTCCTTTGGCTCGAGAACCTCACACAAAACTTACTTTTGCAAAACCAGTTAAATTAGATAAAGGCATTCATGGGAACCATGGTTTTAATAGTAATTTTCCTAATTACACTCCAAGACAATTTTAGCATTCATTTTTATAAGATTTTGAGTTCCAAATTTTTCTCCCTTCTTCCTTCCACTCCCCTCTTCCTAAAATGGTAGGCAAATTAATATAGGTTACCAGTGTCCTATAATGTAAAAAAAAATCCATGTTAGTCAATGTTGTGAAAGAAGAAACAAATCAAAAAGGGAAAAACAAGAAAAAGAATAAAGTAAGAGAAAAAGTATGCTTCACTCTGTGTTCAGAGTGCATTGGTTCTTTATCTGGATATAGATAGCATTTTCCTTCATGACTCTTCTGTATTTATCTTGGATCATCATGTTTCTGAGAAGAGCTGTATCATTTGTAGTTGATCGTCACACAATGTTGCTGATAGTGTATACCATTTTTTCTTGGTTCTGTTCATTTCACTTTGAATCAGTTTGCACAAGTTTTTTCCAGGTTTTTCTAAAATCTACCCGTCTATCATTTCTTATCATACAATAGTATCCCATTACATTCACATGCCAGAGTCATTCCCCAACTCATGGGCATCCCCTAAATTTCCAATATTTTGCAACCATGAAAAAGGCAACTATAAATGTTTTTGCATATGTAAGTCTTTTTTCTCTTTTTTAAAAAATACGGACCTTGTAGTGATATTGCTGGATCAAAGTGTTTGCACAGTTTGGTTCCCCTTTGGAAGTAGTTCCCAATTGTTCTCTGGAATATTTGGATCAGTTCACAACTCCACCAACAGTGCATCAGTGTCCCCATTTTCCCACATCCTCTCCAACATTTTTCATTTTCCATTTTTGTCATATTAGCCAATCTGACAGGTATGAAGTGGAACCTGAGAGTTGTTTTAATTTTTATTTCTCTACTCAAAAGTGATTGAGAGCATTTTTTCATATGCCTATAGATAGCTTTAACTTCTTCATCTGACAACTGCCTGTTCATATCCTTTGTCCTTTTATCAATTGGGGAATGGCTTGTATTCTTATAAATTTGACTGAATTCTCTATATTTGAGAAATGAGGCCTTTATCAGAGACACTTCTTGTAAAGATTGTTTTTCAGCTTTCTGCTTTCCTTCAAATCTTGGTTGCATTGGTTTTGTTTGTGCAAAAGCTTTTTAATTTAATATAATCAAAATCATCTGTGTGTTTCCCTCCATCCTATTTTTCCTCCTGTTTGTCCTCTCTCCTTTCCCTCTTTCCCTCCAAAACAGTTTTTTGCTTCTATCTACTGCCTCCCCTGGTCTGCCCCCTCTTCTGTCAGTCCCACCCCACCCCCTTTAATTAATATCCTCCCCTCATATTTTCCTGTTAGGTAAGATATATTTCTATATTCAACTGATTGTGTATATTATTCCCTCTTTGAGCCAATACTGATGAGAGTGAGGTTCAAATAATGACCATTGCCCACCCTCCCATCATTGCCTCCACTGTAATAGTTTTTTGTGCCTCTTCATATGATACGATTTATCCCATTCTACCTCTCCCTTCCTTCTGCACTCAGTGTACTTCTCTTTCTCGTCACTTAATTTTTTTATGTTATCCCCTCCAATTCACTTTATACCAGCACTCTCTGTCTATTTATATTCCTTCTAGCCGTACTACAAGCAGTACAATTTTTAAGAATTGCAAGTATTATCTTCCCATGTAGAGATGTAAACAGTTCATCTCCATTGAATCCCTTTTCTTTTCTCTTTTTACCTTTTTAGGCTTCTCTTGAGCCCTGATATTAGAGATCAAAACTTTTATTTAATTCTGCTCTTCTCCTTATGAAAGCTTGAAATCCTTCTATTTCATTGAATGACCATTTTTTCCTTTGAAGTATTATGCTTAATTTCGCTGGGTAGGTGATTCTTGATTGTAGTCCTAGCTCCTTTGATTTCTGGACTATCATGTTCCATGACCCCCAATTCTTTAATGATGCAGCCGCTAAGTCCTGTATAATCCTGATTGTGGCTCTCCAATATTAGAACTGTTTCTTTCTAGACACTTACAATGCTTTTTCCTTGACCTGATAGTTTTGAAATTTGTCTCTGATGTTCTTTGGAGTTTTTACTTTGGGATCACTTTCCTGTGGTGATTGGTGGATTCTTTCGATGCCTGTTTTGCTCTCTGTTTCCAGGATATGAGGGCAGTTCTCCATGATAATTTCTTAAAAGATGTTGTCCAGGTCCTCCTTTTTATTATGGATTTCAAGTAGTCCTATGATTCTGACATCTCTCCTGGATCTATTTTCCAGGATGGTTGTTTTTCCAATAAGGTATTTTACACTTTCCTTCTATTTTTTCATTCTTTTGAATTTGGTTGATTCTTGAGGTCTCATTAGCTTACACTTGCTTAGTTCTAACTTTTAAAAAGTTGTTTTTCTCAGTTCCCTGTCACTATGATAATTTTTTATGGTCATATACATTTTGGGGGGGTTGCTTATCTTTTTTGTCCTTTTCCTTTTTTTAAAATTTGACCTCTGCTCTCAGCATGAAAGGGGCACTGTTTCAGGCTTCTTATGCAAGGATTTGCAGGCCCTGGCTATTTACCTGATGCTGAACTGATGATTCCCTGAGGCCCAAGGGGCCCCTCTGGTTGGATGCTGTGTTAAGGGGGTAGGGTGGGGAGTGACTGGTGCTGCTGGAGATGGAAGGGGTTTGGCAGCTTACCTGATGCTGAGCTGAGTCCTAGTACTAGTATCTGGTATGCACTGAGGCTGGTGGGGTGTTTCTGTATTTCCCCAGGTCTACCCTAAAGCATGCATTGGTCTGGCTACTGGAAGTTACCTGTTTGCCTGGGGCTATGCTGAGGCATGTGGGGCATCCTGGTCTTGGCATTTCCCTGATCCACCACACTGGGGCTCAGGATCTGTAATGGCAAGCATGGTGAGACTTTTTAAAGTCTTTTGTTCTGAAATGCTTTTCAGCACTAAGGCAATCAAGTGCCTTTGAGTCTTGCCTTTGTTTCGATCAAGAGTCTTTGATTGAATTTGGAGTCTTTGATGTCCTGCTTAAGTCATAGGAAGGCTTAGGTCACATGGGTTTGAGTGACACCCCCTGACCCTGAAGAAGTATATATATATATATATACATATGTTCTGAGGTTAGCATTTTGCTTGGGGCTCACTCACTGGAAGAATGTCCTGTGATTTGACCAGACAGGACTCTAGGTAGCCATTGTTAAGGAGCACCCCCAGCTTTGAAAAACTCAGATGTTAGTGTTTCTCTTTTTGGTAACTATGTATGTAATGTCATGGTCAGACAGAAGTCTGTCTGTTGATTGGTGTTTATTTTGCTCTGTTCATAATTTCTGCTTGTAAATTCTGTTTGTATTCTCTCTGAAGTCCAGAGTGCTGGCTTTCCCCCATGAACTAAGTGAATGATATATGTGTATTTGATTAAAGTAAGATTGTTAACCCCTTGAAGTTGCTTTCCTCAGAAAAGCAGATCAAAGAACCTGTGGTAGCAGCTGTTATGTGTGCTGGTGTTGTTGGTCTTCTTGTGCCTTACACAACCACAGTAGTGGCAAATAGCATTGTTGTTACAGGATCTCCCACTGCTTTGTTGACGTGGGGCTTGCTTGCTGCTGGCTTGCTGGGAAACTGCCTGTCCTGCACTGCACTCTGCTTTTACCACAATGAGACAGACCTTTCCTGCCAATCTTCCAAGTTCCTTGGGCTCAAAGATTATTTCACCCCATCTTTTTGCTGCTTCTGCTGTTCCAGGATTTATTTTTGGATGCTATTTTATGGTTGTTTGAAGGTTAATATGGGAGAGTTATGGTGATTTATTGCTTACTCCACCGTCTTGGCTCCCTGGGAGCCATATTTTGCCATACACCCTTTTTAGGTCCCTAAGATAAGAAGTTGTGCATTGCTGACTGAATAAAAATGAATTAATTTCTGGTGTTGATGAACAAAGGGGAGATGCCCTAAAGAGAAGTGTTCGGTGGGCTGAATCACTGCTATCTTACTATATTCCCCACCCTCTGTGAACAGCCAGTAGAAGGAACATTTACATCCTGGTTCATTGGTAGATACAACCTGAGTGGCACAAAGCTTTAGGTATCTGCCTACCCCATATAATACCACCTAAGTATGGAAAGATCAACTTATGAAATTTGAGTAGCAGATATGCAAAATCTTGGTAACTATCTCAGCAAATAGAAACATTGGCAAAAATGAGTGCTCTGGTGCTGGTGGGAGAAAGTTCAGAATCTGATACCTCACCAAGTGGGCAGAGTGAGGATACTCGCTCATATGAGGAGCTTTCTTTATATGTACCCCTGAAATAAGGGGTAAGGGAGAGTCCTTGCTCAGTCCTCATGGAGTAAGGGGGTAGGTCTCAACAAAGGGAACTAAAGGGTCAAAATTTAGTATCACATCAACTGAAATAGAATTCCTGGGAAGAAAGAACTCCTGGCTAGTGGGCTGGGGACCTCTGAGTGGGCAAGCAAATCCTGATATCAAATTTAGTACCAAGATAGGCTGAACACAAGGAACACTTAGCTACTTTACTACGCTGACCTCTCAGAATTCCAGTGCTTTCTATTTTTTAGAATATTTTAACATTTTAATATTTCTATTCTAAATTACTTTCTATTTATCATGCATATAGCTTGCTTTGCCTATATTTGTTTGCATGTCGTCTCCTCCATTAGATTATATGCTTCTGGAGGACTGGGGCTATCTCTTGCTTCTTTTTTGTATCCTCAGTGCTTAGCACAGCATGTGGTACGTAGTAGATACTTACTAAATGTCTATTAATTGATTGAAATATTGCTGATCTATAATGAGCATCATTGATTGTGCTAGAAGTGTCATCATCTACAGCAGGGCTTCTTAAACTTTCTCCACTAGCACCCCCTTTTCAAGTTTCAGCAGCCTTCATTGGCACTGCATGGCCTGAGGGCATGCTCAGTACAAAGTGTGCTTGCTTTGTGTTCAGAACAAAGGCTGCAATGAAGTTGCTGTATGCAACACAGGCAAGAGCTGCCAGAAACACCTTGGATTCATTATGCGTTTGATTTTTAATTAATTTTTGGTCGTTATGCACTCAGCAACCTTTCATTGTTGCCAAATTTTTTGTGACCCCATAAATGGTCGTGACCCACAGTTTAAAAAACACTGATCTACATTATGACTCTGATGCTTATAGACCTGGTCCTTCTCATCCTCTCCATTTGTTTCAAGAGACCTTCCGAGAACCACAGAGATGTGGAATTTCTCATTATATGGATCAAATAGTAAAATCTGGAACTTGGTACTTTTTAATGTCAAAGCAAAATCTACATGCTCTGTTCTTTGTTCTTCTCCCTATTGAGTTACCCTATTAAACAATTCTTCAGAAGATCATCTTATCACATTAACGTCTTCTTCTTCTTCTTCTTCTTCTTCTTCTTCTTCTTCTTCTTCTTCTTCTTCTTCTTCTTCTTCTTCTTCTTCTTCTTCCTTTTCCCCCTTCCTCCTCCTCCTCCTCTTTTTCCCCCAGCTTTTATTTTTGTTTTGCCTAAACTAAGTCCCTCCTCCACCACTGCCTACACCAGAAATTTCATAATCCCGGATTGTCCAAAAATGGGCCTACAGCCATTTAAGTGATACTAGTTTTTTTTTTGTTTGTTTGTTTTGTTTTCCCCAAAAGACAGGAACATTGTTACTGAAATATAATTGCCACAGAGGCCCAGGACTTGAGACACTGACGTGACTTCCTGATCACCTAGAGCATAAAAATCCCAGCCTAAGAGAAGCTGGTTAAACTCAAAGGATTCAGTTTGTTAATCAGTTATTTTTCAGGCATGTCCTTTGTGGGGTCCTTTGTGACCCCATTTGAGATTTTCTTGGCAAAGATACCAGAATGGCTTGACATTTCCTTCTCCAGCTAATTTCACAGATAAGAAACTGAGGCAAACAGGGCTAAATGACTTGCCCAGGGTCATACATTTAGTATGTGTCTGAAACCAGATTTGAATTCACAAAGATGAGTCTTCCTAACTCCAGGCCCTGCACTCCATCCACTGTGCCACCTAGCTGCCAAATGACCAGTGTATTTCACCAGAGTTCTTTCAGGTTAGAAGTTAGGAGAGTTATATGTATCTGAACCATTTCTTCACCCTTGCTGAATGTGTTTTCTATATTATCATTAAGTAAATTTTCTTTTTATGAGGTGTTAGAAATACATGATTGTCTTATTTTGTTCAAATCCTAAGCTTCAACCACCAGACCAGCCTGTGTTTGTGGTGGCCCAGAACATTTCCTTCTCCCTGAATATCTCAGTTTTCTCTGAGGGTGGATGTATCATTTGTAAATTTAACTGAATATTTTTGAATATTTTTATAGTATGTATCTTTGGAGGTGGTGTGGGATAATAAATTGCCTAAGATTTCTTCCTGCTCTATCAATTACTTCTTCCTCTTTCTGACCTAAGTTTACCTACTAAAAGTTCCAAGATGTTAGGCTACTTTTAGAATTAAGGGAGGTGGTGAAACGAATCCTTCTCCTTAGTGATTTAGTAAACTTTGGTTCTTCCTTTGAAAGCACAGATGGTACTTCTTCTACAAAGCTTTTGCCACTTGAAATTAATTTGTATCACTTTCTATGTATCATGTAAATAAAGGTTTCACATTTATTTATTTGTATTGATAAAGCACCTGCAAAGTAGAATGCAAGCTCTCTGAAGGCAGGTTTTTTTTTTCTTTTCTTTGCAGCCAAGAGGGTAGCCTAGTGTCTTCTTACCATAGCACTGCTGTTGTTTTTCAGTTGTTCAGTCATGTCTGACTCTTCATGACCCTATGGACCATGGGAAGGTATGCCAGGCCATTCTATCTTCCACTAGCTCATAAAGTCTTTCCAACTTCATGTTTATTGTTTCCATGATGCTATGCATCTCATACTCTGTTGTCCTCTTTTTCTTCCGTCTTTCCCAACATGAGGATCTTTTCCAATGAGTCATGTCTTCTCATTATGTGTAGACTCTTCATAAATGTTCTTTGAATTCAACTGAAATTAATCTTATCCCATCTCATTCTTCATCTTTCCATGCTGATGAGGCACCATTCTCTTATTGGTATAACATAAGAATCTCCCACTCCATTGATCCTTTTAATTAATCCTCTCCATGACAATTTCCAATCTACCCTTTCTCCTACATTGGTAGACAAAGCTATATATGTGGGGTAAGAAGCTCGCCATCCCAATATTATTCTGCATTTCTACACTTTGATATGTTTTACCAAACATGAATTTTGTCTGGTGTTCCTTTTACCACTGTGGTGAGACCAGCTATAAATTGTAAAGTACTATGTAAATTTGGCAGTGGAGCAGTGGATAAAGTTCTGGGCTTGGAGTCAAGGTCTGAGTTAAAACTCGGCTTCAGACACTTACTAGCTGTGTGACCTTAGGCGAGTCACTTAACCCTCCATTTCCTTATCTGTAAAATGAGCTAGAGAAGGAAATGACAAGCCATTCCAATATGTTTGCCAAGAAAACCCAAAAGAGCTCACAAAGAGTTGGACCAACTGAAAATGACTAAACAAATGGAAATCTGAGGTATTATAATTATTGTCATTTTATCTTGTCCTCTACAAAGTAGAATCAGAGAAAGAAGTAAAGTCAGGAATAACTGTTGTGACTAAAAATGTATATAAAAAGCTTCTGACTCCATTACCTAGTCATTTGCTCAATAAGTTATTCATTTTCAGAGTTTGTTCCAAAGATAAAACACTAATTAAATATTAAAACGTTGATTTCTTGTATTTTTGGGATTTGTCAAAAGACACATAATTCTATTTTTTTTTTAATGGGGCATTGGTCATGGTGGTCGGGATATCACGAGGAAAAAGGAAATTACTGATTTTACCCTAAAAAATCTTGTAAGAGCTTAGAAGAAAAAGGAGACTGAATTAATTTCCACTGTGGAAGGAATCCTACTAGCCTATGGGAAGTTCAAGAGGACCACCTTTTGGAAAGCAGGAGGAAAGGAAGCAAGGTGGGGGGAGGTAAAGACCAAGAAAGAAATTTGAGCAGGTATCCAGCTACTAGGGGATAGAGAAGGACAGGAAGGCTGGTGAGAGAAACAGTCCCTGAGTGGGAAATCTGAGCAGTTTCTTGGCTCTCAATCCCATCAGGGGAGGACAGGAAGGCAGGATTCAGTGGTTGATACTGTTAAACAGGAAGTTTGACAATGGACATTTATGTGTTTAAAGCGCACTTTAAACTCAAGAAAGTTATTGAGACACTCAATAACTCTTCTGTCACCACCTGGGTGTCCAGCCCTGAGTGCATTTGAAGCTGAGGGCTCCTTTAGTCACTGGTGATCAGGAAGGCTGACATTTCCATGAAAGTAGCATCCTTCTTTAACAAAATATATGCACACATATGTATGAATATATACATATATATACACATATATTAAAAGTATATATAGGAGCGATTTTTCTATATGATCACTTCTTAAAGATACCAGGAAATATGAACCTGGAAATATACAAAGAAATCAAAAGCTTCATTAGGTCTCAGCTTCTTCTATAGGATCTTTTAATAAAGAAAGCAGCTAGAAGATCAAATGATCAGTCAAAAAATATTTATTAAGCACCTACTGGGATAAATGCTTTCACTTCCATTCTCTTCCCCTGGTAGCCTCCAGCCAGGGTGATGACAAGCAACGAAATGCCCCTGAGCTATAGTACAGGGAAGATAGAAACAGAGATCCTAAAATAACAGAATCTGCTAAGTTGCGGATCATTTACAAAAACAACAACAACAACAAAAAGCTGGATGTCGATGGCTTTGTTACCAAGACTGTTGAGGGAAAAGATCCCTTTTCTTCTTTCTCCTCATCCTGGTTTAGGTCCCTAACCCAACCCAACTATCCATTCTGTTAAGAATATACTTATTCTCTCCTTGGATATATTGCTGTATTATTTCTCATCTCATTCTTAAGTAAATAGATATGATTAAGATCTTAAAATGTCATCATTGTGAAGAGATAATTTGTATAAATGGAAAAATACACTGATGGAGGCTTAAGAGATAAAGAGGAGAGTGGGGAAATTGTATTCCCCTACAGCATCCTTAGACCTAGAGCCCTGAAAAAATTTGTATGTAACCATGTGTTTCTAGACCACATGGAGACATAGGCCTGCCAGTACCAGAGCAGTGGAGTAAGCCAACCAGCCCAGAGAGTAAGCATCCACATGACTGTATAAGAAGTGTCAGATACTATGATGGGGGTATCCTTCCCACACAAAAGTCAAACTACATATCTCACAAACTTGCTAGGAAAGCACTTTATACATTATGTATTCTTACACATTTACAAGGATGGGGTCAATCATATTCTACAATTTATTTAAATGAACTGTCATTATGACCAACCTAATCCCCCTGCCCCTAAGAGATGACCTTTTCAAAAGCTTTAATAATCAGCCATGATCTAAGGAGGCACAGCATGTTTACAAGTGTGCAACACTTTGGGGGAAAAAAGCACTATGAAAGCTTCTAACATTCTCACACATAAACTTAGAAATATATTATTCATCCATACTTTCCTAGAATTTGAAGCTGGAAAGGGCCCTCAGAGAGCATCAAACCCACTCCACCCACCATTCCTTCCATGGTAAATGTTAGGAAACAGAAGGCCAAAGTTTGGGGATGATTTCATTTCAGAGCTCCTAGATAGAGCGAAATCTTTCTAAATGTCCAAATTTGTGTAGGGGACTACACCCTTGTCTTGTGTTTGCTAAGCCAGTGATCTTTCCTTTATGACATGCTTCCTCACTTAGGCATCAACCTTAACTAACTGAACTATGGCAAAGAACCAGGAAGGAAACAAACAAATAAACAAAAATAGATCTCTGATTAGTAAAAGTGGAAGTTCAAAAATCTGTATACAAAATGTCATTCTTTAAACTCATAAGCCAGCCCCACTGGGCCCTCACTTAGAGATGTTATTGTTTCTTTGTTTGTTTTTTCTTTTGTCCATGAGTTTACTAATATACTTTCTTGGTCTCAGGAGATTAGAAGTGACAGATCAGAAGAGGTAAGGAGAGATAGATATACTCTAGGCAAATTAGGGTCACAGGATAATAGGATTGAGAGCTGAAAGAGACTTTAAAGAGGTAGTCCAACCTTCTCATTTTACTCATGAAGAAACTGAGGTCCAGAGATAGTCAGTAAGTGACTTGCCCCTCTGAAGGGCTCAGATTTGGATCCACATCCACAAAGTTAAAAAAAGGCGTGGTAAACAACCTGGCTACCGAAAATTTGAAAAGGCTTTTAAAATCGGATAAAGGAAGAACAGCAACAAAACCCCAAAATAACATAGGGTCTCTGACTGCAGGGGCAAATTGCCCCAGATGTGTTGCTAGCTCCTGAGTTCATCACTGTATTGTACGATAGAGGATACCCCCAAAATTGATATTTATGATTGTCCTGCATCATCACAAACAGATTGAGTTACATTTAGTCCATTATGTTGAAAAAGGCAGAGGAGTATTTATAGGGGCTAGCCAGCTTCGATGCCTTCTCCTTGCAGGCAGGAGGTGACAGCTAAAATGAGTGATAGATCCTTGAATGCAGCCTCTGTGACTGTGACGAAGGAATTCAACAACTCTCCATGTACCTCCTTATCTAGGTTCTTCATGATTAATAGATTCAAAAGGTGCCTGGGTGAATGTTTGAAAAAAGGTCCCATCTGGCTTTGCACTCCTGAGCACTGCCCATAAGTATTTTAACCACTCATATCTAGCCTGTAATTTGGGACAAGGCTAGGTTTCTCTAGGACCTAAAACATATGCTTCTTTGTCTCTCTAGGCCAAAAAGAGGTAGCTGAGAAGCTGAATGACTTAGAAGGCGATTAACACATATATTCTTGCATCCTTTTGTGCATGTGCCAATTGATTTGTATGTTATCAATAAATCTATGGAGCTTGAAGGAGTATGTGGTCATATCTCTATTCCTTGTTATGTAGAACTGGGTGAAGCTAATCATATAACATAGATTTCCATTCTGAATGGTTAAAATAAATAATATATTGGCAATTAGATGAATAAAATTATCTGGAAGCCCTGCAAACTGTATACACCTTATGTAATGATAATTTTGCATTGGCCAAATAAATGAAAGGCTACTGTAATTATTTTCAAGGAAACCTCTCGGTTTCTTTTTGGCCTTGGGTTCAAGATATACCCCAAGCCAACTGGCTGCTCTGGCTGATTTGTAAGCCATTTCAGACATATAAAGCTCTGTCAATCTTTTATTAACTCTCTAATTCTAAAAAAAAATTAACAACCAGATTCCTAACATATGGACATTTCATAAGCAATGATATAATAACAGTAACCAAGAATTAATTTCTCTTCCAGAACAATCATCGTGTGCCAAAGTATTTTAATGATCTGGAGTCATTAATGGTCCACTGGGTGTTCAGTAATGATTAGTTGGCGTCACGACCAAATCATTCAATTTTCTAATATTTAGTTGGCAGAGTTAAGTACCCAGTACACTGATAAAAACTGAAGAAAGTATCAAATATATTGGAAAGCGCTTTTCATCAATAGCAAGATGTACTGATGGTGTTGATATGTTATAAATTCGTCAGCCAACAGATGAGGAATAGTTACAACACTTTTTAACAAAGTTCACTAGTTTGGGGTTTTCACAACATACCATAGTAGAAGGAGCACTGGATTTGGAGACAGAAAACTTCAGGGCTTGACTCTCAGCTTTATCATTTACTAGCTCAGTGACATGACAAACCATGTAACTTCTCTGCCTTTTATTTTCCACTTCTATACATAGAAGGGAATAGTACCTCTTCTCCCCAACCTACAGAGTGGTTATGAGGTTCTAATGAGATCATGGATTTGGAAGCCCTTTATGAACTCAAAGGTGCTATTTTAATATAATGGATTATGAGTTTAAATAGATTGGCCAACAGGTAATGAATAGTCAAATGTTTTTGACAAATTTTCTTTGGAAGTTTTTAAAAGCCAAATTAGAGAAAGCAATTCTAAATGTGCTTAATATTAATTTTGTTTAAAAAAATAGGATAAGTCGGGCACTGGTTTCAAAAAAATGTAATAGTAAAAATCCTGATTTCATGATTTTCACATTCAAAAATAGTATCTATAGTTAGCAGACTCAATTCAGCTTAACTCAACAAGTATTAGTAAAGTACTTAGTATATTCTAGGCACTATTCTAGCCATTGGGTCCACAAAGACAAAAATGAAAACTGTCCCCAACCTTCTACTTGAGAAGGAAACAACATGTACATGGAAGAGGGTTTTTTTTTAAATTACATTAAAAGTAAATACCATGTGACAGTTGGTGAGGTACAGTGCTTAGAGGTGGCATTAAAGCCAGCAAGACTTGGGTATTATTCTTACCTGCCTGTGACACAGTCTCTGTGACCCTGGATAAGTCACTTAACTTCTCTCTGTGTCAAACTACTCTCAAAGTCTATCGGTGTCAGTGACAGAGCTAACCTACATTGGTATGGAGAGTTTTCTCAGCTAAGGGTTCCCTATACCAATGATAGCATACATACAGTTACTGTCCCAATCCCTATGAGTACAAAGTAACGTCAAGTAGTTAATAATTAAAGGAATTAAGACAGGAACCTCGAGGGCAACTAGGGCTTCTGACCCACAGAGGTGAGGAAGGAGAGAATTATAAGCCTGGGGCAAAGCTTGAGTAAGATAGGAAATAGAATGTCATATATGAGGGAAACAAGAAGGTACATTTGTTTGGAGGGTGAATGTGAATAATGTGTAATCAGCCTGAAAAGATAGACTGGAGCCAAGATGTTAAAGGTTTTAAAGGAAAAACAGAAGAACTTATAATTTCCTTTAAAAGTAATAGAGAGCAACTGAAGATGTTTGAACTAGAGAGTGACATCATCAGATCTATATTTGAGGACTATTTATTTAGCAACTATGTTAAGGTTTCATTTGAGAAGGGAAAAGGTAGCTGTAGGGAGAAAAAACTGGAAGCTAGTTTAATAGACCAGGTTAGATGTGACAAAAGCCTGAATCATTACGATTCTATGGTCCTATGAGCAGGAGAAGGGAAAAGATGTTATACATGTTACAGAGGGAGAAGAAGAAGATTTAGCACCTAATTTGTTATGTTACCCGGGGGTGAGAGCAAGGAAGGACATAAAGATGATTCTTAGGATGCAAATAACCGAAAAGTTCATGATAACCTCAGCAAGTCTCCTCACTTGTCCTTTCCGTTGCTGTCAGCTATGATCCTCTATTTCTTCTACCTTGTGTAGTTAAACTCCTTGAAAAGTCCATCTGCCATAGGGATCTACTTTCTCAACCCACATTCTCTTTTGAACACCTGACAATCTGGCTTCCAACCTTAATTATTCCACAAAACGTCTTTCTCCAAAATTACTGATGCAAATAGTTGCAAAATCCAACGTCCTTTTTTTAATCCTCATTCTTCTTGATGATTCTACCATGTTTGACGCTCTTGATAACCCCCTCCTCCTTGGCACTCTCTTTTCTTTAAGTTTTCAGGATACCGCTCTCCTGGTTCTCCTCCTACATCTTTCCTTTTCTGTCTCTGTTTTGGATACTCATCCAGATCATGCCCTCCTATTGCCAATGTCCCTCAGGGCTCTATCCTGGACCCTCTTCTCTTTTCCCTCTATATTAATTCACTTGGTGATCTAACCAGATCCAAATAATTTAATCACCATCTCTATGCTGATGGTTGGAAGAGGAAATGGCAAACCACTCCAGTATCTTTGACAAAAAAAAAGCCAAAATGGGGTCCTGAAGGGTCAAGTACCACTGAAATGACTTAATAACTATAATGTTGATGATTCTCAAATCTATCTATGCTGTCTCAACCTCTCTGCTGACCTTCAGTTTCACATCTCCAACTGCCTTTTAGACATCTCAAACTAGATTCCCAGCAGATATCTTGAACTAAACATATCCAGAACAGAACTCATTATTTTTACCTCTTACCCTTTTTGCCTGGCCCATCTTCTTTTACTGTAGAGGGTGACATTGTACTCCTAGTCCCTTGGGATCACAAGCTAGGAGTTATCTATGACTCATCTGACTATCTCCCACCCCCAATATCCAAGCTGTTGCCAAGGCCTGTTGATTTTACCTCGGTAACATTCTGATATACTCCCCCTTCTTTCCTCTGACACTGTCACCACCTTTCTGCAGACCCTTATCGCTACAGACCTGAACTATTATAATACCCTGCTGGTGGGACAGCCAGTTTCCCATCTTTCCCTCTTCAATTCATCCTCCATTCATTTGCCAAAATATTTTCCTAAAGTACAAGTTTAACTATGTACTCAATAAACTCCAATGGCTCTATATCACCTCTAAAATCAAATTTAAAATTATCTTTTTGGCAGTCAAAGCCCTTCGTAACCTAGCCCCCTCCTATCTTTTCTGGGTTCCTACATCTTATTCCCCTGACACATGCTCTTTAATCCAGTGACCCTGATTTCCTCTCTGCTCCATGAGCAAGGTACTCCATCTATTGACTCCTGGCATTTTTTTCTGGCTGTCATCCATGCCTAGAATGCTCTCCTTTCTCAACCCCACCTACTTACTTACTTAGCTTCAAGTTCCAACTAAAATCTTATCTTCATGGGAAGCCTTTCCCAAGCCTTCATAATTCTAGTGCCTTCCTTCTACTAATTATTTCATATTTATCTTTTCCATAGCTTGCTCGGTATATATTGTTTGCATGCTATCTACCTCATGCAGTTGCAAGCTCCTTGAAATCATGGACTGTCTATTTCCTTTTTTTGTGCTTAGCAACATGCCTGACACATAGTAGGCACTTAAGAAATTCCTAGAAACTGTTTGATTGACTAAGAAAGTTAAGAAGAACAGTGGTTTCAGAGAGAAAGACAATGTCCATTCTGGACATAGTGAAATGCCTACAGGACATCTTGATGGAAAAGTCCGGTAAGAAATTAATGATGTGAGTCTAGAATTCAAGGAGAAAGATGAAGTCTGCACCAGTATTGCTAAGAAGTCATTCACATAGAAAAAGAAGCTATTGAGTTCTCCAGGAGAAAGAGTAGGCAGATGTGAGTAAAAGACCTAGGACAGAGCTCTGGGCTAGAGTCATTCGTACGGAGCAAGACACGTACTTTGAACATTCAATGGAGGATGTAAGAACAACTGGGTGGAGAATTAGTAGAAAACAGGAATGGAACAATCCATTAGGAAGAGAGCATCCAGGAAGAGGGAATGGTTAACAGGTTCAAACACTGCAAAAAGGTCACAAAGGATGTCAGCTAAGAAAAGACCATTAGATTTAGCAATAGAGAACATTGACACTCTTGGGGAAAGGAGATTTAGTTGACTAGAAGTGGAGGAAACCAGATTGCAATGGGCTGGGGAGCACATGGCAGATGAGAAAGTAGAGGCTATAATATAATGACTTTTTTCTAGGAGTTTGCTTTGGAAAGGGAGGCAAGATCTATGATGATAGCATAAGGGTATGGCTGGATCAAATAAAGATTTGATTTAAGGAAGGGGGAGATTAAGGCATACTTGTAAGTCATAGACACAGAGTCAGTGGATGAAGAGAGACTGAAGTTCAGAGAGAGCATTGATGAAGGAGAAAGTTCCAAGAGAAGACAGGATGTGATGAAATCAAGGGCACAAGCAACTGGCTCCAATGATACTATACTCATACCTAAAAACTATCTTCCTAGGGGACAGAGCCAAGATGGCAGCTGGAAAGCAGGAACTAGTGTGAGCTCCCTGCAAAGTCCCTCCAAAAACCTATAAAATGGCTCTGAACCAATTCTAGAACTGCAGAACCCACAAAACAGCAGAGGGAAGCAGGGCTCCAGCCCAGGACAGCCTGGATGGTTGCTGGGTGAGGTCTTTTTCACGCACAGAGCTGGGAGTGGAGCAGAGTGGAGCAGAGCCTAGTGTGGGCAGCACAGACCAACCAGACCAGGAACTGGACAGAGCGGGCCTGAGCACCCTGAATCAGTGAGCTGTGGCAGTTGCCAGACTTCTCAACCCACAAACACCAAAGACAACAGAGAAGAACAGCAGAACCCACAAAATAGCAGAGGGAAGCAGGGCTCTAGCCGAGGAGAGCCTGGATGGTCTCTGGGTAAGGTCTATCCTGCACAGAGCTGGCAGCGGAGTGGAGAGGGGCAGAGTCCAGCATGGGTGGTGCAGACCAACCAGACCAGGAGCCAGGCTGAACAGGCCCTAGCACCCTGAATCAGTGAACTGCAGCAGTTACCAGACTTCTCAACCCACAAACACCAAAGACAACAGAGAAGGTTAGTGGGAAAAGCTGCTGGGAACAGAGTGAAAGAAGAAGTTCGTGGTTTGGCCACTGCCCCAGGGGCAGTGGTGGTGGGGCAGCTACAGAACTGCAGCAGCAATTGCTTCCAGCCCCAGGCCCACCTGATGGGAGGAATTAAGTGGCTGATCAGAGCAGGAGTGAAGAGCCTGCTGAAGATCTGAGTCCAGTCTGGGTTGGGGGTTCTTGGGGAAGGAGGAGTGTTGGTGTGGCAGCTCATCCCCTCAAGCTTGGAAGATAGTATTCTTTATTCTACAAGCAGTCATACCCTGCTGAAAAACTCAAGGGTCAAGGAAGTTAGCTGGGAACATGGCCAGGCAGTGAAAACACACCCAGATTCAGTCTCAGACTTTGGAATCTTTCTCTGGTGACAAAAAAAGACCAAAACATACAGCTAGAAGAAGTCAACAAAGTCAAAGAGGGTACAACAAAAGCCTCCAAGAAAAACATGAACTGGTCTCAGGCCATGGAACAGCTCAAAAAGGATTTGGAAAAGCAAGTTAGAGAAGTAGAGGAAAAATTGGGAAGAGAAATGAGAAGGACGAGAGAAAACCATGAAAAACAAGTCAATGACTTGCTAAAAGAGACTCAAAAAAAATACT
>CM053622.1:103701181-103757217 GCA_028646595.1 Phalanger gymnotis
TTGATGAGAAATCAAGATATTATCAAACAGAACCAAAGGAATGAAAAAATGGAAGACAATGTGAAATATCTCATTGGAAAAACCACTGACCTGGAAAATAGATCCAGGAGAGAGAATTTAAAAATTATTGGACTACCTGAAAGCCGTGATCAAAAAAGAGCCTAGATATCATCTTTCAAGAAATTATCAAGGAGAACTGCCCTGATATTCTAGAGCCACAGGGCAAAATAGAAATTGAAAGAATCCACTGTTCGCCTCCTCAAATAGATCCCCAAAAGAAATCTCCTAGGAATATTGTTGTCAAATTCCAGAGCTCCCAGATCAAGAAGAAAATACTGCAAGCAGTCAGAAAGAAACAATTTGAGTATTGTGGAAACACAATCAGAATAACCCAAGATCTAGCAGCTTCTACATTAAGAGATTGAAAGGCTTGGAATATAATATTCCAGGGGTCCATGGAGCTAGGATTAAACCAAGAATCACCTACCCAGCAAAACTGAGTATTACACTCCAAGGCAAAATATGGATTTTCAATAAAATAGGGGACTTTCAAGCTTTCTCTGAAAACACCTGAGCTGAATAGATAATTTTACTTTCAAACACAAGAATCAAGAGAAGCATGGAAAGGTAATCAAGAAAAAGAAATTGCAAGGGACTTACTAAAGTTGAACTGTTTTGTTTCCATTCCTACATGGAAAGATGATGTGCATGATTCATGAGATCTCAATATTAGGGTAGCTGAAGGGAATATGCATATATATATGTATATATGTGTGTATGTATATATATGCACATATATGGGTGTATGTGTGTATATATGTGAGTATATATATATATGTATATATATATATACATATATATGTATATATATATATATACATATATATATATATGCAGAGAGAGAGAGAGAGAAAGAGAGAGAGGGCCCAGGGTGAGTTGAAGATGAAGGGACGATATCTAAAAGAAATAAATTCAAATTAAGGGATGAGAGAGGAATATATTGAGAGAGGGAGAAAGGGAGAGATAGAAGGGGTAAATTATCTCTCATAAAAGTGGCAAGAAAAAGCAGAGAAGAGAAGGCAGATGAGGGGAAATGAGTGAATCTTGCTTTCATCAGATCTGACCTGAGGAAGGAATACCATACACACTGAATTGGGTATCTTACCCCACAGGAAAGAAAGAGGAAGAAGATGAAAAAGGAGGCATGATAGAAGGGAGGGCAGATGGGGGAGGAGGCAATCAAAAACAAACACTTTTGTAAAGAGACAGGGTCAAGGGAGAAAATTGGATAAAGGGGGATAGGTTAGGAAGGAGGAAAATATAGTTAGTCTTTCACTACATGAGTATTGTGGAAGGGTTATGCATAATGATACGCATGTGGCCTATGTTGAATTGCTTGACTTCTTAGGGAGGGTGGGTGGGAAGTGAAGAGGGGAGAGAATTTGGAACTCAAAGTTTTAAAAACAGATGCTCAAAGACAACAAAAAATAAGTTTTTGCATGCAACTATAAAATAAGTTACACAGGCAATGGGGCATAGAAATTTATCTTGCCCTACAAGAAAGTTAGGGAAAAGGGGATGGGAGGGGAGCGGGGTGACGGAACGGGAGGGCTGACTGGGGAACAGGGCAACCAGAATATATGCCATCTTGGAGTGGGGGGAGGGTAGAAATGGGGAGAAAATTTGTAATTCAAACTCTTGTGAAAATCAATGCTGAAAACTAAATATATTAAATAAATTACATTAAAAACTATTTTCCTAGCTTAATACTGCCTCTCATGGTAAGTGGAGTCTATTGCTTAAGGAATAAGGTTTAAAGTTCAAAGCCAGACTTTTGGGGAGAATATATAATCCATAGTAGTGACTCCAACTGTTTCTCAGTACAGTTTCTTTGCCACAATAACTTAAGGTATTTTTCCCTGTCTTGTTTCCTACAACTCACATCCAGATAGTTACCTGCTCCAAAGCTTTGCATTTCTCACAACTAAAATACATGCAGTAAATGCTGTGAGGTGCGAATCCAGTGAATTATAAAACTCACATAGATGGATTGAGGAAAATGGAAATCTAAGCCTATTGTTAATGCAGGGGCTGTTATGAATCTATTACTCTCTCAGTCTCTTGAACTGCAAATCTCCTGTTGTGGCACAAAGTAGTGAGTGGCTTTCACAGAACAAATGGTTAGTATAATGATCATTAGCATAAGATCTGATTCTGTCATTCAATCAGTGCCTTGAATTATCTGATATATACCAGGGACTGTGTTAGTCAGTCATAGGGACCAAAAAGGCAAAAAATGAAACTGTTTTGTTTTTCCCCCAATAAGATTCCATTCTCTCAACTATTCTACTTCCATTACCTTAAAAACAAAACAAAACAAAGTAATAAAATAAACCAAAAAAATAGTCCTCAGTTTCTGATGAGTAATAAGGCACAGCTGCTGCCAAGAGTTGGCTGGTTGCTATTGCATCTATGCTCCGGAATTTCATTTTTCATGCATCCCCAATCACAGAAATCAGTGCATAATGAGTAGAAAGCTGGCCTTAAAGCTAAGAAGACCTGGGTTCAATGCATGCTTGATACATCCTGGCTGCATGATCCTTGTCAAGTCACATACTCTCTCGGCGCTCTAGAAGCTGCCAACCTGCATAGGTAGAGGATGTTCCCTGTACCAATAAAATCATAAGTCCAGTGCCATTCCCATCCCAATCCATAAAAAGTGTATCAACCTTTTCTCCTTTCCTTGTCTCATCACTGACCTCCTTATTATGTTCCTGTGGAGGGATATAGCTGCCTCTCGTGTGCAGACTCCCTTCTCTACTCTTCTCCCAGTCTCTGAAGCTACAGTCCTTGAACCTCTTGCCACTGTTTCTGGATTGTTTCCTCTTTCACTGTGTCTGAAGTACCCTCTCTTCCTCCTGCCATAGAAAGAATTCCCCCTAGGTCACTTCAGAACCATATGGACCATCTCCCTTCCACCAACACTAAGTTTTTGACTACTGCTATTCCTTGCTCTCTGATGCTTGCACTCATTCAGAATTTCCTTCTGAAATTATTCTGTCCTGAAAGTTTGGGACACACTCCCTCCATAGCCAATATTTTTTTTTCAAGCTGAATAACAAATGATAATTCATGAGTCACATCTTGAAATCCTTTTAGCTAGTTTTGCAATCAAACTCCCAAGAGGCTGTCTACTGGAGAAGAATTATAGCTGCCCCATTAAAAGCTTTCCCATTAGGCTGACCAATATTCTATGAATGGTAGCTATTATATCAGATAAGGCAGGACCAGTTATACATGTATGAGAAAACAATCACTATTCGTAGGACTAAATATGCTACAACTAGTAGAGTCTCACCAAATGTAAAGTGAATACAAGCTTGAAAATATAGAATATAAATCTGTATCCTAAGATGAATTGCTATAAAATAATTCTAGGTATAATAACAGCATATTTAACATCACATATTGGCATACATTTAAAACAATTTCCCCAAACTATCTCTTTTCCTTTCATTGAATGCTGGAAGGCACAAATGAAATAAATGAAAAGCTTACTTCAGATCTCACAACCCAGCTGGCTCTTCCCTCTTTTTTGTTTCTGTTAATACAACCCATCATTTCCCCCAACTACACGTGCAATGAACTTAGAGTCATCTTTTACTCTTTCTACTATCTCAACGCCTATACACTAAATCACTCATTGAGTCCTACTGCTTCTCTGTTTATACATTCTCCCTTTATATAATCACATAAGCACAGAAATAAGAGTTTGAAGGGAACCCAAAAATAATCCAACCTGAGTAGTCATAGATATTATAGATATCTAAACATAGATATCTCCACCAAGTGATCACCTAGATTATTTTAGAAGAATCCTCATTTATAACATTTCTCATACATATCCTTAGCCACATCAAGAAATATTTGTTGAGTCCTGCAGCGTGTTAATGACAACACTAGATGCAAAGGCTAAAAAATATATAGAATGTCTCTGCCCTCAAGGGAAAGAAACAGCATGTATATAGACAAGGAATTGCAAAATATTTGTGGAGGGAGGAAAGAATAGATCAAGAAACCCATGATCAATGGACTTCTTTACAGCCCAACTTCTGAAACAACAGAAGGTTTGGGAGAAGGTGAAAGAGAAAACAAGGCATTGAGATCTTAAACAGTATAAAGAAGTCCATTAGTCAAACCTGATAGGATTAGGTTGTGAGTAGCACCAAGATGCTAATGTATCTTTAAGAATATAAGACACTCCTTAAGAGTCAGTTGAGGCAATTGGGTGTCAAGATGAATAGAGGGCTGCACCTGGAGTCAGGAAAACTCCTCTTCCTAAGTTCAAATCTGGCCTCAGACACTTACTAACTATGGGACCCTGAGCACATCATTTAATCCTGTTTGCCTCAGTTTCTTCATCTGTAAAATGAGCTTCAGAAGAAAATGACAGATCATTCTAGTATCTTTGTCAAAAAAAATTCCAAATGGGGTCATGTAGAGTTAGACATGACTGAAAATGACTGTAAAACAACAAGAGTCAGTTGACAAGAGTCAACTCAAGGGGTGAGAAGGGAATTCTCCTCTCCTCTTTCATCTCTACCCAATTGGCCATGACATCTTACTGGGTGCTTCTTGGCCAGTAAAAGTCATTATACCCAGCAGAAAGTGAGCCAAGGAGTCAACGGAGAGTCAGGTAAGGAAATAGCCTTGGGGAGTGCTACCCCTGGCAATAAAGAAGAGAGCCAGTTATAGATTTAAGAGAGCATCAGCTCTGGCAATTGGGAGCTGAATTACAGAGGAGAGTAGTACCAGACAGATGCTATGACTACCGGGGAACAGTGTGAGGATACCACAAGAAATGGAAGGACATCAGGCAGCTTCATGAGTTGCCTTCGTTACATGTGTTCTGTACATGTGTGTTTCTCTGCTAGCGTACTCTAAGTTATATCTGTTGTTCCCACTGTGTATGTCTGCAAGTGAGTGCAACCCAGGTTTGTGGAGAATGCTTTGTAGCTACTCTTCTTACAAAGCCATCTTAGTAAATGGCTTTATTTTGAGGTTATCGTATCTACCGGCTGACTATTAAAGAGAAGTGCACCAGTAGGGGGCTCATGAGCTGTGATTTTAGGAGTGTAGATCCACAGAGCACTTTGGATTATTTGAACCTTGGGTAATAATCTCTCTCTTATGATCTGTCAATGTTAAGTTGGGAAGATAAATAAGAGGGAGCACTATACATGCACCAAAATAATAAAAAAATATATTTAAGGGAACTACTAGTGATTGTATTGATCATAAAATGTTTAAAGTAAGCAGTAGAACTCTAGCTGAGGGTTGAAGGAAGCCAGGGGTTGCAAGAAGTGAAGCTAAAAAACAGAAGGAAATGAGTTACAATATACTGGGAACAGTAAGCGAGCCAGCTTGGTGGAAGGTCAAGTGTGGGTGGTGGAGTAATGTGTAATCGTTCCGTCATCCATATTTTGCCTTTTATTGTGCTTGAACTTCTCATGCCTATGATTTGTCCCTGTCAAGTAGATTAGAAGTGTCTGGAGGGTAGAAACTGTGTGATAGTTCATTATATTTAGCCTCCTTCGCACATTTTTGATCTTTCCTTTATTGTCTCCCCCCTCCCCCATCCCCACTCACGTCTAATGTATTGGATTAGATATCCAGCTCCCATGGATTTTATCTTCATAACATCTCTTATTTCTCCTCCACCACTGCCACTGCCCTGATCTAGGCCCTCGTCATCTTATACTTGGATTACTTCAATAGACTCTTGGTTGGTCTCCCTGCTTCAAATCTCCCTGCTCCAGTCTATCCTCAGCTGTCAGATTGATCTCCCTAAAGAGGAGATGTGACCATGCCATTTCCATATTCAATGAACTCCCATGCCTTCTGATCACTTCCAGGCTCAAATATAAAGTCCCGTGTTTGGCTTTTAAAGCCCTTCATAACCTGATACCTTTCCAGTCTTCTTAGCCTTTACAGTGTGCTCCCTCCCCATCCTCCTACTCCCCTCAAAATATCCTGAGATACACTGATATCAGCTTCCTTACTATTTCTACCACAATACACTCCATGTCATGACTTCTATATGACCTCCCCCACCCCATCTCAGGCCTAGAATTCTCTCCGTCCTCATTTTTAATTCTTGCCTTCACTGGCTTTCTTCAGGTCCCAGCTGGAAATCCCACCTTCTATAAGTAGCCTCTCTTAAATCCTCCTTAATACTTATGCCAAGTTTGTCTTGTGCATATCTTACTTATACACCATGTTTGCATGTTGTCTCCCCAACTCTAGCATTAGAGTACCTCTCTGAGATCAAGGATGGTCTTTTTCTTTTTTTCTTTTTTCTTTTTGTCTTTTTCTTTTGTCTCTGTTTTTGTATCCCCAGTGCTAAGTACAATGCTTAGCAAAGAGCAGGCACTTAATACATGTTTGCTGACTGTTGACTGACTGATTGAGCAAAGCCCATGGGAAATGTTCAGAACTATAGCACGTTTGAATGAAGGAAATAAGGATGCTGAAAGACCTTCTGAGAAGAAGCTGACAAAACTGGGAATGTTTAACCTGGAAAAGAAAAGACTGAGCGAAGGTGAAAGCTACATTTACGTATTTGAAAAACTGTGATGTAGAGGACAGATTAGACTGCTATAACTTAGCCCCAGAAAGCAGAAACAGGAACAATGGTTGGGCAGATTTAGGATAGATGTCAGGGAAGATGCCTTAAGTCTTAAGTCTTAAGACTCCTTAATTCATTAGAGTTGTCCAAAAATGGAACAAGTTGGTTTGGGGGAAGTGGATTCCTCCTCCTGTGAATTCTCCAAAGTCTGTGTGACCATTTGTAGAAAAGGCATAGGGACACATAGAGTATGAATCAGGTATCCCATTCACCTCAGAAGGAGAGGCAGATAGGTGGCACAGTGGATAGAGATGGCACTGCTCTTGGAGTCAAAAAGGCCTGAGTCCAAACATGGCTTCAGACACTTTATTAGTTGCGTGATCCTGGTCACTTTGCTTAATCTCTGTCTGCCTGAGTTTTATCAACTGTAAAATGGGGATAATAATAGTACCTACCTCTCAGAGTTGTTATGAGGATCAAATGAGGTAATATTTGTAAATCGCTTAGCTCAAGGTCTACTACATAGTAGGTCCTTCCTTCTTTCTTTCCTCCCTCCCTTCCCTTTTTTTCTTTCCATCCTTCTTTCTTCCCTCCCTCCCTTCCTTTTTACTTCATTCCCTCCTTTGCTTCTTTCCTTCCTTCTCCTTTCCTTCTTTCTTTCCTTCCTCTCTCCCTTCCTCCTTCCTTCCTTTTCCTCTCCCTTCTTTACTTCTTTTCTTCCCTTTCTTTTTCCCTTCCTCCCTCCCTCCCTTCCTTTCTTCCTTCCTTCTTTCCTTCCTTCCTTTCCTTTTCCCTCCCTCCCTTCCTTCTTTCCTTCCTTTCTCCCTCTTTTCCTCCTTCCTTCCTTCCTTCCTTCCTTCCTTCCTTCCTTCCTTCCTTCCTTCCTTCCTTCCTTCCTTCCTTCCTTCCTTCCTTATTTCTTCCTTCTTTCCTTTCTACCTTCCTTCCTAAGAGTAAGAATCAATGGTAATGCTCACCCCAGGGTGTACAGGTCCACCTGGTCCCATGTTCAATGACTCTCAAAGTCTGGTGACTTTTGGGAGTAAGATCCTTTCAAGGTCTATGAGTTCAAACCAATTGTCATAGTAATACTAAGACATTTTAATTTCTAAATATCAATATCAATATAAAATCTATATATAAACAAAAGCCATTTGGGGTCCTCAATAATTTTAACAGGTAAAGGGCTATTGAGAGTACTAAATCTGAGAACCATTGCTCTATATATGCCTATGTATAAAGGGACAAATTTAGGCACGAATTGCAGGAGATTGTCTCTGGGGTCCCCTGAGATTCCGTGAATGTGTAACTGTAAATATTCATTGAGTTAAATGTCGAATGTGAGATAATAACTCTATCTATGGACTGGTTATCCTTGCTGGGCCAGGCATCATACTGATGAGGTCAGGGTCATGGGTGTGATCCTGGTTTGAGCCAATAGATTTAGTTCCTTTTCGTGGCCATGGTCTATAATTGTAATCCAGCAGTCTTGTGTCTCCAATCAATTAACAAGTCTTATAGAATCTACTAACATTCTATTTCTTTTATTTGTTCTCTCTGCTCTATTTTCACTCCCACCATAATTACTGTAGGCCTTTCTTACTACCTGCCTAGTCTATTAATGTGATTCTCCAACGGATCTTTGGTCTTCCACTCTCTCTACCCTAATAATGGAGCCTCTATATCACTAATAATAGTAACAACAACCTTCCTTTTGTATAGATATGATCATGTCACTTCTCTAGTCAAAGATCTTTGGTGGCTCCCTGTCACTTGCCAAATAAAATTCAAAGGCCCAGCATTCAAGGGCCACCAACATTTGGTATCACCTTACTTTTCTATCCTTATCTCAGACCACTCCCCAGGCCAAACTCCATACTATATTCTTTCACCTCAACACACATTTCTGACTCTGCCTTTGCTCCTGCAGTTAGCTCCCTATGCCTGAAATGTCTTCTCTTACTCTTTGAAGGCCTATTCAAACTTTGCAACTCAAGAAATAATGTTGTGTAGAAGGTCCCTAATATGGTGAGGTAAGACCTAGCTTTGATTAATACTGGCCATATCACCATAGGCAAGTCACATTTTCACTGCCTTTAGGCAATTCTTTAAGATAGGAGCTCTAAACCTTTTTTTGTGTCATGACTCTTTTGATAGTCTGGTTAAATCTATGGATTGCTAACAAAAATGTTTTTCAATGCAAAAAATAATATTCATGAGATTGCATGGAAAGGAATTATATTGAAATAAAGTTTATGTGAATGTATTTGTGTGTGTGAGAGAGAGACAGAGAGAGAAAGAGAGACAGAGAGAAAGAGAGAAAGAGAGAGAGAGTGATACAGAGAGAGAATAAAGAGAATATAGAGTATATATAAAAAGAGGGAGCAGGACAGAACCTTGAGGAATGGCTAGCATGTGGTTAGGGGGCTAGACCTGGATAAATGACCCAGTAGAGGAAACTTAGGAGTAGTCAGAAAGATAAGAGTAGAACTGTGGTTAGATAGATTAGTTAAGAGTAGAGTTGGTACAGAGAAATTTAGTGGTTAGGGGTTAGAGGAACCACAGCCCACCAGTGTTATTTCCATCACTGTACCATTCTTTCAAAGAATGAGGACACAAAAATATTCCTTGGAATAACAATTCAAAGAAAAACGAAGTAGATGTGAAGCCAGAACTACTTGAATTCACTGTTATATGTCCCTGGGGATGATTCTCTATGGCCTAAATTTAAAGCCCCTTGCCTTTGGACCAGTGGAAGATAAGGTTTCTTTTTCCTACTCTGAGCTCAATGAAACCACGCTTTCACGGAATTGACTGGGATGTTGGTCAATTGCTGCTGAGTACAAGAGCTAAAGTTACCACCTTAACCTTTCAGCTAATTGAACACTAACATATTCTGTTCTGTTGGTACTTTCACAAGCCCCTCGAGCTGATTTTTGGCTTGGATTCCTTAAGACATCACATCCATTGACTTCTAGTATTGCTCTTAGTATTGCCAGGGGTTGGGAGGACATAGTGAAACCTCTTTAGCCCCAATAACTCCTTAGACTTTTTGTCTTTGCTTTACCCCTCTTTTTCTGCTTTCTAGGTCATGAGAGAAGGGAACAAAAAGCGTTCACAGAATGTACATTGGATTATAAGTCAGGAGATCTAAGATTAAACCCTGGGTCTGCCCCTAGCTTCAGTGGGAAATGATAGAAAATCTTGGGGACAAGGGAATGATGGTGGCGAGAAGTGGAGTTTTGGGAGGTTTTCCCAGGATTATAGGGAAGAAAGACTGGAATCTGTAGCATAAAGTACATACCATAGCCAGTCAGTCAATAAGCTTTTATTAAGTACTTACTGCATACTATGTGTCAGGCACTGTGCTAAGTGCGAGTCATCTTGACTTTTTGTCTTGCCCCTGGACTCTGATGACTCTGGAAAAGAGAGTAAGGCTGATGACTTTGTGCAACTCTCTCTCACACAATGCCTGACGTGGAAAGACTTAACAGGAGAAGAGGTGCCCAGGATTGTGAGGGAACTCAAAACCATGACAAGTAAAGATCAATTGAAATAGTTGAAGATCCATACTTAGGTGAGGGAAGCGACAAAATGGCCTCTGGTGTCTCTTCCAATTCTGTTGCTCTATTCTTAATCTCTCAAGAGGGAAAAGGAAGGAAATAGACATTTATGTATGGGGTGTTCAAGAGGACTAGCATCTCTGGTGTAAGGGCTTAAAGAGCCCTTTACAGGGCTTCTCATCCACCTTTGGTGTCTAACATGACATTCAACTCTCACCCGTGGCTCCAAGAAACTGTAGCATGTGCAGCGGCCACACAGTTGTAAAATCTCATCTCAGCAGACAGGCTATACCAGATGGAGTCCAATGAACCTCAAACTCATCGGTGAGTTAGGCGGTATCTACCCCAAGCATGTGAAGACTTCTTTCATAATGAGAATGGTAGAATGGGCACAAGGAGAACAATCTGTTCCAATGGCCATAAAGGTAGCTGAAGCAGGCACTGTGGAGCGCTTAAAGCTTGGTCAGACATTGAAGATGCCAAAGTTATCCACTGCGTTCCAGGCCATTGCCAATTGACTTGACTTTTGTCTTGCCACAGAACTTTGATGACTCTGGAAGAGAGAGTGAGGCTGACCACTTTGTTCAACTCTGCCTCACTTAAATCCAATTCACAAAAAAGCCATTTCCACTATCGTGATGTCATCGATCATCTTCAAAAGTGAAAGAAAAGCAACAACACCATTTGTCTCTTGAGAAGGAAGAAGGAAATCAATATTTATATCGTGTCTATTTATATAACTGCCTACTGCCAGGAACTATGTTAAGTGCCTTACAATTAGTATCTCATTTAATACTCCCTCACAACAATCTTGGGAAGTAGGTGCT
This sequence comes from Phalanger gymnotis, assembly GCA_028646595.1. Classification (NCBI taxonomy): domain Eukaryota; kingdom Metazoa; phylum Chordata; class Mammalia; order Diprotodontia; family Phalangeridae; genus Phalanger; species Phalanger gymnotis. The sequence continues at coordinate 103,712,200 of CM053622.1, forward strand.
ATTCTTATTCCCATTTACAAAGCAAATGGACTTTGAGTGATTTGCCCAGGGTTACAGTGTCTGAAGCTACATTTGAACTCAGGTCTTCCTGATTCCATGTTCAGCGCTCTATCTACTATGCAACCTTGTCTTAGTCTCTACCATCTTGCTGCATCTTGTTAACACACCTAATCGAATAGAATTGCCCAATAGATGACTTCAGCCCCTTAGGGCTGTAATTACCACATTATGAAGTTCTACCTTTAAAAAATATTGTTAAAAATGTTTTGTTATTGTGAATTTGACAAACACCAAGTAGCATGAGCATTTCTGTATTCAAAGAATTGAGGGGGAAGAGGAGGAGAAAATGACAAATCTCCATTACCCAAAACTTGCTTTTTTTAAAAAAAAAAGTATTTACATTCAGCACCTTAGTGTCTAGGCTGTCCTGTTTTTCTGTATCTCCTTTTGAACATCCTTCTATGTATTGTTTTTTAATGATTAAGTGACTACTTGGCAATTGGAGGGCTCCCAGGAGTAATGTGAACTTTAAAAAAAGAAGGCAATTGTGGACAAAGAATCAGGAAATGGTATTTATTTGAACTGAATGAATCAATAAAGAAGATTGATGTTGGCTGTTCAGGATTAGACTTCAGATACTGGGACTACAAGGCCACTCTTTGAGGGGTTAGACTATATTCTCTCCCCACATTCACATTTGACACAGGACTTTAGGATTTGGGGCTGCTTAGTGTAGTGTGTATCTATCTAGGTATTCCTAACATTCATCTGCCCTAACAAAATGAATGGAGGAAAGGCTTCCTTAAGTTTGGTGCTAAGGCTATCTCATGTACAAAGGCCATAGAAGCATAACTTACCTGAGGGTGGAAGAGTCCATGGATTTGAAATTTGACATGACTTTAAGTGCATAGGGGAGGCTCAACTGCCCAAATAAGCCTCCTCCACCCTCAGGTTGATTTCTGAAGTTCTGCTATAGTAGATTTATTCCAGAGGGTTAAGATGTTATCCAGCACTGAAAATAGAAATACATGGAAGAGACTTAACATAAGCTTTGTGATTCATTTGTATACTAGGGTGAGTGAGTTTATCATACTTTTGGCAAGAGCAGATTTTGTAGGATTTCTTGAGGTCAATAGGGAAGGCAAATTAGCCAGGAAAAAGGGGGAGGTAGGGAACATCAAAGATAGTTTTCCACAAAGCCAATCCTAGTCACAGGCTTAATTTTTACATTCTAAACCTAAGTACAGTACTGCAGAAATACAGTCTTGTAAATTCTTGCTTGGTAAATTCCATTTGAGCAGATGGGAAGCCTACAAGAGAGCTCTGCATAAAGTTGATAATTAATAAACATTTGTTAAATTAGGTATTGCAGATTTGTAAAATGCCCATATTGTGCCTAAATCCATTTTATTCAGTTAAAGACATCAGGATCTTTTCAGCTCTGGGTCAGACTAAATAAGTTGCGAAATACTAACCAACTCTGAGGTTGTGTGTGAGTGTGTGAGTGTGTGTGTGTGTGTGTGTGTGTGTGTGTGTGTGCGTGTTTATAGATGATATCATAGAAATGTCCACCAGGACTTCCTACGTGCAAGAAGAGATAAGAGAATTTCTTTGATGACAATAGCCCTGTTCAACAGAAAGGAGCTTCTACCTGAGCTATCACCATAACAAAGAAGAAATAATAGATTCTAGATAAATGTGATTTTTGGAAAGAGCACTGAATCTGGGGCAAGAGGACTTCATTCAAATCTATAAAAATAAGTAGGTTTGGACTATATAGCACAGTGCCTGGCATATAATAGGTTCTTATTAAAATTTATTGACTGACTGATGATGACCCATCAGCAAAGTGATCAGGGAGTCAGACCTAAAGGAATTTAGTGAACTAGAACAAAGGTAAAGAAGTCTACATGAGACAAGGAAATGAATTTTAGGAAAAATATCCTCCTGGAGAGGATGTGAGTGGATTTCCTAAGGTAACATCACTGAACTGTGGCCTATGATGACCACAGCATGGTGGACTGGATTGACTGACTCAAATCCCTATCCCTGAGGGTTTATGACTAGAATGAATAATTCTGAGTCCAAGAAGGATCAAATCTCAGTGTTGTCTATCTTGGATAAATGTTGATCTTGTGTTTAGAACCCTTAAGTCTCCTACCAGATTGTAGGGTAAGTATTCCAAGACTCATTCTGTTCAAATATTTCTAACATGTGGCCAGTGGACTGGAGTATGGTGCCCACTCCCCACCCCCTCTCTAAAGGTGGTCAGCGACTCTGGACTCATGCATGTGGCTTAGACTAGTTTTTGTCCTGAGAGAACCTGACCACCTAGAAGAAGTGACAGGCTTTTTCTTGGTCTTTGACTCATTAAACCCCTTTCTCAGAAGCTTCAGAGACAAATTATTTGAAGCTTAGACTCATGTCTCAATCATTCCTAAAAGGGAGAGGTTGAAAATTACTTAATGCACATTTTTAATCAGGTATGGGACAGATATTTATTTCCTACCTACAAAGAAATGCTGAAAGACAAAAAAATGACACTCTATATTGTCACTTTATGTATTACTACTGTTTTGCTCTGATAGTAGGCTAATATTTAAACCTTATCTAAATAAAAGTAGTTTGCAGGGATACAGATGAGATACTTTACATTTTACCTGGGCTCTGAACTCCCTCTCTACGGTCACCTCTTTTGGCAAATCAGACCAAGGACTTGGGCTCTTCTTCTTGTCAGTGTTTTTTTTTTCCTTTAATGCAGAATCAATCAAATATTCGTTAAGCTGTATGTCAGGCACTGTGCTAAGAAATGGGAAACAACCTTTGTCACCAATAAGCTTCATTAATTGAACCTAAGTCCTCCAGACCTCTGGAATTCATGGAAATGACTATCTCAAGAACAATGTTTGATCTCCTACTCAGGTGAAGAAACACAAAGCTAAAAAGACATGGGGGGCCTAATGAAAGCTTATCTAGTTGAGTACATGCTTCACATGGAAGAGGGTACTGGGTCAGAAAGGGGGAAGAATATCATCTGCTCCACCCTACTTCCACATGGGGAATTTAGTGACAAGGAGCACTGTTTGCCACATGGGAAAGTCAGAACATGAATGTATGAAGTGAATGACAAGACAGGAAATAAACCAGTGTGTTGTCTAGAGGGTGATGTGGGATAAGGAAGGCTTTAACTAATATTTCAAGAGGAAAAAAAATGTCAACTCAATTTTCTCTCTCCTCTCACTAGAGATGAAGAAAGTTAATTAATAAACAGAGAAGAATAAGGAAGAATCTCATGTCAGAATTGAAAATGGCCATGTCTCTGTTGAGTTACTTAGCCTTGTGTAGTTCTCAAGCCTGTTTTCCAAGTCTTGTTAGCCATTATGGAGGAGCGGATAGTGGAGATAGCAGTTAATTACATGTTTTGACTTTTTCATTTGCTAGCTAGATGAACATGGACAAGTTCCCTCATTTCGTAAAATGAGGGGTGAGGGTGGTCATAGCCTTAATTATTCAAAGGAAAAAATAATTTGGAGGAACATTTCAATCAGTGAGAATAGCTGAAATGAGATAAGACTCATAGTATCATGAAGTGATTGATCATCAGATACTGCATCAGTAGTGGTGGAAATAAAACTGGAAGGGACTTCAGAAACCGTCAAGTCCCACCTCTTCATTTTATAGAGGAAAGAAGGGAGAACCAGAGAAATCCAGTGGCTTGCTCAAAGCCACACAGATAATAAATGACTGAGGCAGGATTTGAACTCAGATCCTCTGATTTCAGAGATAGTGCTATGCCGGTTATTTCAAACTATTTAGATATGAAACAGTAAATTAACAAGGATTAAGCTCTTACTAAATGCCAGACACTATGCTGTTATGGGCTAAGGAAACAAAGGGAAAGAAAGAAATAGGGGAGAAAGAAAGAAAGAAAGAAAGAAAGAAAGAAAGAAAGAAAGAAAGAAAGAAAGAAAGAAAGAAAGAAAGAAAGAAAGAAAGAAAGAAAGAAAGAAAGAAAGGAAGGAAGGAAGGAAGGAAGGAAGGAAGAAAGGAAGGAAGGAAGGAAGGAAGGAAGGAAGGAAGGAAGGAAGAAAGAAAGAAAGAAAGAAAGAAAGAAAGAAAGAAAGAAAGAAAGAAAGAAAGAAAGAAAGAAAGGAAGGAAGGAAGGAAGGAAGGAAGGAAGGAAGGAAGGAAGGAAGGAAGGAAGGAAGGAAGGCAGGAAGGAAGGAACATTTCCTGCCTTCTGGGAGTTTACATAAGGAATAATAAAAACTAGGATATGTTTAATATAATAGAGAACTGATATGTAAAGGACAAATTTTAAAAATGCAGTGTTCATTGCTGTAACTTAAGTAGATTTCACAACATAATACTTTAAGAATGACAGTATTTAACATGATATGCTTTCCTCTATCACAATATATTTCCATGTTACAAACAAACTGTTTCCCACTTAATGGGAATATACTTATTCTCTCTGATGAAAATATCCAGAGAGCTAGTAAATCTGTACCCCTTGATGGAATATAAACCCATGTCCTCTTACTCCAGAGCCATCATCTTTTCACTCTACCACATGCCCTCTCATATTCCTACCTAAGGTGTTTGCTAACTGTTTGACTACCCAACTCAACTTGCCTGAGGCCTAGTTTCTTCCTCAGTTAAATAGAGATTATGATATATGTAGGTCCTCCCTTCTGGTACTATTGAATGAAGAAATGTCCTCTGAATACATTAGATTTTTACCAATATAGACCACACACTTGCTGTACAATATTCTTAGAGAGATGCCTGCAGGACTTGAGAAATTACATGCAGCATCCCCTGGCTAGTCTACGTCAGCCAGGGCTTGTACCCTGACTCCAGGGTCAGCTTTCTAAGACAGTATGTTACAATACCTCATTAGAATGAGTCAGTCAATTAGCATTCATTATTGTCTATGTGCAAGGAACTATACTAAGTACTGGGGGTAGAAATACCAGCAAAAAGGCAGTCCTTTCCCTTAAGGAGCACATATTCTAATGGGGAAACGTTTTAAAGGGATATGGGGGCACATTATAACCTTTAAAATGCCATACTAATGTGAATTCCTGTTATCTTTTCTGGACTATAAATTGGTACCCACACAGTCTAACAATGCTGTTTTTCTAAAGCCTTGTTAATTCTTTTCCTGAAATAGAGATATCTACAAAAATTGACTGACGGTCCTCTATATCACCTAAATAATGAAGTGAACTAGAGACAATTACCTGAAATTCAAAGAAAAGTAGTGGGGGGAAAATAATGGCATTTGGGCTTAGCCGATCATCCTTGGAATTCAATTTTTCTTTAAAATGAAGGGCTTATGTTTGTGCAAATAATAATAATAATTTTATGAAATTTTAATTATCCATTTTATCTTCTGTGATTTTATCTATCCTTTGTTTGGTAATGAAATCTTTCCTTGTCCCACAGTTCTGTAAGGTCCTCTAATTTGTTTATGATGTTATATTTCCTTCCTTCTCCTCCCATTCCCTTTTATAATGTGTACTGATATTTCTTAAAGTCCAAATAAAAATTAACCAAAGTAAAAAATAGAAGTGTTAGACTAGGTTACCTCTAGCATTGCTTCCAGTTCCAACCCTGCTTAGTGATCATAAGGAGCTAGGTAGAAGGCAATGACCCAATCTCTCTGGATAAACTACAGGGATCAGATCTTAACAGACTTAATAACTGTGCCTTCTTATACTCAATGAAGTAGTTAACTCCTGTCTGATGTTTCGAGCTCCCAGATGAAAAGTACCTAGATGAAATCTGAAACTAGGGAGTAAGGCTTTAAGTTCAAATGGATGGGAACTCATTTGTAGTTCTCTCACAGCATTTTTCCAGCCCCCTGATTCTCTTATGGGGGTCAATAAACAGGTCTTTCTCATTTTGTATCAAGCTCCAAGGGTTTCTACCTCTATTGGAATCAGAGCTTTTCTCCTTACCCTGGGAAGAGGGCCTAGTGAGGCCAACCCCAGCTGCCCAAGCATGCTGGCCCACCATGTGCATTCAGGTCTGCCCTCCATCTGTCTACTTCCAAGGAGTGCTGTGTTGTTTTTTAAGTCATTTCCTTTCCCAGCCTAGGCAACTCCACTCCTATCAAAGATCTCTATCTAAACCAAACACTCTTACAATAAACCAGACTAACTCCTTTTTTTGGCTATCATTAGCTTCTGACCTCAGAGAAACTTCCTCCAAAGGGAGCTGTCACTGATGGCCAAATGACAGAGAGCCTGGTCATCCAGAGAGAATTCAGCCCTGACTCGTGAGGCCAGGAGATTGCATGTTTGGATTTTCGTCATTATTATTTTCTCAAGTGCAAAAACATTTCCCTCCATCCAGTGGAACCACAGAGGTTGGCAGGGGGGAAAGAGAGGACCTTTCTCCATATGGTTACATATACTCTCATACCTCCTTTGACTTAGGCCTTCTTTTTCTTAGACCCTGAGCTATTGCTTCCATGTGGGTTATGAAAACTGGCACTTGCTATTCAAGAAACACGGTTAAGCTCAAGATGGAAAACAAAAGCACACTGCCATGCCCTCTTTGGTTGGTCAGGCTGGGGGCTGGGTGACTGAGGAGGGCAGTTTAGCTTTTGAACTAATTGCTTAGCTGTTTTGCTTTGGTTTTGTCTTTGTTGTTATTGTTGTTGTTGTTGTTTTGGCTTTAGTTTGTTTTTATTGGAACCAAACACACATGCAGATCATTTGACTATTTCCACAGCAAGGCAGGGATGTCAGGGAACCATCTCTGGTTGGGAAAGCTTAAGATCATAGATTTAGATTGCAGACTATCTAGTTCAACTCTCTCATTTTACGGCCAAGGAAACCTAGGCCAAAAGAGGTTAAATGGATAAGTATATGGATACTAAGTGGCAAAACCTGGATTTAAACCTATGACCAAACGCAATACCACACTGTCTCTTATCTTTGATGCAGAATCCAAATATTCCCTTGTTCGGATGGATTTCAAGAAGCAAAAAAAAATTATAGTTTCAATATTTGGGTGGGGGGAAGAATCATTCCGGAAGAAAATTTAGGATGCTCAGGGAATAAATTGGAATAAATTAATGTTCCTTTAAGAGGATAAAACATGTGCTGGTTTCTTTAAGGCTACAGACATTGTTATTAGATTTATGGCCTCATCCACCATATTCTTTACCTCTGTGAGGTGATATAGGATCCAAAGGGAAAACGAATTTGAGTTAATGAGCCAAAAGACAACATTTGGAATTGGATATTACACACACACACACACACACACACACACATACATACACACACACACATACACACACATACACACACAGAACAAAAACAACAACAACTCTTCTTTCTATTCTGCTTAAGATTTATGAAGTGTTTTCTTCACAGTTGCCCCATGAGTTGGTAGTAGAAGTATTGTCATCATTATCCTATATTGAGGGTAGGGTAACTGAGACTCTGAAAACATAAGTGACTTATCCAGATACAAGACCAGTAAGTGGTAAAACTAGGATTTGAAACCCAGTCTCCTGACTCTATGGTCAGCACAGATTCTATGCTGTTGGTTCCTGTTGCTCCTGCTCCTGATGCCATTTCTGCGGGTCTCTCTTTCCTCAAATAAAAAAAGCCAAAACCTGGACTTGGGAGAGAAGATCAGCCAGAAGAAAAATAGTTGCTTACCTATACAACTAAGTGATCATATTTATATCTGACTCTGACTGTCCCTGTCTTTCTGTCTGTCTGTTTCTCTCTGTATCCGTGTGCTCTGTCTCTCTATCTCTGTGTCTCTTTCTCCGTGTGTGTCTCTCCATCTCTCTCTGTCTCTGTCACTCTATCTTTGTCTCTGTATCTCTGTCTCTGTCTTTCTGTCTCTGTCTCTCTTTCTATCTTTCTCTGTGTCTCTCTGTCTCCGTCTCTCTCTGTCTCTTTCCATCTTTCTATGTCTGTCTCTGTCTCTATCTCTCTCTTTTATACCATAAGCTGAAGATGCACAGACAGTAGCCCTCTTCCTTTTAGATTTTTTCTTTGTACTCATGGTGGTTTCTTTTCTGCTCAGCCTCATGATCCTTTCAGAATTGGAAGCTCTTCCTCTGATTGAGACAAAGATCTTCTGCTTTCTAGTATGAACTTTTCATCCAACTATTGAGAGGCAGAGGCAATGTGGCCTACCTAGGTCATAGAGCCCTAGACTTGGAATTAGGAAAACCAAGATTCAGATCCTACCTTGGTAAGCTATTTGACTTTGAGCAAAGTACTTAATCTGTCTGGACCTCAGTTTCCTTAAAATGAGAGGCCTTGTTGCCCTCTAGAGATCAATCCATGATCCTAAATCCCTTAATTCTTCTGAAACTCAGTTTCCTCATATGTAAATGATAGAGGTGGGACTAAATTACCTATAATATCCCTTAAAACTCTAAGTCTTTAATCCTGCAATCAAAGTATACCCAAAGAATAAAAGAAAAAAAAGTACATGAATTGAACCAAGGTAGAGGACCAAGAAGGGACTGATGATGAGGTGGGTGGGTGTAAAACTCAGACATTTCAGGATACATAATTTTTTTCCAGTTAGGGTACAAACCTTAGAAGACGGAGGAACTGAGGCAATTCTATGACATTTTCTAAGTCTATTCGAATTAATCTTCCCAAAGTACCTTTCACGGTATGACTCAGAATTGTCCTGGCTACTGGCCCTAATGAGTCCTCTCTTGTTCACGTTCCCCCAGACATCACAGGGATTGCTTGTGTGGTTGCTATGCCTACACTACCATACAGCACACTCCCTATGGTATGCTGTATCAAGACATTTGTCCCAGGTGCTGGTGGCTGGGCAATATCTCAGAGAGGTAGCCAGGAAGGAAAAAAGAGCTGTTCCTGCAGGTGGTGCTAAAACAAAACAAACACACTACGTGCAATATATGAGTCCATTTTGTATTATAATTAAATGTGTTTGTATTGTAACCCCCTTCTAGGGTGTAAATTGTATGACATCAAAGAATGTGTCTCGCCTACAGTTTGTATCTTTCTCCAGGACTAAGCATAGTGCTTTGTATGCAATTAAGGATGATTAATTAATCTTCATTTCCTTGGTTCTTGGGTACAGATATAAAGCCTTGAAAAGTTCTAGTATTTTGCCTCTTTACGCACATGCCCCTTAACCTGCCCTTCTATGACTCTCCCTGGGCCCTCAAAGACTTCCCTTGGTGTTGTTCATTTACCTTGATTTTCTCTAGATAAAAAATGGGTAAGGGGGTTGAGGCAGGGCAGGAATTGCGGAGGAGGGAAATAGCAGCTGTGACTACAACAACCTCTCTTTCACCCTGGGGCTACCTGTGAGAACACATAAACATGGGAAGAAGCACAAAATTGGCCTGCTATTTCTAAGGCTGGACATTCTAATGTTGCTTCCCAGCTGAAAATCCAAGAAGGAAAGAGAGAAATAGTACACACTTGCCAGGTAAGACTTGTTCGTGGTAGAACATTTTGGGGGCCTTGCCCTCTGTTGTTTTATGCTTTTCTCATGCTGTGGGCCTTGCTGGTGATGTTCTGTGTGCCACACAGAACTCGGAGGTACCAGTGATTTTGGGCCCTGAAAACATCCTTGGGTTTGGTGGTGATGAATGTGTAACCAAGGACAACAGCAGTTTTGTCTGAGACAATACCATCTAAGCCTGTCCTCATTCGCTTGGGTGTATATTTGGTAGGGAAGGTAGGATGTTGGATGAATGGAGAACAGTGTTTTTTTCTCTGAGTCTATACCACCCCCATCCCCACACCCACCATGGTCACTCATCCTAAAACTATGTAAAGAGATAAATTAATTCTGACAAAGGTAAGTTATTTTTCCCCTCTGGTTTGGTTTCCCATTTTTTGATTCAAATGTAATTTCCTCAGGATCATTTTTTTTCTTTAAAATTTAAAAAAAATGCATTTTAAAGGCTTTTGTCTACTACCTCTGAGATCTTTGCCCTTTTGCTTTGAGCTTTCTTCAAATTTCCTTTTTCTTTAGCAATTCCACGAGCTTAGAAAGCTTTCTTCCATGACCCCTCCCCTTTAAACCTTTGCAAAGGTCCTCCCTTCCACCCCCCCACTCCTCACCCTTCTCCTTTCTTCCTCTAGTTTTCCCAGGTTGGGGGTTTTGGCAGTCAGATCAGCACCTCTGGACACTGACAGCTAGCTAATCATTGCCCATTTCATTGCTGATGGCCTGTTGGGGAACATTTTGTCACGCTGACATTGAGTCCTTTAGATGTTAGCTGGTTGATCTGGGAACTGAAGCTTAAATTAAAAACATATTTGGACAGAAATGAGAGCCAGGCTTCCCCTGGCCTGCAGTAAACTTCACTCAGTGGCACCCGTTGGGGGCGGGGGTTGGGGGGCAGGAGAAGAGAGGCCAGAAAGATCCAGGCAGGGTTTGCTACTCAGATCGGCCAGACCTCCTTGGTTATTAAGGACAACCATCCATTCCTGTTCTCTTTTTGTCTGAGGGCTTTCCTTTTGGCTTTGTTTCCTCTCTCGGTGTCTAAAAGGTTTTAGCTCATTTTTACTGTTCCCCCATCTTCTGTATATTGAAAAAAAAAGGAGATTGACAGGGTGAGAATTAGGGGGAAGAAGGGGAGGTGTAACTGAGGTATGGTCAGGTAAGTCACCATTTTCAAAAAATGAGCCTTGAATTCAATGAAGTCTCTATGTCAGGGATTCTGAACCTTTTTGTGAATCATGGACCCCTTTGGTAGTCCAGTGAAGCCTGTGGACTCCTCAGAATAATGTTTTAAAATGTTGCAAAATAAAATTCATAGGATTACAAAGGAAACCAATTATTTTTAAATAGAGTTATCTATCATCTCTCTCTCTCTCTCTCTCTCTCTCTCTCTCTCTCTCTCTCTCTCTCTCTCTCTCCTTATCTATCTATCTATAGCAAGTTCGTCGACCCCAGGTTAAGAACCTCTGCTCTACATCTAATCCAGGGAAATACTCACTTTTTCTTTGAGCAGCCCTTCCTACAAATTTCCTTCTTTCCAATGGGTGGATCTGATCCTGGCAGCCTGACAAGGAGTAAAAGGCAGGTGTGTTTCCTCATCTTCTACTGCTCCATCTTCAGATCTATAAGATGCTTCAAAACAATAATGTTATAAAAATCATTAGCTTCAGTACATTTGCTTTCAACGGACATTTTCCTTTTTCCTATTCATCCTTCCCTGACTTGCATATATTATGATTAGGCATATGATTATCATAGGAAGTTCGACTTTCAGCCTATAATTTAGATGGGGGCTACCTAAGTTTCATCTCTTCCAAGAAACCTTTCCCAAAGGCCCTGCCATACATAGTCTTTTTATCCCCTGAATTCCTGTGCTATTTATTGTCTATACTTTCTACTCATTAGTCATTTAGCATATTCTGCCTTATGCTACTTATTCTGACTGGCTGTGTGACCTTGGGCAAATCATTATACTTCTTTGGGACTCAGTTTCCTCATTTTTAATATTAAGGGGGTGAACCAGATCATCTCTCGTGTGACTTATTGTGACACTCAGTGATTCCTTTTAAAGGGATCAACTTTATTTCTAAATCCTCACCTGCTGGAAACTTGTATCTATAATACCTAATCTAGATTCCTGAAGGCAGCCTAGTATGGTGGAAGGGGGACTGGCATAGTACTTCTGAAACCTGGATTTCTATCTCGACTCTGTCACTAATCCACATATTTGATCACATGATAGTCATTTCATTTTTCACATATGTAGCATGAAGAGTGGGGACTACTTCAAAATGAATTCAGTATTCATACATCACCTTAAGGCTTATAAACTCTTCCCTCACAATGACTTTTGATGTGGGTAGTGCAAGGATTATTATTTTAAATTTGTAGCTAAGAAGATTAAGATTCTGAAAATGGTTTTTTCCACCCACAGTACCAGAACTTAAAGGATCAAAGATGGCTTCAAATCCAGGACTTATGATTCCAAATTACCAATTCCACTCATGACCTTGATAGTCCTTTCTTCCTCTAGCAGGAGGAAAAATAGCCTCCCAGTCAGATCAGATATCAGACTTGGATGAGATTTAAGAAATCATTTTGTACAAACCCTCTTGATGACAGATGAGGAGACTAAGAGCCAGAGAGTGGAAGTGACTGGCCCAGTGTCTCTCAGCTAATGAACAGTAGTGTTAGAATGAAAATGCTAATTTAGTAGAATTTAGTAGAATTAAAATTAAATGTGACCTCTCTTTTTCAACACTTTTCTGAGATTGCACATCTAAACTCTTCCATCAAGTTCTTGTGTGTGGAGGAGAATGGTGGGAAATAATTTGGTTTTATTTTCTCTATAGAATTAGAATAACTTCGAAAAACCCTACAGGATATACTAGTGTGGATGTGCAGTTCTGAAGTTAATGGCTCTTATTATGTTATAATCAGAATAAACTACTTGGAGCATGCTGGGGAGCACTCTATTTATTTCTCTTCAAGAAATAGTCTTTTCCCTGTTATAGCAATAAGCTTAGGGAATTTCATGTCTTTTCGTTTAAACTTCAGATTTTAATTTTGAAATAAGTTTTAATTTTGCATATGCATATATACGTAAATATATGCAATTATGTATATATTTATATCTATATGTATGCATGTGTATATTTACATAATGTGTTTGAATATATTTGTTTATATGAGCACATTATATATATTATATATACATATATGCGTATATATATAAATATATATGTATGTAGATATATATATATATATATATATATACATAGTCTTCAGAATTTGTGGGAAAATTTCTTAGATTTGGAGTCAAAAGATATGGATTTGAACCCTTACTTTGACCCTTATGCCGTCATATTATTTTATTACATTAATTAAGTCATATGATAATACATTATATCAAGTTAGATGACTTAAGTCAGACATTCGATTTGGAATCTTAGCCTTGAGTGTCAATATCCACAGCTCTTGTTGAGTATTTGACATTTTGACGTCACATATTCTCTCTCTCTCTCTTTCTCTTTCCTTCTCTCTCTCTCTCTCTCTTTCTCTCTTTCTCTCTCTCTCTCTCCACATACACACACGTGTGTGTGTGTATAGTAATCCATGTATCTTCCTCACACAGAGTAGGGCACATTATTAATGTTTGATTAAGTGTATAGCCTCCAAGCTATATTTGGGGCTGACATTTATTTCATTCTCCCTAAAGGTCACCAAAGACCTCTTACATGATCAATCATAGCTTTTTCCCTGGCCTTGATCTTCAATGACCATTTCTGCTTAATTCTTGTGGTAGTATAGAACTAGAAACCCAATGGGTACCCATTAATTGGGAAATGGTTTAAGAAAATATGATACATGAATGAAATTAAATATGATTGAGCTGCCACAATAAGTATAAGGAATTCTGGGAAATATGAGGTTTATATCAACTGATGTGACGTGAAATAAACAGAACCAGCAAACAGCATGCAATGACACTTCCAACCCCCCCTCCCATCACCTGTACGGATAAGTTCCAAATCTATTTTATATGAATATTATATAGACCTATCTATTTAATTTATATCAATAAAAATTATTAAGTATCCATTTTGCTAGATGCTGGGAATAGAAAAATTTCAAATGACCTTGTCATTGTAAAGTGCTTAGTACGGTGTCTGGCACATATTAGGAGCTTAACGAGTGTAAGAAAGGATGAAACTGAGAAGCAGGACTCTAGATTTATCTCTTGGTACTCCCTAACATGAACCCTTGGATGGCTCTTTTTGTAAATGCTTTGTATTTTTGCCCCTCCTGTACCTTTCAGTCAATTTCCACCATTTGAAATACTTACTTTCCTTTCTCTGTGACTAGGCAAATCATATCCTACTTTTCCCCATTGGTGCTACAGCTAGCATCTCCCTATTGCTGCAAAACCTTCCCTGACCAGCCTAGCCCCAAGCTGAACTTTTCTTCTGAATTCCTTTGGCCTTTAGGATTATAGGATCAGAAATTTTGAACTGAAAGAGACCGAAAGGCCCCATAGTTGGACCCCTTCATTTGGGAGATACAGAAATTGAGGCCCAGAAAGTCTAAATGACTTATAGGGCCATAGGACCATAAATTTTGATCTGAAAAGTACCTTGGAAACCATCTAATCCAGTTTTGTCATTTTACAAATAAGGAACTAAGGCCAAATTGGGTAAGTACCTTGCACAGGGACACACAGATAGTGAGTGTGTAAAATAGGCTTTGAACCTCAGACTTCCTGACTGCCAAGTATGCCATTCTATCTGCTATAACTTGCTCAGTTATATGGGTAAGAAAGTAGCAGAGGGACTCAGGTTCTCTGACTGAGATTCTAGAACCTTTCCACTCAACTACACTGCCTTTAAAACTTACTGAGTGCTCAAGGATTTTTGAGCTTGATCTTTCTGAGCCTTTCTGAGCCTTGGTGTTGTTTTTAGTCATTGTCAGTTGTGCCCAACACTTCATGACCCCATTTAGGGTTTTCTTTGCAAAGATGGAGTGGTTTGCCATTTCCTTTTCCAAATCATTTTAGAGATGAGGAAACTAAGGTAAACAGTATTAAGTGGCTGGCCCAGGGTCACACAGCTAGTAAGTGTCTGAGGTCAGATTTGAACTCAGGTCTTCCTGATTCAAAGATTGATACTCTATTCATTATACCACTTAACTGCCTCAAAATGGACATAAAAATGTGCTTTTCACCTCTTTGGGTTATTGCGATGAACTTAAAGTGAAGAAAAGGGACATGTAGTGCATTCCCCTCATTTTACAGTTAAGGAACAAGGCCCAAAGAGGATGTGGCCTGCCTGAAGTCACATAGGCATTGAGAAATGGAGACAGGATTAAAACCCTGGGACTCTGACTCCAAATTCAGCACCTTTCTGAATGAGTTGAATGGTCTCCTTGTGCCTTAGCTTCCTTTTCTGAAATAAGGGAACAGAATTGATAATGATTTTCCTCACAGAGGTTAGTTAGCTTTAGACTAGTAAAGGGATGTGAGGAAGGATGATGAAACGCCTTAGCATTTGGACCCCACCCGCTCAGTCAGTCCACCCATCTCTTTGCCCAGACTTACTGTTTCCCTCTGGCCTCTGACGCTCACTTAGGGCTTCCACCCCTAGTCTGGGATCAGATTTATTTATCAAAGACACCAGGCAGGATCATCTGGGAGTGGCTTTTAAAGCTATAGCACCACAAACAGGATTTAGGACTAGAAGAGGTCTTAGATGTCTTAGAGGCTGACACTCTTATAGTCCAGTTGAGGAAAATAAGGAACAATAAGCAGCAGAGTTGGGATTGAATCCCATAGAAGAGCTTAATAACAACTACTCACAAATTAGGGAGAATGAAGTTTTTTTTTTTTTTCAATCAGTTTTGATCGATAAACATTTATTAAAGGGCACCATGCTAAGCACGGGGCGGGGGTGGGGTGGGATACAAAGCCCAAATCAACTCCTCTGAGATTATTGTGCCACCAATATTTGTACCCATAGAGAAAATTTTCTTCATGAAACCATCTTATGAAAAAAAAAAGTTAAATTTGTTCGATTTTTTGTTAACTGGAATTCATGCCTTCCAATCAGTGTCCAATACACACAGGGGTATTTTAAACTAGGCATGTTTCTTAAGGAGCAGCAGCAAAGGATTTGAGACAGTAGAATGTCCTAACAGTGACATTTCTTTCTATTTGCTGCCCATGAGAAGCAGTACATTTAAAGAGCTTATCAAAGCTTAAAGGAATAGATAAATGCTAGCTAGTTCTTATTATTGCTGCTCATGAGATCTCCAATCTCTCTTTGCCTAGGGCAGCCTGAATCAAATCCTGGTACATCTCTTTCCAAGTGTAGTATTACTTCTACAGCTTTGAAATTCTCAGGGGACTGACCTCCCAGAACCTGGGCCCCCATTTTCTTTGCAGTTCCAGCCTCTAAAGAGGAGGGAGTGTTTGTCGATGGATTCTTGTTTTTGTTTTGTTTGAAACAGCGGCACACAGGCCTGTCCAAGGTAGCTCAGTTCACTCTTCTGGGTCCCTGTAGACTCTGGGCGGGCTCTGGAAGCAGCCCACTTGGCCAAGGCTGGGGGAATTCCTCTGATTACTCAGAGACCTAGCCAGCACTGAGAGTAACAGGCATGTCTTCTGCCCTGGGCACTTCAAGAACAATGCACAAGGTCAGGGATCCCCTTGCATGCAGAGCATGATCAAGTAGGTCGCCATGTGGCCGGACCACAGATTATACTTACACATATGCTATAACCCCTCCCTCCCCAAAACACAAACACGCAGACACAGAAGAGTAGGGATGCTACTACAGATGACTAGCAGGTCAGTCTGTTTTCCCTTGAGCCTTTCACAGATTATAAACAAGCCCATGTGCAAAGGCACGGTACACAGGGATCACTTGATCCACCCTTCTGACGCAGCCGCCCGCTTAGGTGGAGTGCAGCAGCTGTGGGGAGGCCACACAACAACACAACCCACAGCCTGAGATTCCCCACCAAGGGCTTCAGTGGGGAAATGAAGACTTGTAGAACGGGGCTCACTCAACTGGAGAGGTGTCAAAGACCGAGAGTTAGCAAGGCTTCCTTCTTAAGGTGAGGTGTTTCCTGATGGCCAGCTGATAGTTCTATATAGGAGGAGCTTAAGAAACAAACTGGTTTTTCAGTACTGCCTGTCCCAGCTACATGGTATGTTAACTAGATCAGAGCTTTCATAGGATCCTAGAAGGGACCTCAGAGTCCATCTTGTCTAACACCTTTACTTTATAAAGAAAGAAACTGAGAGATCCAGAGAGATTAAGTGACTTAAGGTCACACACCTGGCAAGTGGCAGAGCTGGGATTTGAACTTGATGTTAAATCCAGCACTTTTCCCATACTGCCTCTCAATAAAAGGATGATGATGATGATGATGGTGACAGCAATGGTGATGACAATGTCAACGATGATGACAATGACTATGATGGTAACGGCGATGATATATGAGGGGAAAAGATGCTGGGATGGTCATATGACAAAAGCAAAGGAAAAGAGCTTGGGAGTTCTGATGGAATCTTCACAACAACCATCTATTGAAGAGAGGAGGATTTATGTTGTCTTCTCATAGTCCAGAATCCTGACATAAATGTTTTTTTTTTAGAATACCTTGGCACCAAAGGACAAATCAGGCAGCCCCAAGTTCTCCTAACGCCCATGTCACCAAGATACTCCATTCCTATTTATGAACTATGATTGGATTGGGTAGGACACTGTCGTGCTCACAGCTTAAGGGGCACAGATATTACTACCCATTTTGCAACTCATTTTCCAGTTCTTTTACTTCAGTACTCCAAGGGATCTGTGATTTCCCCAAAATATATACTCCTTTTATAAATGGAGTCAATCAGTCAGTAAACATTCATTAGCATGTACTATGTGCCAAGCACTATGCTGAGTGCTGGAGATATAAAGAAATGCAAAAGATAGTCAGTCTGTTTTCTCCTGGAGCCTCATTGTCTAAAAAGGGAAACAACATTCCATTCATGCCTGCCTATCCTGTGCAATTTTGGTCTAGGTTCTCCTATACATTCATCACAGATGGTCTATGCATATTCCTCACGTTGTCTTGACATTACAAGTCTACCATCAGAGCATACAAACTGCTATTCCTCATTCTCACTGTCAATGACTCATCTTGTTTTTAACTGTGGATCTCTATTACATATGGCTTTTTAAAAAACAAAACAGAGGGTAGAACCGAGAGCCCGGAGTAAAGGCAGGGATTTGTCTAAGCTCTCTCCCAAACCCCTCCAAATACCTGTAAAAAATGACTCTATTCATGTTGAATTCCTTATTTATAACATGTTATAGCCTCCCCATGCCCATCATGTGCCTCTCCATTGCCTACTGGGTAATGTTCTTCAGTTCTTCAGAGGCTATAAGTTTCTGTAATTCACAGTCATACAACATCATCCAATGAACACTGGGGTTAAAGCAATATAAAGAAACTTCTTTAAATATGATAAAAGTTAATATTTATTATCAAGAAATGAAATTATTTATAGCAGAAAAGCTACACACTTTTTCCAGATAAAATGGGATTAAACCAGAGATACTTTCACTCTTCATAAAGGAGACAAGAGAATAAAATTAAATGTATGAACACTGGCAAAGAAGAGACAATACCTATTGATGATGTCATGATAGAATAACTAGAGAATCCCAGAGAAGAAAGGAAATTATTCGAATTTTTTAAAAGCCTTAGTAAAGTCTACAAAAATCATCAGCATTTCTATGTAATGCTAATAAAAACCAAGAAGAAATAAAAACCAATGCCATTCAAAAAACCTACAAAATAAATAAGCTATCTAGGAGTTAACCTATTGAGATTCACATGGAATTTATAGAAATAGAAGTACAATTATTCTTTATGGAAACAAAGGAAGTCAAATAATTGGAGGGATATCCACTGCTTGTGGTTATGTTATGATAAATAATAAAAATGACAATATTGCCTAAGTTAATTTATAAATTTAGCATGGTGTCAATCAAGATCCCCAAGGGATAATTCATAGAACTAGACAGACAAAAATGAAATTCATTTGGAAGAACAAAAGATCTCAAATGTCAGCGGCCATCTAGTCCAATCCTTACATGAAAGGAAGCCTGACAATCAAACACTCGTTAAGTGGTCATTCACCTTCTGCTTGAAAACCTTTAAGAAGGAGGAATGCATTATTTCTCAAGCCAATCAGTCTATTCTGATTTTGAAAGGAAGAAAATAAGCCTCTACTTAGCACCAGCTCTGCTCCAGGCACTGCGTTAAGCCCTTTACAAATATTATCTCATTTGGTCAGCCCAACAAAAGTGTGAGATAGCTATTATTGTCTTTACTTTGCAGATGGGAAAACTGAGGCAGACATAAGTTAAAAGACTTGCCCAGGGTCACACACAGCTAGTAAGTGTCTGAGGCCAAACTTGAACTCAGGTCTTTCTGACTCCAGGTTCATTGTTCTCACTATGCCACATGGTTGCCTCTATATAGGTCAGAATAGGATTTATAACCTATTGTTATAGGTTATAACCATTATATACTACATATATTTATATATACATTATATATATACAACCATATAACTGTATAACCATTTCAAATTGTAAGGAAGCCTTTCCTGACATGAAGTCCAATTTTATTTCTCTGCAATCCCCTGGGGCTGAAAAAAACAAATCAGATGAATCCCCCAAATGACAGCCCTTCAAATACTTACATCAGCAGTTCCCTGAGTCTTTTCTCCTCCAGAACATATATCAGAAGTATTTTCTTTTTCCTGTCCAACCTCATATGCCATGGCCTCAATGCAATTTTCCACCCTGGCTGCTGATGTTATTGTTGAGCCACTGTCAGTGACATTTGGATCATGGAAAATGGAGAGGTATAAACCAGACTGAAAAGGGGAGAGAGGGAGGAGGAAGAGAGATGAAAGAATTGAGAACCAGAGAAATTCAGTGACTTGCTCAAAGCCATACAGATAATAAATGACAGGTAGGATTGGAACTCAGATCCTCTTATTTCAGAGATAGTGGTATGCCGGTTATTTCAAACTAATTGGATATGAAACAGTAAATTAACAAGGATTAAGCTCCTACTAAATGCCAGACACTATGATGCTATGGGCTAAGGAAACAAAGGGAAAGAAAGAAAGAGGGAGAGAGAGAGAGAGAGAGAGAGAGAGAGAGAGAGAGAGAGAGAGAGAGAGAGAAAGAGAGAGAGAAAAAGAGAGAGAGAGAAAGAGAGAGAGAAAGAAAGAGAAAAAGAAAGGGAAGAAAAAAAGGAGAAAAAGTTGGAGATCAGTTAAATAACTATTGACTCAATATGAATCAGCAATGTGATGTGAAAGAAAAAAAAGAATGCAATCCTGTGCTTCATTAAGAGAGGCAAAGCTTCCCAGAATAAGGATAAGATTTTCTGTGCACTCTGCCATCAGTAGACCTCATGTGGAATACTGGGTTTAGTCCTGGGAGTCAGTTTGAGAAGGATATTGATAAATTGGGCAGTATCCAGAGGATGGTGACTAGGATAGTGAGACTTTGAATCTATGTCATATTGGAAGTAGATGAAAGAACTGGGACTGTTTATAATGGACAAGAGACTGTGTTGGGGAGAGAGCATATTATATGTATTTCAAGTATTTGGAGAGCTTTCAAGGGAAGAAGGATTTGATCGCAGAATAGCATTGTAGGGAAATTACAAAGAGACAAATTTGGGCTTGATCTCAGGAGAAAAAAAAATCTTGCTAGTAATTAGAAGTGTCCAAAAGGGGAATTAAGAGGTGGAAGAATACTCCTCTTTGGAAATCTTCAAGCAGAGACCGGACAAGCACTCAACAGGTATATTATTGTATAGATTCCTTTTGGATATGAGTTAGACTAGTTGGCTACTGAGATCTCTACCAACACCTAATTTCTGTAATATCTTTGACGTGGGAGAACAAGAGACATTCCCCAATAGATAAGTAGTCAAAGGAAATGAGTACTTTAAAAAAAAGAATTATGAAGAAACATAAGAAAGTATGTTCCAAATCATTAATTATAAGAGAGGTGCAGTGTAAAGCAATTCTGAGGTTTGGGATTTCATTTTGCAGAAAGCAAACTGCTAAAGAAGACAGTATGCACAGGGACGAAGATTATGTCATGTCCCAATATGGTGGATATAGACCTGTCCACTTGCAGCTCAGTAGGACAAGCAACATTTTCAGTAGAGTGGTGGAAGCTGGCATTAGAATGTAAAGGATTGAAAAGTAGATAGAAAAAAGGGGGCAGAAAGTATACACAATTCTTTCAAGCAGTTTATTGGGAAAGGGAAGGAGAGAGAGAGAGGATAACAGCTTAAGGGATGGGAATAGGGGTTTTTGAAGAAAAGAGGCTTTAGAATCGTAGAATGATGGAACCTTAGAGTTGGAAGAGACCTAAAAGTCATGTTATATAACTCCAACAGGAATGCCCTCCTTATAGCAAATACTCCTTACAAGTGGTGATTCAGCCTCCACTTAAAAAAATCCAGTAATAAGAAATTCAAACTATTCTTTAACAACATGAGAAATGTTGGAAATAGAGAGGAGAACAAAGAAAATGACTGTAGATTCAGGAGAGGGAGAAGAGAAATACTTTTTTAATCTTTCTTTTTTCTGAACTTTACATGTACCAAAAAAAAGAGGAAATATTTCCATATACAAATTAGAACAGAAAAAGAGGATTATAGGTGAAACTGTGGATCTCTATTACATATGACTTTTAAAAAACAAAACAGAGGGTAGAACCAAGAGCCCAGAGTAAAGGCAGGGATTTGTCTAAGCTCTCTCCCAAACCCCTCCAAATACCTGTAAAAAATGACTCTCAACAAATTCTAGAGCAGCAGAACTAGCAAAAAGACAGAGTGAAACAAATTTCCAGCCCAAGACAACCTGGAAGGTTAGCAGGAAAGATCTGTTGCACTAGCTTGAGAGAGGAACACCGTCCAATGCAGGCCATGCCAGCACAGACCTGGGCCCAGCAAAGCTAGAGCAGGGCTCAAGGACTGAATCACTGGCAGCAATAGTGGTTTCCAGACTTATCAGCCCACAGACACCAAAGACAACTTAGAAGTTCAGCAGGAAAGGTCTGGTTGAGAGATGAGCACAGTTCAGTGCAGGCCTTGCCAACATAGCCACAGTCCCAACAAACCAGGAGCACACCCTGGGGGTGAATGAATCAGTAGTGGCAATGGCTGCTTTTGGAGGCCCCAGCCCAAAGACAATAAGAGGTCAGAAGGAGATTACAGAGGTCTCTTTGCTAGCACGGAGGTAGGAGTTTGTTGCTTTGCCCATACTCAGATCTAGGTCGTGGTCCTGGGTGGCAGTCCTGGGGGGAGGAGGAGCACTAGCAAAGCAGAGTGGTGCAGCAGGGGAAAGGGGACCCTCCCCATAGTTCTGGGGTAGAAAAGAGTGCTTTTGGTTACTCAGACCAGAGCACAAGCCAGGAGAGAGATAAACACCTCTACTTAGATCATACAACCTTGGAAGAGCTGAAAATTTACATGTCCCTAGAAATATCTCAGAAAACAACTGCACAAAAGCCCTGAAGCTTCGGACAGTTCACCCTCCACACTGGAAGCAGAGCCCTACATTAACAAGAGTTAAAAAGACAAGTGATAGGATGGGAAAACGAGCAAACAACAGAAAAAAGCTCTGACTATAAAAATTTACTTTGGTGACTAGGAAGATCAAAACACAGTCAGAAGAAGACTACAAAATTAAAGCTCCTACATCCAAAGCCTCTAAGAAAAAAATATGAATTATTCTCAGGCCATGGAAAAGCTCAAAAAGGAGTTTGAAAATCAAGTAAGAGAAGTAGAGGAAAAACTGGGAAGAGAAATGAGAGTGATACAAGAAAATCATGAAAAATGAGTCAACAGCTTGGAGAAAGGGACCCCCAAAAAACACTGAAGAAAATAACACCTTAAAAAATAGACTAACCCAAATGGCAAAAGAGGTCCAAAAACCCAATGAGGAAAAGATTGCCTTGAAAAGCAGAATTATGTAAATGGAAAAGGAGTTCCAAAAGACCACTGAAGAAAATACTATCTTAAAAATTAGAATGGAACAAATGGAAACTGATGACTTTATGAGAAATCAAGAAACTATAATACAAAACTAAAAGAAAGAAAAAATAGAAGACAATGTGAAATATGCCACTGGAAAAACAACTGACCTAGAAAACATTTCTAGGAGAGATAATTTAAAAATTATTGGACTACCTGAAAGTCATGATCAACAAAAGAGCCTAGACATCATTTTAATTACCAAGGAAAACTGCTCTGATTTTCTAGAACCAGAGGGTAAAACAGAAATTGGAAGAATCCACTGATCACCTTCTGAAAGAGATCCCAAAAGGAAAACTCCCAGGAATATTATAGCCAAATTCCAGAGTTCCTGGCTCACATAGAAAATATTGCAAGCAGCCAGAAAGAAATAATTCAAGAGTAATAATAGAGAAATTTCGAGGTGAGCAGAAGGAAATCTTAAAGAACACAGGTCTTATCGATATGACCTTCAACAAAATAGGAATCTGGATCAATTGTATAAGGTGAGAAGTTGGAGGTCACAAAGTGAATGGAAGACATGAAATAAAGGCTGTTAAAGATACAAGGAATAATAAAAAAGCAAGTAAAATTATTTCTGAGGAGAAAGTGAGGCTAGCTTGCTCAAAAAAAAGGAAGTTACACATCTACTCACACTGCTACCACCCTACCTTAGACCCACATCATCTCGCTTCTGGAAAATTGCGATAAATATCCAATTGGTGTCATTATCTCATGACTCTGCCCAATTCTATTTATCCTCCACAAGTTGCCAAAGTGATTTTTCCTAAAGCACAAATCTCTACATGTCATAGTACTTTCAGTCAATAAATTCTAGCAGTTCCCTATTTACTCTGGGATCAAATATAAACCCCTCTGTTTGATATTCAAGACTGTCTTCACAAACTACACTTCAATGACTCTAGAAGAAATAGTGAGGCTGACAACTTTGTGCAACTCTGCCTCACTTCAATTCACTCATGTATCTAGACATCATCGATATCATTGATCCTCTTCAAAAGGGAAGGACAAAGAAGAACTATACTCCTACTACTCAATTATTGAAAGATTGGTAGCACAATCAAATAATAATAATGATGGGGTACCATCCCTTGGAACTCCCCCCCTCCCCTGCCCCACCGTTCCTTGAACTTTCCCACATAGCCAAGTCCCTGGTGTTCACCCGGGGCAAACAGCCCTTTCCAGTTAATTAACTGCCCTTTCATTGTGGCCCACTTTGTCTGCACCTGGCCCCATCCCAGAGCTTCATTCCTTAATTCATTCTAGACCCCTCATCTGCTCCCACAGTCTTCTGTATGAAAGATCAACCTCACCTCCATTAAAGTTCTAAGATACCTTAAAAGTCTGGCCAATGGCTCAGATTCAGTCTGGACCACTTGTCAATATAAGTGTCACAATAATGAGGATTCTCAAAATCTTGCCCACTAGACTAGTGTTCTAATAAAACTTATCTTTCCCTCTCCCCCTCTCCCTCCTCCTCTTCCTTTTCCTTCCCCTCTCCCTCTTCCTCCCCCTCTGTCTGTCTCCCTCTCTATCTCTTCTCTCCTTCTTCCTCTCCTTCCTCTCAGTGCTCTGCCCACAGGAAAGTACATTTCGAGGGCCAAAGGCTGCCTCCTTAACTTCATTTACTGGCTAGATTTCATTCTCAAAAACCAAGCCTTAAACCCAATTCACTCTGGACCTCCTAGCACAGAGTGAATGTAAATACTAAAGAGTAACTGTTTCTCTTTTGGCCAGGAACCATGAGAGTCTTCCCCTCCCACTTTGATTACTTTTTTCTGAGTTTTGAGTAAAGGGAGCATCTCTTGATTAACTTCTTAAAGAGGCCTATTCACTGAATGAGTGTTATCTCACTCATAGTGGGAACCTGAAAAGACCTTAGCCTAAAAGTGCCAGAGTCTCCCAATGCATCCTGGGTCATCTCCAGTCATCCTGGTGAATATTAGGCCACTAGGACTAGATGGCTTTGGAGGAGAAAGTGAAGCTGGTGACCCTCCCTCACTCAAACCAAAGTCAACCTGTCCAGTCATGCCATCATTTCCCTGATGTCATGGTCCTCTTCAAAAATGAAGGACAAACACAACAATCTCAGACTAAAAGAAGACTTGGGTTGGATTCATTTGAAGTAGGAACTGCATCACTTGCCCTTGAATTTCAGGGTCTCAGCACCCCTAGACCTCAACATTTTGTCTCCCTGATCAGGAATAGAACCTGGGCCAGTGGAGGTAAGAGTACCAAACCCTTCAGTGTGGCCAAGTGCAGACAATGCAGGCCACCATGAAAGTGCAGTTAATTAACTGGGAAGGGCTGGTTACCCCAGGCAAATGACAGGGACTTGGTCATGTGGGAAAGTTCAAGGAAAGTTGGGGGGGGGTGTTCCAAGGCTTGTGCCCCATCGATAATAATAATAACTAGCTATTTATATAGCACTTTAAGGTTTACAATATGCTGGAATACGTTTACCCCATTTGATCTTCACAACAGCCCTGGGAGTTGTTATCCCCATTTTACAGGTAAGGAAACTGAGGCAGAGAGGTTAAGTGACTTACTTGCCCAAAGTCATAGAACTGGCAGGTATTTAAAAAAAGGTTTGAACTCAAGATACCTTACTCACTTTCAGTCTACCCATCTTACCTAGTGTACCATATAACCTCTTTCTGATCTTTTTATACACACTTCCTTTTCACATAATCTACAATCTAGCCATACCGAACTACTTTGAGATATTTACATATGTTCTTCAATTCCCACCTCCATGCCTTTGTACTTGATGTCCTCTATGCCTAGAATACTCTTCCTCCTCATCTCTGCTTCTCGGAATCCCTAATTTCCTTCAAGATTTTGTTCAAGTATCATCCTCGCCAGAAGGCCTTTCCTGCCCCCCCTGCATCTGCAACCTGCATTCTCAGAAAAGAGCACGATAATTTGTATGATTTGAGGCCAATGCCTCACACAAACTGCTACCTCCAGGATCCTGACATGTTTATAATAGTCACAATTCCATCCTGACACTCATAGTCAGTAAACATTAATTAACAGCCTACTATGTGTGAGAAATGAGTGTTTCTTTCTTGTATTTAATACCTAATTATTATATTAAGACCAAGGTATTCCCCTTTTTCTACTTCCTCATCCAGAAACCAACCAGTGTGGGAAATCTCTCTTAAAGATTTACCCAGGCCAAGATCTAATCAGACCATAAAAGAAATTCTAAGTTTGGGATAAAGGGTGCATTCCTGCTCATTATGTTTGCCCAGACAGATCTGGGAAGTGTTGATTCTCCCTTTTGTCAGTCAGGTAAGATGGAAATAGATGTCTTTTTGACCAAGATTTGGGTGATCCAAGTCACATACCACAAGACCCTCATTGTAATATAGCCCAGCATCTCATTGCAATATTTGTTTTCTCATTGTTAACCAATCAGAATTGATTTCCACTCCTAAGGAATGCCTCCTATTTGAAGGGCATATAAACTATGAACCCACCACATGAGGGGTCTTTGGTCTAAGAGAGATGGCCAAATGACCATCCTTTTACTAATCAACATGCTGGCCTTATTAAAAAAGTGATTAAATTACACCAAAACGATATCTCTCAGAATTTTTTTAATTGTCACTTATGGTATAGTCACTGTATTAAATTCTGAGGATACAAAGTTAAGAGACTGTCTCTGAGTCAGTCTCAAGGAGCTCACAGTCCAGCTGGGGAGACAACAAGCAAACAGCTATGTACAAAATACAGACTAACAGCATATCTCAGCTATTACTGAGGACATCAATTTCCCAAACACCCAAGGACAGAGCACATCTTAGTACCAAGTGCCTAATGACGCTGACTTTCAGGGTGATGGACAAACTCAGACAAAGAATCCATTGAGGAAGGAATCACAGACAAGGCAGGGGTCAGCTTCTTCAAGGTAGGAAGTCCTTAATATGCATTCTAGTGGTCCAGTCATACAAAGTCTTTTTTTACATCCTGTGATAACATTTCTTTAAAAAAAAGAGGTTGGGAGAGGCAGGATGAAATTAAAAACATGACTACTCTGTTTTTGTTAAATATACCTCTGATTAATCTAATTACTTTCAGCAGAACAATCACATAATGAGAATGCATTACCAGTTAGGACATGGGCAATACTGCTCTTAATGTGACATATATCTGAAAGCTCATTCCACTTACTTTCTCAACTATGACAGTTGGTTTGTGTTGACTGTAGTAAGACGGTGGGCATGGCTCCCAGCGCACTTGGGGAAAGCTCCTTAGTTCTTGCCTAGTTCCTATAATGCGCAGCCTAGGGGAGTTTCCTTATCAGATGAGAAGAATTTGAATCAGTGACATGGATTTTAATAAATCTGGGGGATTTATAAATTTCCATGGTATAATCTTCTTAGGTCAGATTTTTGGCTTGTTGCAATGTTAGGAACAAACAACGAAACTTTACTCTGAAAGGTAAGGACAAAATGGAGGCTTTATAACCTCCCCCCAACAATGTCTTGTACTCCCAAGGACTGTATCTTTGACTTTTTCTGCATCTTACACTTAATAATTACTTCCCAGATTGCTTTTCTAATATTATAATCACTCCTTACTCTTACTCACATAGCCAATGAGTTAGCAAATCATGTTATTTCTGTATCTGCAACACCTTTCAATGTATATAGATACTACTCTAGGTCAGGTCCTCAACATCTCTCTCCTAGAGTTCTTCGATAGCCTCCTATTTTGTCTCCCTGCCTCAGGCCTCTCCCAAATTCAATCCATCCTCCACACTACCACCAAAGTGATCTTCCTAAAATGAAGGTCTTATCATGTCACATCCTTTCTACTTTACAAACTCTAGTGGTTCCTTATTACTGATAGATAGATAGATAGATAGACAGACAGACAGATAGATGATAGATACATAGATAGAGAAAATAGACATATAGATATAACATTTATTAAGTACTATGTGTTAGGCTGTAGGGATATAAAAACAAGATGGTTCCTACTCTCAAGGATCTTATATGCATATGAGGGAAGAAAAAAATAAAGGAAAGTTGGAAAGGGGAGAGAAGGAAAGGCACTTGTATAAGGGCAAAGCAGCTGGAGGGGAGATGGACTAGACTGTAAACAGAATTAAAAATATAGGTGGAGGAAACAATTATTTTTTTTCCTGCAATATGCCAGGGCAGCTAAGTGACACAGTGTATAGTGTGCTGGGACTAGAGTCAGGAAGACTTATTTTCCTGAG
This sequence comes from Phalanger gymnotis, assembly GCA_028646595.1. Taxonomy (NCBI): domain Eukaryota; kingdom Metazoa; phylum Chordata; class Mammalia; order Diprotodontia; family Phalangeridae; genus Phalanger; species Phalanger gymnotis. The sequence continues at coordinate 103,740,044 of CM053622.1, forward strand.
TTCAAATTTGGCCTCAGACACGAATTAGCTGTGTGACCCTGGGCAAGTCACTTAACCCTATTTGTCTCAGTTTCCTCATCTGTAAAATGAGCCGGCAAAGGAAATGGCAAATCACTCCAATATCGTTGCCAAGAAAACTCCAAATGGGGGTCACGTGACTGAATAACAACAGAAAGAAAGAAAGAAAAAATATGAGTTGATTAATGGGTTACTTGATTTGGTGAAGGGCCTTGAGAAGGGCCTCATGAAGATTAGTTCAAGGAATTAAAGATGCCTCCACAAAGAAGGGAAGACACAGAAAGAATATATCTTCAGGTAACTTTAAGGAACTACGTGGCACAGTGGATAGATTAATGAAATTAGAATGAGGAAGACCAGAGTTCCAATCCAGCCACATATACTTAATTAGCTATGTACCTCTAGGCAAGTTATTTAACTTCAGTCTTCCTCAGTTTCCTCATCTGTAAAATGAGGATAATGATAACACCTACCTCCCAGAGTTACTGTGAGGATAAAATAAGATGTTTGTGAAGCAGTTTGCATGCTTTAAAGTAATAATTTAACGCCATCATCATCATCATCATCATCATCAAAGGAGATTAGACCTGTTCTGCATGGCTCATGCCTATAAGGCAGAGCTATTTGCAAAAGACAGAAGTTACAAAGAGGCAGATATGGGCTTGATATAAGTAATAACTCCCCTAATGTAGAGATCTTAGATGCTTAGTATGGTGTCTGGTACATTTTTGGTTGTTGTTCATTTCAGTCTTGTCCAAGTCTTCCTGACCCCATTTGGGGTATTTTTTTGGCAAAGACACTAGACTGGTTTGCTACTTCCTTCTCTGGCTCCTTTTACAGATGAAGAAACTGAGGCAAACAGGATTAAGTGATTTTCCCAGGATCGCACAGCTAATAAGTATCTGAGGCTGGATCTCACCTCATGAAGGTGAGTATTCCTGATTCCAAGCCTCATGCTCTCCTTTTTCATCGAACTTCCCTTAGCTAGCTGGAAGGCACATCATAAGTGCTTAATAAATGCTTGTTAACATCATTAAAAACATATGAGGCTAACCCAAAGGAAGCAAATTTCCTCAGTGGAAGTCTTCCAGTGGAGGCTGGGTCATCACCTCTCTGGAAGTGAATGATAGAGTCTAGGTATAAGTTTGAGGGAATTGACCTCTGAGGTCCTTTCTATCTCAGATTTTCTGGATCTATGATGTACCTGGTGGACAAAGTAGAGGATGAGGAACCATCACGCTGTGATCATGAAATATTCTAAATCTCTAACATATAGAATCTAAAGTAACCCAGAGAAAGAAGACCCCACTAACTATTCCTCTTATTGGCTGGATGGTTTTCTTCCGTCTTCATTTTAACACCAACAATTAGACCCCAATCTATAGATTTCAGAATTAAGAACAATGATAATGAAATAATGAAATAATTATTGTCACGTATGTGGCCATTGTGAATATGTTATAACTATTCATTTTGTAGCATATAATAATTATCATTAAAAGAAAAATAAAGCTCACCTTTCATCTAGGAACATAAAATGAAAAAAAAAAGTGCACACCAACAGGAGCCCCACAAGAAGTCTGAGATTCTGATAAATGATAAATTTGAATTTAATTCAACTCAATAAATCTATTTTGAATGCTTAAAATTAGCTCAGCAAATTTAAATACACGCTCTGAATTGTATCTTAATGGTTGAGAGAAAGATATCATGGTACATGTTGCAGAAAGAGCATTGGACTTGAGTCAAAAGACCTAGGTTCTGGTCGTAGAACTGTCAGTTACTAGTTGTGTGTGCCTAGACAAGTCACTTCCCCTCTCTTGTTCTCAGATTTCTCATAATCAACAACAAAAATTTATTCTTGCATGACCAATAACACAGAATTACAGTAAGCTATTATTAAAAACAATATTGTCCTTTTTTCTATACATGTACCCATTCTAGTAGTTGACTTGAAATCGGGAGATCTAGGTTTTAGTAGAACACAATTTCACAAGTATTTATTTTGTATGAGGAGCCATGGTAGGTGTTGAGAAAACAAAGACATAGTCCCTCACTTTCAGAAGAGAAAATAACATGTGTATAAATGAATAAATTCAAAATATGTACAAAACGAATATGTGAGGTAGAAGGGGAATCACAGAAAGCCTCTTAAGGGAGATAACATGAGCTAACCCTGAAAGGTAGCTAGGGATTCCACGAGGCAGAGGCAAGTGTGGAGAGTATTTCAAACACAATGCCACAACATGTTTGCATTTTAATTACATGTATACTTGTCTTATCTATCCTACAATACAATGTAGCCCTTTTAGTCAAGGACTGTATCTTAGTCATTTTTCAAAATTCAAATTCAGCAAATATTCTTTTTAATTTTTTTAATTTTTAGTTATGTATTTGTTTTTGATATTTTTTTAACTTGAGTTCTGAATTTTCTCCCTCATTTCCCTACCCATTGTGAAGGAAAGAACACATGTGAAATCACGCAAAACATAATTCTACATTAGCCATATTGCAAAAAAAAAGAAAAAGAAAAAGAAAGAAATTGAAAAAAAATATGCTTTAATCTGCATTCAGACACCATCAGTCCTTTCTCTGGAGGTGTATAACATTTTTCATCATTAGTCCCTTGGAACTGTCCTGGATCATTGTATTGCTGAGAATAACTAAGTCACAAACAGTTGATTACTGTACACTGCTACACTGCTTCTGTTACTGTGTACAATGTTCTGGTTCTGCTCACTTCACTTTCAGCAAACTTTCAGCAAAGTTAAGCACTTATTGAGAGCCAAACACTGTCCAGAATAGTGGGAAATACAAGGATGATTTAAATAAGGAACAATCAGTAAAAGGAGGGCATGATGTGTGTACGTGTGTGTGTGTTGAGGGGGTATATGTACATGTATACGTGCAAGCACATATGTGTGTCTATCACATGTATACATATATTACATTGTCACATTTGTTATATATCAAATGAGTGAACAAGAGAGGAATAAACAATGCGTAACATGAGGTCTAAGGGGAAAGGTCATTGCTAACGGGAAATCATAGAAGGCTTCCTTAAGGATGTCAGCTGAACTTTATAAGAATTACAAGCATAAAAGCAAGTGTGAGTAAAGATATGGAAATGGGAAAACAGGCTAGAGCATGTAATAAATGGAAGAGAGGAGATAAGGCTGAAAAAGCAAAGTAAGCAGATCGTACAAGACTTTGAAAACCAGGCTAACACTATGCAATAGGAAGTCACTGAAGGAATCATGTCCCCCTCAACATTAAACCTAATGTCTTGAAAAAAGAAGAGGTTCATTAAAATTGTATATGTGTTTTATTTTATATTGTTGTTTTATTTTTGTTATGTTTTTGCTCTTGGAGGTAACCAACTGCCTGAGGAAGTATTTATGGGAGACCTCCAGCCTTGGATGGAATCCAAGCTCCCTTGGTCTCAGGCATGGTTGGATAAAAGAACATTGCCCAAGACAGATGGGCACAGATGCAGACAGAAAGGAAGGTAAAGGCTTGTACAATTTAGGAGGTAGTTCTGAATGTACCGAAAATCTCATGTGTGGGAAAACCACACACTCTCTTTGATGATCATTTGTGAAGGAAAAATGTCTTGGGATTCAAAGAAAAGTGGAAGGTTTTCAGTTCAGAAACATAATAATAACTATTGGGAGGGAAGGGGCAATGAATCCCAGAACAGTTGTAACTGAAAAGGAGGCCAAGGTGGGAGGAGGGGGCAGCTCTCTATACATTTAATTCAATGGCTATACTTCATGAAATATCTTTTGACAAACTGTCAGCAGCAAGACGTCCAGACAGAGTTTTCCATAAACTGTAAAACTTTTTACCCTGCCTATGAACACAATTAGGAATCAAGCTCAGAGCTGGCAGCAGGGATATGCTGGGAAGCTTCTGACACCACGCAATCTACAAAGCTGATGCAGATGTCACTCTCCTTGCCGCTGTGATGTGATGTCACTTCTCTCATCTGAGATAAATCTCTTAATTCATATGAAAAGCCCCCTTGTTTCAATGAGGCTTTGATGGATTTTATGTGGAAAAAGTGCAGGAGTATATTTCCCTTCCAACAAGTAGTTACACAGTTCGCATCACCTACTCCAACTCTGGGCCCCCTCCCTTCCCTTGAAATCAGATCACTTCTCTGTTGTAGTTTCCACAAATACATGATTGGTTGGCAAGATCCCAGCTAGTCTTTGAGAGGGAGAGAGGGGAGGGAGGGAGGGAGGGAGGGAGGGGCAGAGAGAGAGAGAGACAGAGAGAGAGAGACAGAGAAGGGGAGAGAGAGAGACAGACAGACAGAGACAGACAGACAGAGAGACAGAGAGACAGAGAGACAGAGAGACAGAGACAGAGAGACAGAGACAGAGACACAGAGAGACAGAGAGACAGACAGAGACAGAAAGACAGAGACAGAGACAGAAAGACAGAGACAGACAGAGAGAAACAGAGAGACAGAGAGACAGAGAGGGAGAGACAGAGAAGGAGAGAGAGAGACAGAGAGACAGACAAAGAGACAGAGAGACAGAGACAGAAAGACAGAGACAGAGAGAAACAGAGAGACAGAGAAAGACAGAGACAGAAAGGGAGAGACATAGAGAGAGAAACAGCGAGAGATAAAGAGCTAATTTCCATGCCAAATAGGAAAAAAATACTAATAGTAAATCAATAAATTAGCCATAAAATTATAAAAGAGCAAGTCATTTAATGGGATCCACAGGCAGAAGATTGAATCCTAGTAAAAGCAAAATGCTCTTCCTTAGAACTCTTGCCTCTCTGGGGGGAAAGCAAGTTATCCTGACAGGTATTATCTCCATTTTCTTGAGAAATGGGGGACAGGGAGGTCAAATGACTATCTAGTTGCAGGACCTGAACTCTGTTATTCCTGGGGTTGTCTCCACTCTTAATGGGTCTCTCTTCATTTGTGTGTGTGTGTTTTAATGTGTTACCAGGCCACAGGGCATTGCAAGCCCTTGAGTAAACTGCTCTGGAGCTGAGTTTTCTCAGCAATGGAGTTCTGGTCCCAGTACAACAATGTCTTATTCCAAGCCAATAAACTTCCCACTTTATGAACAAGATCTGAGCCACATCAGATTAGTAGGGAAGGGAGCAGCTGACCGGGATTTCCTTTCCTCCTACATTTCTACTGACAAAACTTGACCTATTGAAGCTACCCTCAGCATCACAAGCAGACATGGATTTGTCTTTTGGAGCAAAGTTTTTAACCATTTGCATCACAGACACCCTTGGCATTGTGAGGAAGGCTTTCTTAGAAGTTGTTGTTTGCATTCATAATTGAGAGAAATTCTTACTTTCAGTTAATGAAAATAAAGATGTATTTTTCCTATCCAAGTTCATAGTCCTCCTGAAATCTACCTACAGACCTCTTGGAACCCCAGATTAAGAACCTCTCTTTTAGAGAGTCAGAGATAAATTGATTCTGCATTTTGTATGCTTGTGCCAATGCTCTAGGCAAGACAAAAGTACCCATTTCTTTATTTCTTATTTAACCAAATATCCAATCAATCTACCAAAAAAAAAATACCTCCAATAGTCTTGGTATCAGATTCTAGCTCCAAGCCTACTACTCACTATCTGATTTACCTTAGGGTAAAACTACTTCATCTCTCAGGGCCTCAGTTGTTTAATTTATGATTTATGGAGCTTTCCTGGTCACATGACCAACAAGATAGAGGACTAGACATTTTTCCTAGTCTTGACTAACTTGCAAAACCTCCTCAAAATAGGAATTATGTGCAACATGTAAAACAGTTGTAGATGTGTTCCCAGGCTAAGTCATCAAGAAACCTAAGAGAGTAATAATTTTGTAAATTAACAGTATAGAAATCTCACACATCAACCTAGCACTCCTCATGATCTGGCAGAACATATATCCCAATGCAGCTGCTAGTGCTCTGGGATTCAGATCCACTCAGCAATTTCCTTGATGCTGTTTCAGCCTCTACCTGCACAATCCACCTCTGTCCTAACTCTAGCACTCTGTGTCAAGAAGCAGCAGATATCAGCCCTGACCATCCACTTGGGTATGGTATAGAAAAGTTGAAGCATGCTCTGCATGAGGGCTTGGCATCCTACAGCAGCACTTTGGCAGAGAAATAAAGAACAAAGTAAAGTGAGTGTGGGAAGCATCATGCCTGAGGAGATGCACCAGGTCTGAAGGAAAGGGAATTGGTATTTATCTAAGACATGCCTTTTAGTCCAAGAAACTGAGGCTGGTAAAAAGTGAATTTCCCAACAGTGAGAAGAGACTGGGACAACTTTGATGTCTAGCTCCTGGAAACCTGCCATCAAAACATAGGGAATCAGAAAGTACGCAGTGAAAAAAAAAGTAACATTAAAAAAATAAAGATTATATCTGCCCTGTAGCTCACTCAGATTGAAATCTCAGTTAAAAGCCTAGGACATAAGTAGATAAATCAATAGGAAACATAGTAAGCTGAAAAGATGATGACCACCAAGAAGTCTAAAGAATTGAAAATGACTCTAAACACAGATAGCAAGACAAAAAATGAACCAATACCAAATGAGAGAGAAGACTTTATGGATTTCCAAGAGAATGGAGGCACAGAAGTTTGCTCTTGACTGTTTTGAGAAAGAAGAAAACTATTTAAAGTTGAACGGAAACAAGTATCAGAATCTATGGCCTATACAGCATAGATAATTACCTGACTGGGAAAAAAAAGAATTCATATTGGCAGGTCTGTCTAATGAAGCAAAAGAGATAACTGATTGATAATCCAAATATACTGAAATGAAGGACCATTTGGAAAAAGAGAAGCAAAAAGAAACAATGGTAAAAGAACGTATGATCTCTATACTAGCATAAAGACAGAATGCACAGAAACGATTAAAGACCTTAGCTTTCTCAGAATAACATGAGTTTTTTTTTTAAAAAAAAATATGAACAGTACAATGCTAACAATAATACGAGAAAATTGCTCAGAACCTCTGCATACAAAAGACAAAGGACCAATGAAAAGAATCCACAGATCATCTATAGACACATAATGGTTAAATTTAATGATTCCAGTGAGAAAGAACACATTGTGCAAATGTTCAGGAGAAAGGAAAGTGAATTCAAAGAATACAAGGCAATTTGGTGAGATTAAGGAAGAGGGATTATTTAATCCTGCTACTCCCGTGTAGACCTAAAGTTCTATGAATTTGTGAATTGATTATACTAGGCTCTTTGAAGATGAAAGAAGTCTCAGTCCTCAAACTAGTTATAATCAAGAAGGGAAAAGACAGCATGTACACAAATAACTACAAAACCAAGTTAAAAATAGTAAATCAGTCCCGTATGAGAGAAGGGATAGGGACAATACCTGTGATTTCAGTGGTAATGGGAACTCTCAGGTGGAGAAGCATCCAAGCAGCTAGACGGATAAATGGATAGAGCGCTGGCTCAAGGGTCAGGAAGACCCTTGTTCAAGTCTAGCCTCTGACACTTATCAGTTTTATAATTCTGAATAAGTCAAACTTCTACTGCCTCAGTCTCCTCAACTGTTAAATGTAGATCATATTAGTATCCACCAACAAGGATTGTTGTGAGGGTCGAATGAGGTAATATTGGTAAAGCACTTAGCACAGAGCCTAGAACAGAATAGATATTCTAGAAATGCTTGCTTTCTTCTCTCCTCTTACCACTGCATCTTTTTGTCAATCCATAGTCTAAAAGAGTTTCCTAGAAGCACTAAGAGGTCAAATAATTTGCACATGGTCACAAAGCCAGAGTTGTCACAGATAGGATTAGAAAAATCTTCCTGGCTTATAGACCAGTTCTATATCCGTTACGCCATACCACCCTCTCTGATGTATGGTTCCACATGTGAAAAATACAAAGTATTAAATAAACTTATGTAGATCTGAGGTAAATAGGAAAGACTGCTTGGGTGAGGCAAAATGTGAATTAGTCCCCTTAAGGAATGCACAGATTTTGTATAGGATAGGATGGAGATAGATTTGGTAAGAGGGAATTCCAATAGGAGAGAATAGCATGAGCAGAAGAAGAAAAAAATAGGTATGTAGGTGATATAATTGATAGAGCATTGGATCTGGAGTCAAGCAAACCTGAGTTCAAATCCTTCCTTAGACATTTGCTAGCTGTATGTCCCTGGTCATGTCATTTCCTCTCTCTTAGACTCAGATTCTTCATCTGTAAATAGGGATGAACTCACAGTGTAATTTAAGGATAAAGATAACATATATAAAACCAGTTTCATTTGCATTTTCCATATTAGTGATTGGGAGCATTCTTTTTCAGGGCTGTTAATATTTTGCAATTGTTTCAAGGACTGTTTGTTCATATCATTTGACCATTTATTTATTGGGAAATGACATATATATGTGTATATATATACACATATGTGTGTGTCTGTATATATATATATATACATATATATATATATATGTATACCAAAACTTTATCTGATAAATTCAATTCAGATTTTTTTCCACTTCACTGCTTTCCTTCTTATCCCAGGTACTGTCTGTCCAGAAACTTTTTTGGTTTCAAATACAATGATCAGTTACCATTTTTATCTTTGGTTGTTACTTCTCTCTTTTGTTTAGTTAAGAACACATCTCCTACCCATAGCTATGAAAAGCATATAGTCTACTTCTTTTCCAATATTTTATAGTATGGTCTTTAATACTAAGGTCGTGTATCCATTTAGAGTGTACTATGGAATATGATGAGAGGTGTTGGTCTAAACTTATTTTTTGTCAGAGTGTTTTCCCAGAAGTTTTTTTTTAAATCAATTAGGGAATACATTCCCGGGTAATTTATGCTTTCTATTTTATCAAACAATGAAGTGATGTAAGTCACTTTGTAAACCTTAAGATGATTTATAGATGATGAGGAGAAAAAACAGGGAGCCACTTGTCATGTTTGGGGAATGGCAAATAGCCATTTATTGGCCTGAATGGAATGTAGGGTTGGTATAACAGAGTATAAATTAGGCTGGAAAGGCAGGTTGGAAACAAAATTCAGAGAACCTTGTGCTACTGTGATGCTGAGGAGTTTGGCCTTTATTCTTTGGGCAATGGGAAGCCACTGAAAGGTTTTGGTTAAAAGAAGTGACATACTTGAAGCTATTCTTTTGAAAGCTTATTTTTGCACTGTTGTTCAGGGCATATCAAAGATTCATAGAAATTAGAATTGGAGAAGATCTTAGAGATCATTTAGACCAATCTACTCATTTTAAAGAGGAGGAAACTAAGACCCCAAGAGGGAAGTAACTTATCCAGCATCACAGAGATGACTTTTAAAAAGCTTGGGTTTGAAACCAAGCCTTCCACCGGATGGGCAGAAAAGAACCACAGAGTATCAGAGTTGGTTGAGACTTTAGAACCCATCTAGTCTGACCTATTCATTTTATAGAGAAGGATGCTGAGGTTTAAAGACATGAAATGAGTTTCTCAAGATCAAACAGAAGTTTGGTGACAAAGCTAGAATCTGAGTCTAGATCCCCTAATCCCAAACCTGTGCTCTTTTCACCAGCCTACAATTCCTTGTGCCAAGGCAAGGAGTACCATTAAGCAGTTACTTCTATCTTAGTGTGAGGAAGTAAGGCTCAGGCTACATTGATGGTCAAAAGAATAAAGACGGTTTCAATTTATGGAGAGGAGAAAAGGAAGGCATTTCATGAAAAAGGAGGCATGTGAATTGCCACAGATGGAAAGGCAAGCACAGTGAGTGTAATGGTCTGACTTAAAGCCCTCTAACCTTGGCAACCAATTCTATTAAAATTCCATCTATAGCTTCAGCATATATACTGGACAAATCCCTAAATCCAGGAACTGAGGAGTTCACTGCCTCAGCATTACATTAGTTTGCTCTTGGGCCTGCTGTTACTTTTTGCTACTCCTGTTCTGAAGAACAAAGTTTTGCCTTGTAATCTCTTTGCCTTGTATCCTAGTCTTTCTGTTGCTAGTGTAAATAGAGCTTCAAGGTTTATTTTCTTATTGTGGGGGGATTTATTCCTAATACCTGAGTTTCTTGCATTGACCCGAGTATCCTCACGACCTGTTGCAAGACTTCCCCATTTGACTTTGGTTATTTTTGCTCCTTAGTGTAATCCACTGACACTGAACTCTTTCTATTCTTCACATGCAATACTTCCATCTCCAAACTAAAATCCTTTTCACTGGCTGTCCCCAATGCCCTCTCCCTTCTTACCTCCACTTCCTAGTTTCCCTGGATTCTTCACAAAACCTCACCTTATGAAAGAAGCCTTTCCCAGTCCTCCTTAATCTTAGTGCCTTCCCTCTAAGACTACTCCCTATTTATGTTGTGTAAGTTTTGTTTGTGTATAATTGCTTGCATTTTATCTCTCCCCCTTGGGAATCGGGACTGTTCTCCCCCTTTCTTTGCACCCCTATGTTTAGCATAATGTCTGGAACATAATAGATGATAAATAAATGCTAGGTGAGTGACTGATTGCTACCCCAAATCTTGGACCTTGTTTGGACCTTGGCCAGTAGTGTTCATGACTTACCTATCCATCCCACTAGGAGAGCCCCACCCCCGCCCATTGATCTAGAAGAAAATAATCACCTTGAGGGCAAGAACTACTTTGTTTTATATCTCTAACATCTGTAAATGCTTAACATTTTTAGAATAGAATAAGGTAAAGAGAAAAGAAGGGAAGGGAAGGAAAGAGAAGACAAGAGAAGAGGAAAAAATATGATTTCAGTACTCAAAGGTAATATATAATGAAATAATATATAAATATAATATGTAAGAAAATAATAGATCCTTGACCTTAATCCCTGGCTTAGATCTCTAACCTCCACTCAAATACACCTAAGACAATTCATTCTCAACACCCCCGGTCTAGTTTTTGACATTAAGGAGATTATCTTGAATAAAATACAAGGTATATTTTGGATAGTACAAAATCAGTTTGAATACATATAATGAGACCATAATAGTGAAAGTCTTGAAATCCTAGCAGAAGAAATTTGACTTGATAATTGTAAGGAATTAGAAAACCACTAATTATTCCTGAACAATCACTTCAGCACTAGATTTATTATTTCATTAATACAGGCAATTCCCTGATGATTTCATCGGTACAAGAAACATCTATTAATAATGCAAGTTGATATCTTCTTTATTATATCTTAGGAGAATTGGTACGTAAAGGAAGAATCCAGTCCCTAGCAAATAAAATACCAAAATCAGAGCAATACCAGTAGAAAGACTCTAGGTCCTATGGCAGGCAACTTTCTCCTGCCAAGAATAAAAATCAGTGCTAGAATCTAGGGCTATAGGACAAACCAAGAGCTATGAGCTTTACCACTTACTATTTCCGTAATCCTGAGTTATTTGACCTCTCCAGGCCTCAGTTTCCTTGCCTGTCAAATATGGATAATAGTATTTGTATTACTTACCTCATAAAGTTTCTGTGAAGACTTTCATAGAGTACAAAGTAAAAGCTTAGTAAATGCTTGCCAACCTATTGATCTCTGTCATCACATACTCTATATATCTGTTATTATTATTTCCACTAGAGTCAATAGCCTTCTGATTGGTTTCCCTGCCTCAATTCTCTTTCTGCTCGAAACAGATCTCCACTCAGCCACTGAGAGATTTTCTTAGAGAGTAGGGCTGATCGTCACTGCCTGCTCAGTAACTTCTAGTGGTTACCTATATCCTCCAGGATCAAATATAAAGTGCTTTGACTGACATTTTGAGCTCTTTACAATGTGGTCCCTTCCTACTTTTCCAATATTGTCACATTGTCCTTGTCTCTGATTCAGCTGGGCTGGTTGCCTTGTTGTTCTCTACTCATGATGCTATATTTGCTGTCTCCATGCCTTTTCACTAAATGTTCTTCATTCATGGAATTCTCTGCCTTCCATCCTCTATCCCTTAGAATGCCTGACTTCCTTTAAGATTCACCTCAAGCAGTAATTCCTCCATGATATTTTTTTTTTTGGTCTCCCAGTTCCCCATCCCATCACCTCTTACATTATCTTTCACTACTCTTAATTTATTTTATATATTCTAATATAGAGGTATCTCTCCAATAGAATATAAACTCCTTGAGAGAAAGGACTGTCTTTGCTTTTTTTTATATCCCCAGAAATTTGTAAAGCGCCTAGAAAATAATCAGTTAGATGCTCGTTGACTCTTTTTTGAGGCAATTGGGGTTAAGTGACTTGTGCAGGTTACATAGCTACAAAGTGTCCGAGGCCAAATTTGAACTCAGGTCTTCCTGACTCTAAGGCTAGTTGTTCTCTCATCATCCACTTTCCCCTATTGATTCTTGAAGGCTACCCTAGTGAGAATTGTTAAGTCATACATACAAGGTTGGAAAGACTTTGAGACGTCTCCAAAAATTCAACTCTTTTTAATCTATGAAGTCACAATGGAGCTGCAATCAGCATCATTGCAGACAGAATTCATGGGGACAAAATCCCAGATCCTTCCAGCAAGTACTGAAGTATGTATAGCTATTACAATATGTAAACAGATTATAAAGAAAACTTATTTTGGCAGCAGAAATAGGGATGGCCTGCAATGAAATGATGGGGGAGACCGAGTAGGCTTTTACAATAATACACATGTGAGACAACTAGAGAAAGGAAAAACTGACTATAAAAAGCATTTCAAAGAGGAAAAAGGGACAGGACTTCATGACTTGCTGAGTTCAAAATAAAAGGGAAAGAGATGAACTAAAGATGTCTCTTAGCTGCCCTCTCCTACAGGAAACTTTTCCTGATCCCCACCCAAGGTTACTTGTTTTCTCTCCTTCTTGAAATTCCTTTGCATAACTTTGTATACATTTTACTACCATGTTTTATCATAAGCTTTTGTTAGCAGTTTGTTTCTTTCCTGTTTTTGTGTACCCACTACCTTACACACCAGAGGTACTGATATGTGATCGTCAGATTGAATGGTTCCAAATTGTCTAATCTTAGTGCCTAGGAAAATGGTAGAATCATTTCTCTGACAACAGAGAAAGACAAATTGGGAAGAAGGAGCAAGTTTGATGGAGAGACAATATCTGCTAAATCTGTCTTTGCCACACTTCTTGACTATCAGTCTCTCTAGTCCCAATGTTTTTTTTTTCTCTCCTTCTCTCCCAAATGCAAAATTCCACCATTTTTTCTTCAAAAATTTCATCCCAGTCTTTTGTATCGGTGCTTCTGGGCCACCATCACCCCATCCCATTTGTGAGTGGCATTTTCCAGGCCTGCAAATTACCTTATGAAAGATTCGAGACTTCCAGGAGTTCTCTGACCAATCTTGTAGAAATATTGCTCTAAACCATTTCCAGGTTTGGCTTAGCTTCAGCCAAGTATTCCACTAAGGGGTTTAAGAAATATTTTTCTTTTATCATTATTTCATTTAAAAAAAATCAAATGCCAATTCCAAGAGAGAAAAAATAAATGTGCTTTGGGAGTTTATCTTGAACATATTTATATCTTATAATATAATATCTTTCATCTGAGAGTCTTGGAGATGCTAGAATGAAAATAGCAATGTTAACTATAATGTAAACATTATCTTCTATCTACACATCACTACAAAGTGGTTTGACTGAGAGGATTAAATAACTAAAAAAAATTTAAAAGGAAAAACCTGGACATATTTTGCTCAAAATTGTCTTCAGATTTCTGGGGAAGATCTTGGTATTTAATGCTTAAAAACTTCAAGAGGGCATTAGAATAGCTCCTATTTTTATGACTATGTATGTATATATATATATATATGTAACACACATTTTATATATATATATACATACATATATATATAAATACATATATACATATATATAAATACATATATATATATATATATAAATTTTCTCATCTGCAAAATGACCTAGAGAAGGAAAAGGCAAACTACTTCAGTATCTTCGCCAAGAAAACCCCAAATGAGATCACAAAGAGGCAGACACAACTGAAACAACTGAACTGCAATAACAATATCTTCTCTGTTATCCTTCCCCATGTCTACGTTCTAGTAAACTCAGATAAGAATTAAGAAGTCTGTGACAACATTGTTTATGTCATATTGGTTACCTTTGGAAATTTGCAGTGGGATGAAGTTAAAAGAATGGAACATTTAATCACTTAGAGGACAGGGGTAAGGTAGTAATAGAGGTAAGGGTAAGTAATATCTGAAATGATGGTAGTCAGCTACAGCCTTGCCCTGAGAGTGGACTGTAATATATCTAAAGGATATATAGTTCATTTACTGTTATCTGGCCATATTAATCACAGGGATGAAACATGTCAACTATTTCATGAACTTCATACCTAGACGATTACAGTGTTTCCCAGGATGGTAATTTTGCTCTTTCTGTCTTGGTTAATGCAAATATCTGCTCACTCCCTACTGTGGGGACCCAGGATTCTTGACACACCCAGGATTCTATAAACGTACATGCACAGAGTTCATGTGAAAAAGAGGCCCATCTGTTATTACCAAAGGGTCCATTAGGGCTTCCTTTCCAAAATTCTGCCAGGAGTTGACGTCATTGGTCTTGTAAATCACAGGAGATCTGCTTACCTACAAATATTCAGAGCCAGTATCTCACCTTCATTAGGGAGTCAACCTTCCTGGTCATTTTAATGAGTGTAAAAGAAGTTTATTAGAGAGTGGAACTTTTAAGATCTAGAGGTAGGCTAGACTTCAGAGGTCACAAAATCCTAACTCACTTAGGCTGCTTAGATCTACTTGTTGGCCCTAGGTACACAAACTAGGCTTTAGCTTCTTATCTCTTCCAGCTATTAACCAAGACCTTGCCACCATTCTGAACCACCTGCTTCCCCCTTCCTATAACAACACTTCTTTTCCTACTCATCTTTTCCCTGATGGGTGTTATCTTCTTTAAAATGTGTGCTCCTTGTGGATAGGGATGATTGATTGAAAGATAGATAGATAGATAGATAGATAGATAGATAGATAGATAGATAGATAGATAGATAGATAGATAGATATTGAACTCAAGGGAGTTGTTTTGCCCAAGGTCACAAGAGTAGTAAATATCAGAGCCAAGTTTCAGACCCAGATCCTCAGACTCAAGAACCAGGATGCTTTCCTTTGTACCCCACTGAAATTGACCTGAGTTTGACTCAACTTAGACATTTACCATTTGTGTGACTCTGGGCAAAGCACTTAAATTCTCTGAGCCTTATTTTCATGTTATTTATGTATTATTTCCTATTATCTGTATAATGGGCATAATTATAGCACAGTCTTGTTTTGAGGACAAATGAGGTAGTATATTGAAAGTGCTTTGCAAAATTCAAAGAACTAAACTAATGTGAGCTTCCATCATATCCCCAGAACATTGAGGTATTAAAGCTTAAAGATCCTTTAAATAGACAAAATAACTACAAGACCATTTTTGTAGAAAGCATCAGCTAGGAAGTATTAATTACTGATTGAGTGAATGCATGAACATTATTAAATATTTAATTATTAAATATAGTCCAGGGACTGTGCTAAGTACTGCATGTAATTTTTATTTTTTTAAATTTAATTTCTCTCCTTAAGGAGCTCACATTTTAAAAGGTGGAAATAACATGTAGAAGGAGAGAAATGGCCAAGGAAGAGAGGGATGTTATAGGGAAGTAGAAAGGGGGGAGGTAATGGTCCACAAGGGTGACATGGTTTGAGTAGATGATAGGATGGGCTATAAAACTGAAGCCAGTTGTGTTATGTATGACCAGCCAGGAAATAGCCTAAGAGGGCTACTTTGCCCACAGAGATTCATTAATTTCCTGGGTTAGGAATTCCAAAAATGAATAGGTTAAATTCTCCTGGAAGACAGAGGTGTGAAGGTCCAGGTTTCAGATCTTTGATCCAGGTTGGGAGAATATCAGCAGCACAAACAGATGGTGATATGGCCCTGGGTAGATATCTAGATGGGATGTGAGGCTTAAGCAAGGGAAAAACAATGGCCCATGCAATAAAACTTGAAGTGAGACTATAGCCCATCTCTTAGGAGTAACAGTTTCGTCTTCTATTTACCAAAGGAACTTCCACTGGAGCATTCTCACTCAGAAATTAGTGGGACTCTAGGTCTTTCTCTAACTCAATGTCTTCCTAAGGTACACAGAATTCATTTATTCTGGAACTATTCTCGATGTGAATTCATAATTATGTTCCTCCCTATCACCTTTTCATTAAGTTCAGGTGACAATTTTTTCCACCGCTAGGAGGCACTATTGGCATAGCTCTCAATCTTCTTACCTGCAATTTGGCATGAAGCTGGTTCTATCAGTGTCTATGCCTGGTAAACTACTATTACTACTAACTTAACTGGTCATAGGAACAGGAAAATGTACCACACTATGACAGGAAAATCCAAATGTAAACTTCATCCTCTACTCTGCCTCTTCTCCCTATCCCATTCCTACCCAATTTCATCATTTATATCAACAATTAACATTCTGAAACCTGATAGTGGATTAATTTTAAGTTGATCTTCTGATTTAAAAAAGATCCCATCCCATTGCTGCTTCTATATCCAGTTTCCTTATTTTATTTCAGTTTTCTGGAATTCACTCCCTCCTTCATCTCTGCCTGGTAGGATCCTTCTTTTTTTCCAAAGCCCCACTTACCTACTTATAATGAGGCCTTCCTGATTCTTCCAGGATAATTTTGTATTAATTTTATATGCAAGTCTGCACAGGAGAGTATAAGTTCTCTGAATGTAAGGATAAACAACAATGTGCCTTATACATAGTAACCCCTTAACTGAATTATTTAAATGTACATTAGCCTAAGGGATAGGGTCCTTGGACCACAACTCAGGTTAGTAGTAAGTCTTAGATCCTCAACCAGATGTTCCACAGAGGAACAAAGACCAAGACAGAGTATAGCTTACTGACATTGCTACATTTGAACCTGGGAGTATTCAAATAGGGGTTGAATGCTTGTATAAGAGTCCTGTATGGGATAACTAGTTAGACTAGGGGTGAATAGCCAGACCAGGACAAGAGTTCTTTACCTCTTTCGCATCTGTGTTGTTAAGCAAAATTGTCTCATTAGCATGGCTTTTGTTTCTTTTGAGTGGAAGTACTTTCAGCTGTTAAGTGCTAAGCCCCAGGCCCAGGGCCCTGTCAGGGCCCTTCACTGAAGTTGTCTCCCG
>CM053622.1:103757317-103874725 GCA_028646595.1 Phalanger gymnotis
GTTCTCAAGCCCCGCCTCAATGACCAGAGACCATTGGTTCCCGAGCTGGCCCCTCCTAAGTCACCAATCCACACCCACACAGGTTTCACACCTGACAGGGCCCTGGGCCTGGGGCTTAGCACTTAACAGCTGAAAGTACTTCCACTCAAAAGAAACAAAAGCCATGCTAATGAGACAATTTTGCTTAACAACACAGCATCATGGACTTCATTGGTAATCCAGTAAAGCCCATGGGGCAGCTAGATGGCACGGTGTATAGAGTATTAGGCCTGGAGTCAGGAAGACTCATCTTTCTGTGTTCAAATTTAGCCTCAGACACTAACTAGCTGTGTGACCCTGGGCAAGTCACTTAACTCTGTTTGTCTCAGTTTTCCCATCTATAAAATGAGTGGGGGAGGAAATGGCAAACTACTCTACAATCTTTGCCAAGAAAACTCCAAATGGGGTCACAAAGAGTTGGAGGTGACAGAAATAACTGAAAAACAACAACAAAACCCGCAGACTCCTCGGTTTTTAACTGAATAAAATGAAATATGTAACATTACACAGGAAACCAATTATATTGAGATACAGTATTTGGTGTTTTTAAGTTCACCTACTCCAGATTAAGAACCTTTGGACTAAGCTGTCTTCTAAGGTCCCTGTCAATAGGGGAAGTCTTCTCTTCTAGGACTAATGCCTATGGGCATAGCAGAGGGCCTAAGGTAAAGGGAAGAAGATTAATAGTAGGAACCAAAAAAAGAGGGAAAGGAGTGGGGGAGGAAGAAGAGCAAGAGAAAGAAGGTGGATAGTTACAAAGTACACCCAGCAAATATCTCACTCTTGCTTGACTGAGATCCAAGTAAAGCTTAAGGCCTTACGGCCTAACTTACATGTTGAAAGGCACTCACCATCTTTAGACTGAAATGGGTGACAGCGTTTTGATTCATATTGTATTCCGTAAGGCTAACTTGGCATTAGCCTTCCTGTGTCTCGTTAATCATAATGGGAAAGATGTTGCTCCTCTTTCCCTTCCCGCTCCCCTGCCCCCAACTGCCCCCTCTGAATGTTAGCAGTATATTCTAAGCCTGGGCCTTAAAGACCTTCTAGGCCTAGGCATGAGGAAAATAATGAGGGAGATAATTAGAGTTCCAGGCTTCCCTGTAGACCTCATGCTACCTGCTTCAGCCCTAACATTTTTGCTGAGATCCAATAGATTGTCCAGGTGTGAGCTGTCCTGCAGGGTTTTTTTCTTTTCCTCCAACCAATGGGAGTGGTGGAAACAAAGTCCTATTGTACTCCAGTCATAGACTACCAGTCACTAATCCCACTGGAGTCCTATAGAACCTCCCTCTCCCTCCTACCCTCTATAGAAAAGATGTGTTGGGGGCCCAGCAGGAAGAGGTGATTAACAGGACCACCCAGGCCACCAGGCATTGCTTAATAGTCTAAGATTATAATAAGAAGACCAGCAAAATAAGTTATTGTGTGTCTATGCTCTAAGGTCTCATTTCACTCATATGTCAAAATGGAGGAATGGGTCCATTTCAGTCTAAGATTAAAGTGTATTAGAGTCTGAATGTTGACGGCTTTAGGAAAGACATAGTAGGTACTCCATATTATTGGATCCAATATTATTGGATGATAAATGAATGAATGAATGAATGGCAATAGCTAAAATTAATTTAGCACATGTTTTCATATATCATATAAAGGAGACATGGTGAGTAGACAGAGCTCTTAATATAGACTCAGAGCACCTGGCTTGAGCAAATACCTATGCCAATTTCTGTATAACCTACTCAAAGTCATTTTTAACCTCCCTGGGCCTCAATTTCAAAAGGCATCTAGGTGGTATAGCAGATAGAGTACTGGGCCTAGAGTGAAGAAGATTTATCTTCATGAGTTTAAAATCTGGCCTTAGACACTTACTCACTGTGTGACCCTGGACAAGTCACTTACCCCTCTGCCTCAGTTTCTTCATTGGAAAATGAACTGGAGAAGGAAATGGCAAACCTTTCTAGTATCTCTGCCAAGAAAATCCCAAATGGGATCATGATGAGTCAGATAGGACTGAAAAACTGAAAGAGCCTCAGTTTCCTTATAGATAAAATATCAGAGTTGCATTATATTACCTCAAGGTCTCTTCCATACTCTCCTTGATGTTATTATCATTTCACAATTATATTTGACTTTTTACCACAACTCTGTGTTATGGGTTATACAGGGATTATCCCCATTTTACAGATGACAAAATTCAGTCTTACAGAACTGAAGCAACTTGGTATTGATTGATGCAGTTCTCAGAGAGGACCAAAATGATATCACTATGCCAGAGTCAACTTACAGTCTGTCCAACAGTGGCTGATCAGAACAATAAGGGCTCATAATGCTCTACCACAGGTCGGGCACAAATAGTCCATTTTAACACTTGAGATGGATTCTCTAAATTTGAGTTTTTTTCCATTTCTTTTGAGCTATTTCAATTCTTCTTTGCTTGTAGACACAGTACTTTCTCTGATAAGGGCATGCCATCCTGGGCAGTCTTGTGCCAGTGTCTCTCATGTTATGCAATCAATTCCAAAGTTCTTCAGAAAGACCTTGAGAGTGTCCTTCTATCACTTTTTCTGACCACGATGTGAGTGCTTGTCTTGTGTGAGTTCTCCAAAAAATAACCTTTTAAGCACACGTAGTTTGGCATTTGAACAATGTGGCCAACCCATCATAGTCGTGTTCTCTGCGGTAGAGTTTGAATACTTGGCAGTTTAGTTCAAGAAAGGACCTCAATGTCCAGTACCTTATCCTGCTAGAGGATCTTCAGAATCTTCCTAAGACAATTCAAATGGAAAAGATTCAGTTTCCTGGCATAGCACTGGTAGACTGTCCACGTTTCACAGGCATACATCTACGAGGCCAGCAAAACAGCTTTGTAGACCTTCAGTTTGGTAGACAGTCTAATGCCTCTTCTCTTCCACACTTTCCTTCAGAGTCTCCCCAACACTGAGCTAGCTCTGGCAATGCATGTGTCAACGTCATTATCAATATTCCTGAAAAGTATACTGCCAAGGTAAATGAACTTTTCAACAGTATTTAAAACTTCTCCATTTGTTACGTATGGATGGTGTTGTGCTGTCTGATGCAGCACCTATGTTTTCTTATTATTAATTGTTAGGGTCAAAATTAACACACACATCAGACAATTGATCCATACTTTGATGCATCTCAGCTTCAAAGCCTTCATTGAATGCACAATCATCTGCAAACAAAAAGTCATGCACCAACATTCCCTGCACTTTAGTCTTGGCTTGTAGCCTTTTCAAGTTGAAAAATTTGCCATCAGCGTGATAGCTGACCTGAATGCCATGTTCATCCTCACTGAAGATATTTGACAACATGGTTGAAAAAAAGTGTGCTAAAAAGCATGGGAGCAAGCACACAGCGTTGTTTTACTCTATTGGTGACCGGGAAAGAGCAAGAGCATTGTCCATTATCCAAAACCCAGCCAAGCACACTGTCATAAAATTGACATACAATACTGATGAACTTCTCTGGGCAACCAAATTTTGACATAATTTTCCATAAGCCCTCATGACTGAAAGTATCGAAAGTCTTGGTAGGATTGACAAACACTTTAAAGAACCTTTCTTCTGTTCCTGGCATTTGTCCTGGAGTTGTTGGGCAGCCAACACCATATTGACCATTCCTCAGCCCTTTCTGAAGCCACACCAGCTCTCAGGTAAATGACCATCTTTCAAGTGAAGGATCAGTCTGTTAAGGAGGACTCTGGAAAGGATCTTGGCAGCAATGCCTAAGAGAGAGACCCTCTTGTGATTGTCATAGGACAATCTATTTCCTTTTCCTTTATAGAGATGCACTTCGGATTGTTATTATCAATGTAAAACTGAATTTCTTCTGCCTTCTTACTGAGCCAAGAATCCTGCATCTCTCTAAACTTCACTTATACTTTACTTTTGATGGAGTTAAATTATGACTTCCTAGAGATGGCTGAACAATGGAGGCATCCTTCAACTCCTGGGGATAACCTCTTCTTGCTATGTAACCTGAAAAATGTCAGTCAGCTTTTGTATGAGTAATTGGACCCCCCACCTTGTAAATCTCAGCTGGAATAGAATTAGCACCAGGTGTTTTGCCACAGGAGAAGAGCCTAACAACATTCAAAACCTCTTTTTCAGTTGGAAATTTGACTCTAGAGAAAGATTGACTTCAACCTGAGGTAAAAGGTCAGTGGCTTCAGCATTGACTGATGACAGTCTGTTGAGAATGCTATGGAGGTGTTCAGCACATCTCTCCAGGATCACGTCCTTATCGCTAATCAATGTGGCTCCATCAGCCCTGAGTATTTGGAATGTAACAAGGTTTTTGGTCCATAAATATCCTTCAGGGTATCAAAAAGAGCACTTTGGATTGTTACTATCAATGTAAAACTGAATTTCATCTCTCTTCTTACTGAGTAAAGAATCCTGCATCTCTCTAACCTTTGCTTACACTTTACTTTTGATGGAGTTAAATGCTTCCTTCTTAGAGATGGATGAACTGTGCTGCTGGTAAACCCTGTGGAGTTCTTGTTTTTCATTTAGCAGCTTCTGAATTTCCCCACCATTTTCATTAAAACCAGTCTTGATGTTTGCCAGTGTTCCAAACCAGATGAGCAAATGCAGTGCTGCGTGCCAGATCTTTGAAAGCTACCCACTCCTTTTCTGCTCCACTCTTGCCAACTATGTGTTGGCCCAACTTTCCCTCCAAGTTAGCAATGAACTGTTCCCTCTTAGAAAAGCACTCTAATCTGTTGACATTAAGTCTTCTGGTAGTCATTTTGCCTTGAAGCCCTGACTTTTATTGAATGTGAATATTTAGCTTGGAGAGGATAGGTCTATGATCAGTCCAGCATTCTGCACCACACATTGCCTTCGTCAATCTCACATGCTGTCTGTCTCTTCTCCTTACAGTGACACATTCTATTGAATGCTAATGTTTGCTTCAAGGGTGCATCCATGAAGTTTTATTGCATTTAGGTAAATGGAAGACAGTGTTGGTGATGAGAAGGTCACAAGATACATAAGTCTTCAGTAGTAAGTGACCATTGCTGTTGCTGTTTCCAACTCCATTCCTCCCTAGGACTCTCTGTCACGTCTGGTAGCCTGAGCCTACTCTAGCATTAAAGTCTCTCTGAATTGTAAGCTTGTCCTCTTTTGGCACATTAATGATAAGGGTCTCCAGATCTTCATAGAATTTTTCTTTGACCTCATCAAGGTTCATCATAGTGGGAGCATAGGCACTGATGATGGTGACGTGACGTTTTCCTGCAAGTGGCAATTGCATCTGTCATTCTCTCCTTCTGGTAGACATACAAGCTTTTTTAACTAGACTAGTTTTGATTGCAAAACTTACATCAGCTTCACAGCACTCCCCTTCACTGTGCCCACGCTAACTTCAGTAAGCAGGCTTTCATGTGCCAGCCTTCTTTAAGTCAGGGCTGCTTTTTGGATGCTATATCTGCTGAGTTCTCTTGCAACAAGAGCTGTTCATCTTTCAGGTCTACTGGATTTTATGTTGTCTATAAGTGTGTGAACATTCCATGTATGATTGGTGAGTGGAATCATGTTTATAGAAGTTTTTGTACATTTTTTATGTGTTTTAACCACAGGGTGGGATCCCTGCTTGCTACAGTAAACAAGCCAGGGTTGGGTAAGACAATTTTTAGCATACCTTTTCTAGCCCCTTCCTCACATCAGGAGGTGAGCAGTGGGATCTTTAAAAGGCTGCTGAGACACCCAGGGGGCTGCCAAATCCCACTGCTACTTCCAGTGAGAAGATAACCCTGTGGCTTGAGTTGCCTGTGTGAAGGGTTGTGACTATAGCTCCCGATGTATCTGTACTTGCTGCTTCATCATTTGCTTGTCATCACAGGACTTTGAGACAGGTAAAAATGGTACAGTGGTATGGGCAATGTCTTTTGCTTCATATATAAATTGTATTTAAGTGAGGCAGAGTTGCAGAAGGTCATCAGCCTCTCTCCTTCTTTCAGTGTCATCACAGTCTAGTGGCAGGACAGGATCAAGATGACTGGTGATGGCTTGAGATGTAGTGGATGACTTTGGCATCTTTGATGTCTAACAAAGCTCTAAGCACTCCACAGTGTCTCCTTCAGCTGCATTCACCGCCATTTGGAACAAACTGTTCTCATCTGCCCATTCTGCCCAGGGAGATTTTCACATGTTTGGGGTAGACATGCTCCTAACTCACTGACAGGTGTGAGACCTCTTGGTTACCTTCAACCTGGTTTAGCCTGTCTGCCTAAATAGTTTATGGAATGTAGCCATGGAGCATGCTATAGCTTTTTGGAGCCACAAGTGAAAGTTAACATGGATCAGGTGGACACTGAAGCAGCTTGAAAAGGGCTGCAGCCTTCATACCAGAGGTACTAGTTCTTCCCTGAACACACCCCATATCCCTGGGAGAATATTCTAGGATATTACTGAAAAGGTCGTTGTCCAGTGGTTATCCAACAAATTTGGCAATGGGCTTTGCCAAGATCACACTACAATTCAGTGATGAGAACCGAACTAGAATATAAAACTATTGCCATATATCTTCTAGAAAGGCATTTTACCCAAATCCATGGTTGATTGGTTTATTGTTTTCTCTCTTGTTTTATTGCTTTCTCTTGTTTCTTTAACAATGAAGAACCATAAAATTGTAAGGATACCTGTGCCTTCAAATATAAAAAGATGAATGACAGCTAATATTTCTTAAACCAAAACACTCCAGTTATTACCAAATTCAGTATCACTTTGGATCTACCTAACATGTTAAAAATTAAAGAGGATGTTTATTTTGTTACTGCAGTGAAATGTCTCTCTCAGAATGAGAACCAATCTGACCTGTTCAAATTCTCCCTGATTCCAAGGGGCAGTTTTTAAGGGGACTTCTAGACCTTTTTGCATGCTCTCCACAGGAGATAACCATCAAGAACAAAGACCAGTCAATCATGCTGGTCATTTGTCTTCTCTAAGTAGTTGAGCAATGGTGAATTTTGCTATAAATCATGACTAAGAAAACCTACCACTTAATTGTCGAGGATTGTAACATAAACACTGTTCAGTATCTGTTGTTGTTGTTCATTTGTTTCAGTCATGTCCCCCTCTTTGTGGTCACATTTGGGGTTTATTTGGCAAAAATACTGGACTGATTTGCCATTTCCTTCTCTAGCTCATTTTATAGGTGAGGAAGCTGGGGCAAACAGGATTAAGTGACTTGACCAAGGTCACTCAGCCCTAGTAAATATCTGAGACCAGAATTGAACTCAGATCTTCCTGTCTCCAAGCTCTATCCACTGTACCACCCAGCAACCCTATCCAAATCCTTCTATATTATGTTTGGTCTGGCTTCCTATAAGCAAAGATAATATAAAAACAGAACAGCCCAAACAGATACTTCCTGACATATCCCATCCAACACCAGAAAAAGAAAAAAACATCTCAGATTTCACCAAATCATAAAAGATGGTATTTGATGTTTTAGGAAAGCAATATATTTTCAAGTCACTGGGGAGAGACCGAAACATGAAGACCAAAGAAAAATATAAATTAAAAAATACCTTTTCTTTTTCAAACTGTTATATAAGAGAGCTTTGTTTAGGACCACATTCCGATTTATCTTTCATAAAACTGCACATTTTTTCCAAAAAATA
Organism: Phalanger gymnotis; assembly: GCA_028646595.1. NCBI lineage: Eukaryota > Metazoa > Chordata > Mammalia > Diprotodontia > Phalangeridae > Phalanger > Phalanger gymnotis. Next base: position 103,765,008 of record CM053622.1, read on the forward strand.
GCTAATGGTTATTTTGAAGGGCAAGACCATTGAACTCGGAGTAAAGGCTCTGGATTCGAATTTTGGCTCTGTTCTTTATTATCAATGACCTTAAGGAAGTCATTTGAATTTTCTGGGCTTCTGTTTACTCATTTGGAAAATAATAAGGTTGGGCTAGGTGAAATCTAAGACGCCTTTCAGCTCAGAATCCTCTGAATCTTTATTCTCCCTGCCTTTTCGTTTTACTGCTTTCATCCATCTCTGCTGGACTAGGATCAGGCCACTGATAGTGACATTTTCACTAGCAATTTTTTTTTCCCTGAATTAAAATTGACCTTCTCTGTTCTATATATTTTCTCAAACTTATATGTTTCTTGTGTTGTCGATGGGTTAAAAAAAAGTCTCCATATGTATAAGCAGATGTTTCTTTGAATATACCTACTCCATGGCTAAGAAAGTGAATGCTTTTTTAAAAATTCTTTTTAGTTTACATAAAGGATGATCAGCTTCACCACAGCTAATTAGACCCTAACTAGAACTCTATACTATACTATCTTACCAACAAAAAGGATGGACTATGCATTAGTCATTCCTGGAAGCTTAATTTCTGAACAAGCCTAGTTCTAGGTATATGATTGTGAATAAGCTGGCAGCACTGGGCAGTAGGTAGAAAGGACTTAACAATGATTGGTTAAAATCCCAAAGCAAATTCCCTGTAATTTTTAAATGACACAGAAATGACCATAAAATGATCTGTTTTGCCCCTTATTTTTACTTCCTCGATATTTCAAGTACTCCCTCCACCAAGAAAATAGAGATAGGAGTCATAAACAAATAACAATACTATACTATGGAAAAGGAAGGAAGGAAGAGAGGAAAAAAAGAAAGGAAGCAAGGAAGGAATTCAGTATAGTAATACCATTTGATTTACAATAAACATTTCAACATACAGGACAGCTAGGTGGCTCAGTGTGTGGGGCACTGGACTTCGAGTCAGGAAGACCTGAATTCAAATCCAGCTTCAGGCACTTACTAGTTGTGTGATCCTGGGTAAGTCACTTAACCTATGTGTAAATCCACTGGAGGAGAAAATGGCAAAGCATTCTAGTATCTTTCCCAAGAAAACTCCATGAATGCTATGGTCCACAGGGTCATGGAGAGTTGAAAATGACTAAACAACCAAACAACAACAAATTTCAACAAACCCATAGATTCAGGTAACTGTATAATTGAAAGAACACTGGACTTAGGGGTCAAGAGACCTAGGCTCACATCTCAGCTCTGACAGTATGTCATACTGACCAAGACCTTTGAGTCTCCATTTCCTCATCCACTTTATTTTAAATAGAGCAATATTACTTATCCTCTCTACCTCATGCTGTTGAGTGAAGAAAACATTTTATATAGGGTTTATACCAGCCTCTATAATATATGACAAAATAAGTTCTGAATTAAAACATAGTACAAATATAGAAGGTCACGTCGCTTTAAAAAACAAATTAAAAAGAACAAAATAGGAGGTACCATAGAAACCTTTGAGTAAGGGGGAAATTAGTAAATTAAGGTTGGAGATAATCATAAAATATAAAGAAGACAATTTTGATTAAATATATTAAAAAACCTTTTAGCACAAACAAAATAAATGAAACAGAATTAAACAAACTGTTCATATGTGTATGTACACACATGTATATGTATATACGTATCTGTATATATAGTCTGTACATATATGGATATTTCAAATATTATTTTCGAAATGGTCTTGCTTATCTATGTTTCCTCCTGAATTTTATTTATCTCCTTGTATTTTAAGAAATGCTTCAATGGCCCTTTTCTTTTTCTTCTTTAGTTCTTGGTAACTCTATGGTTAGTCTCCATCTAACTAGGTATTTAAGTGGTACATCACTGGATCTGGAGTCAAAAAGACATGAGTTCAAATTCAGACTCAGACATTTACTAGCTGTGCGATACTTCCACAGTAGATAAGCGTTTAATTGAATGAAAGAAAGCATTTTAAAAAGCTTTTACTTTGTGTCTTATAGAGCACTGGGTCTGCAGTCAGGAAGACTCATTTTCCTGAGTTCAAATCCGGCCTCCGATACTTACTAGTTATGTGACCCTAGGCAAGTCACTTAACCCTAATTGCCTCAGTTTCCTCACCTGTAAAATGATCCAGAGAGGGAAGTAGCAAACTGCTGCAGTATCTTTGCCAAGAAAACCCTAAATGGAGTCACAAAGAATCAGACGTGACTGAAAATGACTCAACAACAGCTTTGTGTCTGATATTGTGCTAAGTGCCTAAGGATACAAATTTTAAAATTATACTCTTCTTTTACCCTCTCCACCCCAACCTCTCTGCTGAGATTGCCTTATAGTTTACAAAAAATGGGGACATTTCAATATGTGTTCCCTCTTATCTCTTCCTCATCATCTCATACCAGCTTAAAATCAGCCCCTACCATTCTCCTTCACTACAGTTTCTAATGATGATCTAGCCCTTCGCCTTGCCAGTGTCACCTTCTTTACATGTACTCTTGATTGTATGCCTTCTTGCCTTCCCCAACAGGTCGTGCCTATCATCATGCCCACTCTCTGCCTAATCTTCATCTTTCCTTTATGTTACACCTCCTTTTCTGATGTCTACAAGTACACTTATGTCTCTCAAAACTTAATTATTTTTTTAAAAAATTTGGATCTTACCATGCCATCCAGGTATTGCTCTGTATCATTCCTTTCCTTCTCTGCTAAACTCATCAAAAAAGCAATTTATACTCATTACCTCCACTTTCTCTCTTCCCACTCACTTAGAAACCCTCTACAACCTGACTTCTGGCCTTATAATTCAACTGCAAGTACTCTCTTCAAAGTTATTCATAATAATCTCCAAATTCTGTGGCCTCTTCTCAGTCCTTAAAGCTCTTAAACTCTCTGCAACATTTGACATAGTTAACGACCTACTCCTCCTAGATACCCCCTTCTCTCTGGGTTTTCATAATCTGTCTCTTTCTTGGGCTTCCTACCTGTCTGATCACTCTTCAGCCTCTTTTGCTGAATTGGAATCCATGTTTTATTCTCTAACTGTAGAAAATCCCCCAAAGCTCTGTCCTAGGCCTCTTTTCTTTTCTCCATACTGTCTCACTGGGTGACTTTATGAGTTCCTGTGGGTTCAATTATCACCTCTATGCAGATGATTCCCAGATCTATTTATCTAGTCCTAGTTTCTCAGCTGAGTGCCAGACACATCATCAAACCCCTATTAAATTTTTCAAACTGGATGTCCCATAGACAGTTTCTCTGCTTAACTTAGCTTAATGTATTTTATTTTTGTTCAAAGTTTATATGTATGTATATATATATGTATATATATATGTATATATATCTGAATATGTGTTTATGCATATACATACACATATATGTATTGAGATATGTGTGTGTGTGTGGAGAGAGAGAGAGAGAGAGACTCAATATGTCCAAAATGAAAGTTACTATCTTTCTCCAAAAACAAACCCGTCTTCTAATCTTTCCTATTAATGTTGAGAGCATCGATATCATTCTACTTAGCCAGCTTTGAAATCTCAGTGTTGCCTGCAATTCTTCTATTTTTCTTATTCCTCATATTCAATAAGTTGCAAAAGTTTGCAATTTATCTCGTACAGCTTTTCCTATATACATCTCCTTCTCAACAGTTATACATTCACCACCCTACTGCAGACCTTTATCACCTTTTGCTTCGGCTACTATAATATTCACTTTTTTTGAGTCTCAAATCCTTTCCCTCCCTCCAGCCCCTCCCTCACCCATTGAAAAGGCAAACAACATGATGCTTATTATACACGTGAAGTCATGCAAAACTTTTCCATATTATCCATGTTACATAAAAAATAAAGAAAATGAAAAAAATATGCTTCATTCTTTTCTCAGAGTTCATCAGTAGATGAATCAGAGTTTATCAGAGATGCTATCACCTCTGGAAATGGATAACATTTTTCATCATGAGTCCTTTGGGATTGTCATGGAACATTGTTTTGATCCAAATAGTTAAGTCTCTTACAGTTGATTATCGGTACAATATTGCTATTACTGTGTACAATGTCCTACTAGTTCTGTTCACTTCACTTCCCATCAGTTCATGTGAGTCTCCATCTGGACTATTGTAATAGCTTTCTAATTTTTCTTCTTTTCTCAAGTCTATTCTCGGTTAAAATCTATACATTTACCGAAGGGATTTTCCTAAAGCATAGGTATGTCCAAGTCATATCCCACCTAATCCCAACACTCAGTGAAGTCTCATGGCTCCAAGATCACCTTCAAGATAAAATATGGAGTATTTTGACATTTGGAGCTTTTCAAAACCAGTCCTTTCCCTACATGACACTTGTCTCTTATCTCTATTCTTTTAGCATGGTTCCTGCTTAATAAATGCTTATTGACTGAATTCATTGATTTTGAACAGTTGTTCCACATGCCTGGAATCTCTTTTTCTTCCCCTCCAGCTCTTTGAATCTCTGACTTCCTTTAAGACTAAGCTCTAGTACCCTCTTGTTCAGGGGGCCTTTCTAAGTTCTTATAGCTACTAGTGCCGTCCTATCAAAGGCTACCTTTTATCTACTCAGGATTTACTTTGCACGTACTGATTTTTAAATTAGAATTTAAGCACCTGGAATTCAAGGTCTGCTTTTTCCTTTCCTTATATTTCCAGAACTTAGCCTAATACCTGGCACATAGTAAGCGCTTAATAACTGTTTATAAATTGACCGATACGACGTTTTCCCCTTAACACCTCTTTTGGCTAGACTTTTCCCTGAACCTTAAAGGTATTAATTGGTCTACAACACAGTTCCACATTTTTCATTTGAGCCATACCATAAGCCTCAATAAATTGAACATTTGATGCTTAACTGTGTAATCTTCACAGATGGTCATATGATTTCACTTCTGTCATCTATAAATTTTTATACTAGTCCCTAAAGTCTGTGCTCTCAGTTGCTTCTAAGCCCTTCAGTAAATTGTGTGACCCTTTGTAGTAGTGACAATTCGACATATCTTGTATTGTCATTCCTGGAGTTAAGAGCCTATGCATCACTGGTCGGGTGCATTGCATATATGGTGAGGTAAAATTAATATCCTTCATAATGTTTAGTCTATATTCCCACTGGCTAGATGCCTAGAATGACTAAGGAAAATGCCTGCAGATTTTTTTAAAATAACTTTTGAATTAGTTCAAGTCATTGAGGGAGAGTGCATTGGAGGGAAATGGAGATTCTATATAATTTAAAAAAAAACAACTCAACAGTCCTCATTAGTCAAGAATACAGGAATGTCTGCAGCCATGTACACTTATGTTTTGCTGATTTATGAAACAAAATTATGATAATCGTCAATTCATGTCACTTCTCAAACCATGGTATAAGCCAGCTGAGATATCATTAGTTTTCCCTTTCCCAAGTCTTGAGATTTTAGCTACCACTTGTAGATGGGAATTTTTCGGTTATTATTTCTCATGTAGCTCATACAAACTCTGAGTGTCCTCATTCCAACTCTCACTGTCAATGATGCAGGATTTCCAAAGCAAGACTAGACTACTGCCCCCTCTCAGAGTTGTAGGGATACCCTTGTGGCTCAATAGGAGCAAGGAGGTATTCCTTTAACGCTATTGCCTTGAGCCCCCACTGGTCAGTGTAATCACCTCGGTAGCAGGTAAAGAAATAGCATCCCTAAGTTTATACAGAGACATATTTACTAAGTAGGTATATTAAGAACAGAAGTGACAAACATTTTACTCCTAATACATAGGGGCACACTCTTCCCTATGCGTCTTGAGTTCTGATCCTATATTTCCATATTTTCAATACTAACATTACCAATAGAAATAGGTGTTAATTAGGCCAGAAACATTATTACTTCTGGAGAAATAAAGATAAAAATGGCACAAAAGGTAACAGAAAAGCACATGGTAGGTGAGAAAAGACTGTAACATATAACCAAAAAGAACTCCAGAAAATAACTGTTATTATCAAAGAACTGTATTATAGGAAATGACAATGGCCAGTTATGAGCCATGAGTGGAAGATCACAAGTGGACAGCCAGAGTGATCCTCTGGCACCATAGTGATGTTTTAAGAATTTGAGGAAGGACTCCAGCATGGCATATGGTTGCCTGTAGGCAACGTTTTGTAGAAGATGACAAGTCATCCAGGATGGGTAGGCATAGGTGAGTTGAGATTTGTATTATTAGTGAAAACTCTAAAATTGAGGAGATCACAATTTCACTTGAGTATTTAAATATAATAGCTGTCTTCTAGTATTTGAAGAGGTATCATATGTGGAAAAAAAATTAGACTGACTCTGCTGTCTCAGAAGATTTGAGAGTGTTCTATATATTAAACCTAACCTTCTTCTCTGAATATTTTACCCATTGCTCCTATTTCAGTTCTCTGAGGTCAAGCAGGACTGGTTTAATACCTCTTCCACAAGAGAAGCCTTCAAATAATTGAAAACAGCCCTCTTCTAAATTTCATCTTTCCCTAGGAAAATATCCACATTTCCTTCAAATGATCTTTAGAGATCATCCTTTCCAGTCTCCTCATTACTATGATCCCACCTTTCTGAAATATTTCTGTTTGTCAAGGTCCTTTGTAAAATGGGACAACGAGAACTTTATATTACAGTTCAACATGTCCAAAACTGAATTCAATACCTTTTCCCCAAAATTCTCTCCCTCTCTTGAGTTCCCTATTACTTTCACACGTAATAAACCACCTTCCTCACAAATTTTTACAACCTAGGTGGAATTCTCGACTCCTTACTCTCTCACCCCCCTCCTCATACCTCATCTGTTGCCAAATCCTGGCAAGTCTATTTTACCTTCATGACATCTCATATATACCCCCATGTCACTGCCCTCTCTTCACTGCCATTATGCTGTTACTGGCCCTCAATACCTCAACCATGAATTATTGCAATAGTGTGCTGCTTGGTCTTTCTGCTCCAAGTCTTTTCCAAATCCAGTCGATTCTCCACTAAGTTGTCAAATTAATCTTTCTGAAGCACGGGTCTGACCATGTTCACTAATCAATAAACTTCACTGGCTCTCTATCACCTCCAGGATCAAATATAAAATTCTCTGTTTCACTTATAAAACTCCTTACAATCTGGCCCCTCTTACCTTTCCAGTCTTCTTATACTGTACTCTCCTCTAAGTACACTGAGATCCAGTGTATACTGGCCTCCTTATTCCTCAAACAAGATACTCCATCTCCTGAATCTGCCCAGTTTCACTGGTGTACCCAAGTGACTGACATCCTCTCCTTCCTCATTGACACTTCCTCTCTTTCCTGACTTCCTTTGAGACCCATAAGAAGCTTTTCCTGATCCATCTTAAGGCTGATGTCCTCCATTTGTTAATTTTCCCCCATTTATACTGCATATGTACATATAATATATATGTATATATATATATATATATTATTTGTTCATAATCATTTTCATGTTGTCTCCCTCATTATGCTGTGACTTCCTTGATATGGAGAATGGGGTTTGAATGAAGACAGCTAGGGACTCAGAATGACTGGGAAGGGTATGATCAGGTGAGAGTTTGTTAGTATCGAGGAACAAAATCAGGTTAGTCAACAACATCCCTAGATGTTATCATTATCCAGACTCCTGGTTCTCAATTCCAATCTGCAGAAGACATTTTAAGTGACTGTTCTGACACTTTGAAATATGGAATATAGACAATAAGAAAAACAGCTTTAGCAGAGTGGAGCCAAGATGGCAGAGAAAAGGCAGATATCTCCTTGAGCTCTCTCCAAAACCCCACTGAAAAAAATTCTAAATAATGCCTCAAAACAAATTCGGGAGTAGAAGAACCAAAAGGATGGTGTGAAATAATTTCCCACCCCAAGATAACTTAGAGGATCTTCAGAAAAGGTCTGTTGTATCCATGTAAGAGTAGAATACAGTCCAGCACAGGCCATGCCCCTGTAAACCACTAGTAAGCCTTGGAGGGCAACTGAAATCAGTGGAGGCAGTGGTGGTTTCTCAACCTCCCAGCCAACAGATGGTAAAGGGGTCAGACAACTAGTCAGAAGGAGATTACAGGGGTTCCTTTGCTGGCACCAGGGCAGGACTCTGCTGTATTAGCCATCTTTGGATCTGGTTTGCAGTGCCATGTTTCAGTCTTGGGAAGAGGAAGAACACTAGTATACTAGAGCTTGCAGCCTCAAGGAAACAGGACCCTGGTCACAGTTCCAGGACAGAAAAAGTGCTTGTGGTCACTCAGAGACCAGAGCACAGGCCAGAAAAGGAAAGATACCTCCCCTTAGATCATACCACCTTGGAAGGACTGAAAATTTAGAGGTGGCTAAAATTATCGCTGAAATAGCTGGACAAAAGAAAAAAAAACCTGAAGCTTGGGACAGTACCTCCTCCACTTGGGACACAGAGCCCCATTTTAGCACAGAATTAAAGGCCCAGAAAGAGGCTGAAAAAATGAGCTAAGAGCAGAAAAGATCCTGACTACAGAAAGTTACTATGGTAACAGTGAAGATCAAAACACAAACCCAGAAGAAGACAACAAAGTCAAAACCACTACATTCAAAGTTTTGAAAAAAAAAATGTGAATTGGTTTCAGGCTATGGAAGAGCTCAAAAAGGATTTTAAAGATCAAGTAAGAGAGGTAGAGAAAAACTGGGAAAATAAATGAGAGCGATGCAAAAAAATCATGAAAAAAGAGTCAACAGCTTGGTAAAGGAGGCACAAAAAATACTGAAGAAAATCACCACTTAAAAAGCAAAATAAGCCAAATGGTAATAAAGGCCCAAAAATCTAATGAAGAGAAGACTACCTTGAAAAGTAGAATTAACTAAATGGAAAAAGAGGCACAAAAATTCACTGAAGAAAATAATTCCTTAAAAAATAGAATCAGGCAAGTGTAGAAGCTAATGACTTTATGAGACATCAAGAAACAATCAAACAAAATTTTTAAAAGTAAAAATAGAAGAAAATGTGAAATATCTCCTTGGAAAAACAACTCATTTGGAAAATAGATTTAGGAGAGGTAATTTAAGAAGTAGTTTACTAACTGAAAGTCATTATCAAGAAGAAAGAAGAAAGAGAGAAGAAGAGGAGCAGGAGAAGGAGGAAGAGGAGGATAGCCTAGACATCATCTTTCAAGAAATTATCAAGGAAAACTGCCCTGATAGTCTAGAACTAGAGGGTAAAATAGAAATGGAAAGAATCCACTTATGACCTCCTGAGATTTCAAAATGAAAACTTCCAAGAATAGTGTAGCCAAATTCCAGAGCTCCCAGTTCAAAGAAAATATATTGCAAACAGACAAAAAGAAACAATTCAAATATCATGGCACCATAGTCAAAATAACATAAGATTTAGTACTTTCAACTTTAAAGGATTGGATGACTTGGAATACAATATTCTGGAGGGCAAAAGAGCTAGGATTATAACTGAGAATCACTACCCAGCAAAACTGAGTATAATCCTTCAGAGAGAAAAAAGTATGTTCAATGAAATAGATGACTTTCAGGCTTTCCTGATGAAAAGATCAGAGCTGAATAGAAAAGTTGACTTTCAAATACAAAACTCAAGAGAAGCATAGAAAAGTAAAGAGGAAAGAGAAAGCATAAGGGATTCAATATAAACAGTTTACATTCCTACATGGGAAAATGATATTTGTAACTCCTAAAAACTTTATCATCATTAGGACAGTTAGAAGGAGTATACATAGACAGAGGGCACAGGTGTGAGTTGAATACGATGGGATCATTATCTAAAAAATAACATTAAGGGGTGAGAAAGATGAATGCACTGGAAGAAAGAGAAAGGGAGAGGAAGAATAAAGTAAATGATGTAACATAAAAGAGGCATGAAGTACCTTTTACATTGGAGGAGAAGACAGAAGAGGTAGGGGGAGCATGTGAATCTTACTTTCATCAAAATTGGCTCGAAGAGGGAATAATGTACACATTCAGTTGGGTATGGAAATCTATCTTACCATACAGAAAAGTAGGAGGGGAAAAGAATAAGAGGTGAGGTACTGATAGAAGGGAGGGTGAATTGGGGAAGGCAAAAGTCAGAAGCAAAACATTTTTGAGAATGGATGGGGTGAAAGAGGAGAGAGTAGGATAAAGAGGGAAAACAGGATGGAGGGAAATACATAGATAATAATCATAACTACGAAAAACTTACAGCAAGTTTCTCTGAAAAATACTTAATTTCTCAAGTAGAAAGCTAAGTCAAGTTTATAGAAATAAGAGCCATTTCCCAATTGATAAATGGTCAAAAGATATGAACAGGTATATGAAATAAGCAAAGCTATCTATGGTCATATTTAAAAAATGTTCTAAATCATTATTGATTAGAGAAATGCAAATTAAAACAACTTTGAGGCACCTCCTCACACCTATCAGATTGGCTAATATGACAGAAAAAGAAAATAATAAATCTTGAAGGGAACATAGGAAAATTGAGACTCCAGTGCTTTCTTGGTGAAATGATGTATTGATTCAACCATTCTGGAGGGCAATTTGGAACTATGCCCAAAGGGCTAGAAAAGAGATGAAAAAAGAAAGAAAGAAAAGGACCTATATGTACAAAGATATCTATAGCAGTTCTTTTAGAGGTGGCAAACAATCAGAAATTGAGAGACTATCAGTTGGGAAAAGGCTGAACAAGTTGTTCCATATGATTATGATCGAATAATATTTTGCTATAAGTAATGATGAGCAGAATGTTCTTAGAAAAACCTGGAAAGACTTACATGAACTGATGCAAATTGAAATAAGCAGGACCCGGAGAACACTGTACACTGTAACAGAAATATTTTATGGTGATCAATTGTGAATGAATTAGCTATTCTCAGAAATACAATGATCTAAGACAATTCTTAAGGATTTATAATGAAAAACTATATCCATCTCCAGAGAAAGAAATCATGGAATTTTAACACAGATCAAAACATACTTTTTCCTTACTTCATTTTTCATGGATTTTTTTTGTATGTGTTTTCTTTCAAAATGTGACAAACATGGAAATATGTTTTGTATTATTGCCCAAGTATAACCTATATCAAATTGCTTGCCTTCTCAATGAGGAGAGGGGAAGAGAGGAGGGAGAGAGAAAATTTGGAATTCAAAAATTTTGAAAAGCTGTAGTAGGAAGGCCGAATTTATAATCTCAAATATAATCATGTATATGTTTGAATGGTTTGAAATCGCAAGGTATGAGAGATTCTCTAAGTAGAAAACAACAAAAAATTTATTTAGGCTTATCTGAGAACCAGCCTCCCCATTCTGACATCTTGACAAAAAGACTCCAGGCCCAAAAAGCCCGCCTCACAAGAGTAACCAGGAGACCACAGAAAAACAAGGTAGTATTTAGCCAAATCATTTTTACTGGCCTCGAGTTCCTGCTCACACTCCTGGGTCTACACATGGGTCAGCTCTGCTTCCGCAGCTTCCTGCTTCTGCAGCTTCCTGCCTCCGCAGCAGCTTCCACTTCCGCTGTAGTTGTCTCTTGGCTCGCCTTTCCTCGCAGCTAAGCCTCTGGCGTTCTCAAGCCCCGCCTCAACAACCAGAGACCGTTGGTTCCCGAGTTGGCCCCTCTTAAGTCATTAATCTACGTCCACACAGGTTTCACACCTGATAGGGCTTTGGGCCTGGGGCTTAGCACTTAACAGCTGAAAGTACTTCCACTCAAAAGAAACAAAATCACAGATCACTGAAATATGTTTAGCTCAATACGTTAGGATAGGTCAAATATGGGACTGATACAATTGCATAGTTATCTTCTTCAAGAAGGCTTTCTAGTCTCCCATGCCTTCTCCAATGCCATTCCCTAGAAGACTGCCTCTCATTTGTATTGTATGCATCTTGGTGCATAGTTGTTTGCATATTGTCTCTTCCTTTAGTATAAAAGCTCTGTGAAGGCAGATTAGCACTTATCACAGGGCCTGGCAAATAATAAGCACCTAATAAGTGTTTGTTGACTGACTGACTGGACATTGTGATGCCCTTTATAATGAATGTTAAATCTATAGCCAAGGCTATAATTTTACAGGGACTGAATCTAGTCTTGGAAATTTCTCAAACGCTAGATTTAAAATTTTTAAATTCTTTTAAAAACAAATATTGTATTGAGGCTTTTCTTTTGTATTGCTACTCCTTTCCAATGTTTTCCTACCCCTTTACAGAGCTCTCTGTTGTAAAACAATTCCCTCACGTCTGATAACAGACCCCTACCACTCTCCCAAGGGGAGGGAATATTTCACCATTAAGGCTTCGCAATCAGCACCAGTCTCTACATTGATGGGTTCCGAGGTCTGCTCGGTATTGTTTTCCACGACATTATTGCAGTCACTTGTTAAACTGTTTGCTTGGTTCTACTTAGATTGGACTGTGTTAGTTCGTATAAGTCCTCTAGGTTTCTCTTCTGTATATTCATTATGCGATAACATATCGCGTGGAAAGAACTCAACATCAATTAGGCAAAAACTTCTAATAGTTTATCAATGCAAACAATCTGCCCAAGTAGTCTTCTAACTCTCTGCCTTGAGGGGAGAGGTATTTCAGGGAAATAGAACATTAAAAAGATAAGGAAATATAAAATAATTTGAGAAGCATTTATTGAGGGGTTCATGAAAGATTTCCTGTAGGATGGGCATCTAAACTGAAATGTGAAAGAACACTAAAAGAGTTCTAAGGTGAAAATTAGAAGGGACTGTACCCTAGAAATAGAGACAGCTTATACAAAAGACACAGAAGCAATAGTTGCATTAGTGTTGGGGGCAAAGTGAATAGGCCAGTTTGACAAAAACACTAGGGGTATGAAATGGGATAGCATAAAATAATCAGTAGTTAATAAATATTTATCAAGCACCTGTTATGTGCCAGACATCATATTAAGCACTGAGGATACAGAAAGAAGTAAAAGATAGTCCCTGTTTTCAAGGAGCTCACAATCTATTAAATATAGAAAAGTAGCAGGGGTTTAGACAGGGGGAGGTTTTACTCAAAGACCAGGATTAAGAAGGTCTTTGAGAGTCAACCAAGCACAAGGCCTCTAATAAAGAGTCAAATTAAGATCATAAAATTTAGGTCTGGAAGGGAACTTGGAGGTCACCTATCAGTATCCCTCTCCTCCCTCTCCAGGTTCCTCCTCCCCTAGACATCACGAATGTTTCCTATTTTTGGTTTAGTCTTAGTATTCAACTAATCCCATACAAGGACTTAACTGACAGCTGTTGTCAGCTGATAACAGGCTTAAGTTATGTCCCTTCCCCTCCCCCCACTGACAGACAGTGTTGGCCTATGGAATAAAGTTGTAATGAGGAAATGAGAAGCGGCAAAGGTTGATATGAGGGTTCTCACGTCCTTTCTGTTCCACGCCACTGACCATTAGCATCTCTGTTGGCACTTGGCTCTGGTGGATGGGACACAGAGCAGGACGGGAGAGTGCTTTTTTCACAACAACCATGGTGGTGTCCTCAGAAAAGCACATTGTTGTTGTTGTTGCTGCTGCTGCTGTTGTTGCTGTTGTACATTTGTTTCAGTCAAGACCAATTCTTTGTGACCCCACTTTGTGACCCTTAAAGATACTAGAGTGGTTTACCATTTCTTTCTCCAACTCATTTCACAGATAAAAAAGCTGAGGCAAATGGGTCAGGAAGGCCAGGGTCACACAGATAATAAATGTCTGAGTTCAGATTTTAATTCAGGAAGATGAGCATTCATGACTCCAGGCCTGGCATTCTACCCACTACACCACCTAGCTACCCCAAGTAGAATATGAGTTGGTTCTAATAAGAGATATGTTGAAGGAGGCTAAGACTAACTCCCATCATCTCACAGCTCGCCGTGATATTAGTTCTGAAAGAGAGCCTCAAGATTATCTTTTCACCACTCTCATTTTACATATAGGAAAATTGAGGCACATGAAGTGATTTGGCCAAAGATATACAAATAGTAGTATAGTTGTGTTTGACTATATCACTTAACTAAAAGTTTTTGTCTCCTCATCATTACTTTTCCTATTGTATTTTTTCCCCAAGTTTTGAAATAAATGGAATTAAAAATAAATGCTGGACATAATATATAAATAAACAAAATAAAAGGAGCAAATATTATTCATAATCTTTGGTAGCTTGCTAAAGTATTTAGAAGGAAATAGGATTTTGGGGAATGCTAGCAAGAAGATGAAGAAGTTATATTTTAAGCCTTAACCAAAATTCTTACATTTTATTAATATTCTTCCTGGATTTCACCTATGGCCAACAATCACAGAATCAGCCCATTTAATCCTCTGGGATCTCTGTGACCTTTAAAATATATCCTGACTAACTGATGATCGCTTTTTAGTCATCAGAGAGAGCAGACTCCCTGTCCTGGCCTAAAGCCTGTGTGACTCTGACCAAATGCAGATACAATCAAGCCAGGTTAGTGGCCTTAAACATCTAACTGGCAAGTGACTCAGTAGTACATAGATCAGGCCTCCCCCGGTCCATGGATAATGGACAACCCCTATGAGGAGGCTGACTTCAAACCCAACATGGGGGAATTGGTTAATACTATAGTTAATTCCTTGATGAATCATATTGTCTGTTACTGTGATTTATGGGCTATTAAGTAATTTGAGGTTGAACTGTCTCTTGTTCCACAGACACTTTAAGGAGTCTATAACTTAGGCATATCCTAATGACCAAAAAGAAAAAAAAACCACAAAACCGGGAGACCTTTGTTCAACTACTTTGGCTCATTTCCTTCTCTTGTTTTAGTTGATTGGAGACTATGCAAAAATGTGCTTCTGGGAGATGATATAGTTCTCTACTGATTAGAAATGTAAGTCAGGGTTGGAATAGTCCCAGTTTTTCCTTATACAGTTGCATAATATTCCATTTCTCAATGATGCTGCTGTTGGATGTTAATTATTGCTAAGCACATGGAAACTTGGCCGACAGACCTAGACGGGGGTAGATGTGGAACTATTTGAGAGTTCTCTTGGTGGGTCCCAAGTTCACCCAACTTGAGTACTAGGTCCTTGAGTACAAAGGTCCTAAAAATTACTATTGGTGAGCTATTCCCAGAAACTCCATTTTGGGAAGAGGCCAAGACCATGCATCCCTGATTCTCTTGCCTATGCCACATTGTCTCAGACCCTCTTAACTCCGTTGCTTCTGGTCCTTTTTTCCATTGGTGAAATCTTCCCGGTGCCTCTATCTGGTGAAGGCCCCCATACCAGCCATTCCTCTTTCTGCAAACTTAAGTACCACACTCCTCATGAGAATCTCCCTCTGCTCCACTTTTTGCTCCCCTTTTATGTGTTACATTAAGTGTTCAGTGCAGTTACGTGACACAACGGATAGAACACAGGGCTTGAAGTTAGGAACACCTGACTTCGACTTTAGTCTCAGACACTTACTGGCTCTATGACCCTAAGCAAATCAATTAACCTCTGTCAGTCTCAGTTTCCTCACTTGTAAAATGATTTACCTCCCAGAGTTTTTGTGAGGATCAAATGAGATAATGGCATACTGAATGATATGTAGTAGGCCCTTAATGAATGCTTATTTCCTCTCTTTCTTCCTCCCTCCCTCCCTCCCTCCCTCCCTTCCTTCTTCCTTCCTCCCACTCAAAAGTAAGGTCCTTGAGGACAGAGATTATCTTTCTTTTTGATTGAATATTTATTCCCAGCATTTACCATAGTTTCTGGCACATAGTAAATGCTTACTAAATATCTGCTGACTGATTTTTAAGGTGAAAAGGGAATATCCTATTTCAGAAAGAGCTTTAACTACCCACTTTTGCTCCTGGGACAAGTATTGCAGAGCATACCTAAAGAAAGCAGCATGCAGTATACCCTCAAATGTGATGGAGACGTGTAAGGGGTGGAGTGTGATGGTACCCTCTGGCAACTTCCAATTTTAATTACTGTTTTCTTGACCACTAGGTACTAAAATCAATTGCTTCTAGGCTGCTGAAATGGTGGATGCTGTCATTACCTTCTAAATTTCAGGACTCTGGGGCAAACTCCTAATCATCCTTTGAGTTAAAGCTCATATTTCAAATGTGAGAGTTCCATGTCTTTCATAGCTTCATTCTTTAATATGAAACGTAAATGAGGCCTCAAAACCATACTATGGTTCTTGTTTTTGTTATTGCTATTAAGCCTGGATCTCCATATCTTGCCCAGTATGAAAGCGCAGGGGCTATTCATGGGCCTTGTCCCACTCTGATAGGCTTGGGAGCTTTTCCCTACTCAGTTTTTACATGGGCTGCTTCATCCCTCCTTAGGCAACCAGGGGCTTGCTATTTTAATCTTGAATTTAGTGTAGACACCCAATCAGTTTAGCCCACTACTGCTCAGATCTCCCAAGCTCAAGATGCAACTGTAACCTCAGCCTTCTTGGGAGCGAGAATAATCGTATGTACAATCATACCTAGCATGCAGCAATACTTTACGTATGATAAACTGAAGGCAATTATCATTAGCATTTGTCATCCCTGTTTCCTTGACCAAGTCTAAACCTGCACTTGAGTCCTTCCTCATTGTGATTCAGCTCAATTCAAGATACATTCATCAAGCACCTATAATATACAGAGCATTACGCAAATCTGTGTACACTCACAGACAGACCAGAAGGCTCCCAACAACTTTCCAAGCACCCTCTGAGACATAAGAAATCACGTGTCTCTGTAAGCTAGTATGCAGGGTGCTGACCAAAAAGGAAACATAACTCACAACAAAGGGTAAAGGGGGCAGGTGATCACTGTGTACTAGAGGGTCAGACAAGATCCAACAAAATTCATTAAAGTCAGGCATATAACATCCTAGCAAAGCTGGGTAGCAGCCCAGCGTGGCTTTTTGGAAGTGTGGCCACAGCAGTAAAGCATGGGTAATCATTTAAAAATATCACAGCTATGCCCTGGAGCATGCGTGTCTTGGCGTAATTAGGGACTTGAGGAGACTGCCACACCCACACCCCACAGCACATACATACTTCTGCCCCCAATACATCTTAATAACCTAAAGAACACTTGGGAGAAAAGAGCTCCCAGCAAACCATGAGGCATAAAGGAGCCATGGTCTCTATGAATGAATGAAAAAAAATTATTGCTATGTGGAAAGTATTGAGGATACAAATAGAAAAGCTGAGGCAGTCTCTGCTTTAAAGGAGCTCATGTTCTAATGGGAGGCAACAACACACTAAGAAGGTTTCAGCAGCAAGTCAGATGGCAAGGCCCAGTGGTCCTTAGGGTGTGATAGGGAAGCAAATGGTAATGCATCTTCTTTAACTCCATTTCCATTAACAATAGCATATTGAAACATTTGACAATATGGAAAGAACGTTCTTTTCTGGGTCTTCAGAAGCTATGGCCTCTGAGGAGACAGGGATGCAGTGTCTGAAGAAACATTTGACAGGACACATCTCCAGGGGCTGCTGCTTCCCTGGAGGATGGCTGCATTAGCTGAGGTGGTACTCTGGGGAGACTGCCATTCCCAAGGATTTTGTGCTTACCTGCCTATTGATAATAATTGTTTTGGGACAAGGTGGGGGGATGGCAGGCCCCTATTGTGCAGGGGTGGCTTCACTGGAATGATTGGGATTTGGGCAGCTCATTTATACCAGACCATAGCCAGGTAGTCTGGGTTCAACTATCCCCAGAGCTCCCAGAAAGACACCATGGCAACAAATACTCATGGTACAAATGTTTGCTATTACTCCTGACCCATAGTACAGCTTTTTAAGGTCTTTGATCAGAATGACTTGGAACTCTGCCTTAATCTTCTATTACTAGCTCAAGGAAACCTTAGAGATCAACCAGTCTCAGAGCCATAACTAGGGCGGAGACCTTGAGCCTGAGGCCAACATGGGTGGGTAGGAGAAGGGAATGACAGTGTGCTTCTTAGTAAAAGGTGTCCTGAGACTATCGCTATGCCTCAGGTTTACTGCTGGCCCTCACTCCCAGCAAGACTGACAGAGAAGGCAGGGTCATGAGCAGACAAAGGCCAGGAGACAAGGGAAAGGACATGCATCCCACTGTCTCAGATAAATTAGGTCTTCAGTTGTACTGGGATTCCTGGGACTATTTCCCTGACTCCCCAGGTGCCAAGATTGCTGGTTATGATTCTATCTAGTTAAATATCTTAATTTTATAGAAAGGAAATGGAAAAAAACCCAATATCTAGAAGTTTAGGTGCCTTGCCCAAGGTTACACGCTCAGTAAATGGCCAGAGCCAGTATTCAAACCCAGGTCACCTGATTCCAATACCCATAGCTCTTTCTTTGGTGTTGTTCTGTCATTTTTCAGTTGTGTCCTCCTCTTCATGACCCCTTTGGGCTTTTCTTGGCAAAGATACTGAAGTGGTTTGCTATTTCCTTTTGCAGCTCATTTTACAAATGAGAGAACTGAGGCAATTAGGGTTAAGCGACTTGCCCAAGGTAGAAGAGTTTTCCTGACCCAGGCCCAGTACTCCATCTATTGTGCCACCTAACTACCTTCTATGATGCTATTTCTTTCTTGAATCATCACTCTCTCTGTGATGAGAAAGAAGCCTTCATATTTGGAGATTTAGGAAGACAAAAGAATCTCTGAACTTTCTCAGATCAGCTGGATGTGATGTTCTCTTCCTTGATGGAATTCTTAGAGATCTGGGGTTACTACTACTCAATTGGCTTTTAGGACCAGCTGGAATCAAACCTTTGTGAATCTCTCTCTACATCAGGACCCTTGGGCATAACTGCCCTTTTCTGGGCTTAGACTTTGCTTCTTTTCACCCTATTGGGTGCATTAATTTCTTGCTTTAGCTAAATAGTCCAGTCTGATTGGCTTCCATCCATCTGCCACTCCCCTGTTGGACAACTGAAATCAGTGACACGTGGGGCTCCTTCTCAGATTCAGTCTCACCTAATCCTACAGTATATCTCAGGCATTGGAGTTACCTCTTCCTATTCTACAATCCTTAGTCAGCTTTAAATAGGGATGCCACACATCTCTCAAACTCCTGCATTTCCGCATTATCAGATAGGTGTAGCTGAAAGAAAGCAGACCATGTCCACACTTCAGAGTAAGCAATAGAGCCATTGAGAGCCACGTGATGGAATGCAGGTTTCAAACTATCACCTAAATGGATTTTTGTGCAAGCCTCTACTGAGGGCAAGGTTTCTAAAATTCCTGGGACTAAGAAGAGAGATAAGCCCACTTCATGACATTTCCAGTTTTTGCTCATGCTGATTGAGGCGGAAGCAGCCATGGAAAGGGCTGCTGCTCCTGATAGCACAGGAGTTGCCTTCCTCCTGTGCTAGTTGAAAAGTTCCAGAAACTGGCCATCAAATGATAATGAACTGATTTTCTTTCATCTCTGTGACCCAAGAAAACTACCTCTGCCTTATGCTAAAAAAAATAGCTGAGGTCTAGAAGAGAAGTGGAGAGATCCTTCCTGTGAGTTCCTAGGGGTTGTAGGTCAAATTGCCTGACAAATAAGGTTCCTGAATCTGTCTGTGCTCTCAGCATTGGAAAAAGGAAGCAAGCAAATTTGGAAGCAGGCTAGGTAATTACATATAATTGAAATTTCCACCTCCAATATCCATTGGCTATGTGATGGTGGGTAAGGCACTTGGAGGGAGAGGGTTGGGATGGGAGCCCACCCTACACAGCCCACAAAGATCTGTACCCTGCCCATTTCCAGCCAAAGCTGAGGTAGATTCAAAAAACAGTCATTAGCCAGGGGATAGTCGTTGGTCAGTCTTTCCTGGCTAGCTTGTATTTGGGTGAAAGATAATAATATAAGGGGAGAGGACTTGGGGCTTCTGTATTGAAGGCCCTGATGAATGTAGGCCTCTGTTTCCTCCCTGTTTGCATTTGTTCCTTCCTTTTTTAGGTGACAGAGATTAGAGATGCTTGTGACCTTGTGAACTTTTTGATATTTTTGTATAAACTTGTATTGATGTAAATATGTCCATATGTATCCTTCAGTAGAACGTAAACTCTTTATAAACAGATGTTTTTTGGCCTTTGTGTCCCCCAGAGACTTATGGTATCTGGTACATAGTAGGTCCTTAATAAATGTTTGTTTTGGAATTGAATTCATAAAGTATGTAGTTGAAATCAGTGACTTTCTACTTCCTTGTCCTTTATCTGAATTTTCTCCAAACTTCAAGATCTACTTCACATCTTGCTTCTTCTACAAAAGAAAGCAAGATGATAGAAAGAGCATTGGCCCTGAATGCCCTGAGATTGAAGATCCTGACTCTGCTATGACCTTTTATTTCTATGAATTTGTACAAATCACTTAACCTCCCTGTTCCTCATCTATAAAATGAGGGGGTTGGACTAGGTGACCCCCTAGGTCCTATTTGCTCTAAATCAATAGATAGATATGATATGATATATTCATATATAAGAGAATATACATATATACATACACACGTATATATATATTATATATACATTTGTGTATATGCATATATATTATTATCTTTATCCCATGACCTATGACCATATATCCTATGATCTTTAAGCCTTAACAAGTAAGACTGAAGTAATCTCTCCCCTCTCTGAACACCTAGAAAACTTGTCATCTTCCCATACATTTAGCATTTAACCATATTCTTGAATATATTCGCAGACATTATTTTCATGTGTATATGACTCATTTTTTCTACAAGGAGATATCTATCTATGAGTCATCATATATCCCTGGAACGTTCTTCACTGAATACATTACTGGCTCATTGATCACTTGAAGATATCGTAGATGGGGCCTGGTAATTATTGGACAAGTTAGTTTCTGAGGTCTATTATTTCAGACTCTAAATTCCTTGGGGGCAGGGGTTCATTCATTCATTATTTTTCAACAAAAATTTCTTCATCACCTCCTTAGAGCTAGGTTCAAAGGAAATACAAAGAAAAATAAGACAGTTTCTCTTCTCAGGAAGCTTACAGTTTAGCAGGGCTATCCACAAATAAAATATAAGGTAGAATAAACATTCAAGAAAAGTATAAAATGCTAGGAGATCAAATGAGGAAGAGTTCATTTCCACCTCAAAGAAGGCAATAAAAGGTTGTAGAAAAAGCACTGGACTTTGAGTCAGAACATATAGGCTGACATTCTGTCTCCACAATTTCTTAGCCTTATGACCTTGGCAGAGACCATTAGCCTCTCCAACTCTGTTTCTCCATTGATAAAATGGGAATCGTAACATATGCACTACTCACTTCATAGTGTTATAATGAGGAAAAATTTGAGAAACTATAATATATTATAGAAATGCCTTTTATGTTGTTTTTTAGCGCTCATCAGCACAGGTGCTCCCTCCAATGTTAGATAACATCTCTCCTCCATCCATGCCTCTTCATGAAATGTAATGCTCCTCTGTGCCACAGATATTCCACAGACAATTCATCCGAAGTGTTTAAGGCTTTTTTCCTAGTTCATTTAACATCTCCCTGTTGCTCACAGAATTCCCAGGTTGGCTATTCATTTGTCAGGTTTCATTCTTGCCACATACCTTGCCCACCTCCCTTTCTAGTCATACATAAGAGCAAGGATGGGAAGATGTGATTAGTTTAGTTTGGTCTAATCATAGAAACATATTTCTTTGTATCCCCCACAATGTGTAGCCAAGGGCCAGGCATATAGTAAATGCTCATTGAATATGTGTTAGTGGATTGAATCTCACCACATTCAGTAGGGCATACTGCCAGCTTGAAGAAGGGAGCTGAGCTCATAGAATTATAGCATCACAGAATCCCAAAGATGGAAGGGCCCTCTGAAGTCATCTAATCCATCTCTTACCCAAAGCATGAATCCTCTTATGAGCTCATTTAATTACATATCTTTACAATCCACCCAGAATAACCTATTGCCTTGTTTTGGAGAGAAGAGAACCCACATCTGAGCTTCATAGGAAATCCTGGCCTAGCCACCTGGGGGCTGTTAGTCATGCCAGAATCTGTAGGCTTCCCTTTCACTCTTGAAGGCATCCGAAAGAAGCCCCCTTCTAACCTGCTGACAGAAAAGCACAGTCTGTTCTTGGACAGATTTCCATCACATATATATTTGTTGTGCTGAGTGTATTGCAGAGGTTGCCATGGTTTCTCATGAATATTTTTAATCCATGGCAGAGTGTTTGAATGAAGAAGTTACCAACAAAATTACAAGAACAAGGATGAAAACAAGAAGAGGTAGAGAGAAAAAAGGGGGTAAGTTATTTGGACTTTCAATCCTAATTCAGAGGTTCATACACTCAAAAGTCTCAGAGGTGAAATTCACTTCAAAAATCATCTAGTCTAACCCATCCCTGTACAAGAACCTGATCTGCAACTTGCCTGACAAATGGTTATCCATTTTCTCCTTAAAGATCTCCAGTGATGAGAAATTCCTTTTGTCCGAAGCCATTTCTCTTTGGGACAGATGTAATTATTAAGAAGCTGGATCTCAACGTGTTATAGTGGATAGAGAACTAGTCTCAGAACCAAGAAGACCTTGTTTCATATACCATCTCTGACACATACGGACACCATATCACCCCCAATCAAGTCATTTAACTTCTCAGTGCCCCAGACAATACTCTAAACTTATGAAAACAGAGCAGGTGCCATCTGTATTGGAAGAAAGAGAGGGAAAGAAAGGAAGTAAGAAAGTAAGAAAGGAAAGATGGAAGAAAAGAAAGAAAGAAAGAAGAAAGGAAAGAAAAAAGAAGAAAGGAAGGAAGGAAAGAAGGAAAGAAGGAAGGAGGGAAGGAGGGAAGGAAGGAAGGAAGGAAGGAAGGAAGGAAGGAAGGAAGGAAGGAAGGAAGGAAGGAAGGAAAGAAGGAAGGGAGTTGCATCTGTAATTTCCACTCATTAAATCTGGTTTCCTTCAAAGATTAGCCTAGTTCCCCCATTCCAGGCATGGAGGCATCCATTGAAAATGCCATGGACCAAATGGTGGAGAGTCTTGTGCGAGGAACAGCAAGGACATTAGTGTCACTGGAATGAAGAGTAAGTAGGAGGTGTTAGGTACAACAAACATCAAAAGGTAGATGGTGAGGGAAGATTATGAAAGACTTTGAATGTCAGGGGATTCTATTTATGATCCTCAATGAGATAGGGAGCCCCTGAAGTTTCTTGAGTAGGGGAGTGATATGCTCAGACTTGTGTTTTAGGAAGATCACTTTGACATCTGAGTGGAGGATGGACTAGAGTGGGGAGAGACTGCAATGCTCTCCCTCCGGATCGCTACCTACTAGCTTACTTCAAGTCCTAGATAAAATCCTCTATTCTATAGGAAGCCTTTTCCAATCCTAAATTCTAGTGCCTTCCCTCTATTGATCATCCCGATGTATTCTGAGTGTAACTAGTCTGCCCAGAGTTATTTGTATGTTTATGTAGACCATGAGCTCCTTGAGAACATGGACTACCTTTTGTTTTTATTTGTATCCCCAGTGCATAATGATGCAATGATGGCAATGATGTTTATCACCTGTCTTTGATGACCGACTGACTAACCTAGTCATTGATCCTATTTCTGCCCTCTTGGTCTTTCTGCCTTTCAAATCCCTTCATAATGGAACCTACTACTACAATTGGTGAGGCAACTGAGTCTCAACACAAATAACAATCAGAAAATTTGAAACTTGGGTTTCAATCGATCATAGATTATAGAGCTGAGAGATCTTAGGCATTTCTCATCTGATAGGTGCAGATCAAAGAAGTCTAAACACATGTCCAAAGTCACACATATAGGAAGTAGTAGTGTAAGGATTTGAATCCAGTTCTTGTGACTCTGAATCCAATGCTCATTCAGTCCATAAAGGACAACACCAAGATTAAATTTTCCAGTGTTACCCATTTTTGTATGGAATCACTTCATGAAAGATATATTGGTGGCATGAAAGCTGTTATAGGCCAGGGCAAGAGGAATAACAGATTAAGGGCACCAGAGAAGGGAATGGAGAAACAGACCACAGCAGAAAGGATAGCACATCAGTAAATAAGAATGGAGACATAAAATAGGTATTAGGAGGCTAATGCAGAACGAATAAAGAGAGACAGAGTGAATCAGGTAGTCTAGGGTCCCAATAAACAAGATTCTCATTTTTTGTTCTGTCTCTCAATAGCCATATAGCCTTGAATAACTCACTTTACATCTACAGCTTTCAGTTTACTTACCTATAATATAAGGTAATTAGACAAGAAGATTTATAACTTTCTACCCAGATGTACTGGTTTATGATCCTACAGCCACAAGGGTTAAAGGGATAGAGCAGCCAAGAAAAATCCTCAAAGGATGAAAGAATAAGGCAAATCAATGAGCCTTCAATTTGATTCAATTCAACAACCATTTATTAACCTATATGCCAGGTGGCAGTCAGGATTTAATGGTGAATAAGAAATATTCCATGTCTTAAAAGAATATAAAGTCTATAAGGGATGATGAGACATGGGTCATGATTAACGAGAGTTTGAGTAATGCAAAATTGGATTTAGTGCACATTATAAAATGATATCAGGTTGTATTTCATGGAAGCCAAATTTTGAGACTCTTTACATGGGCCTATATGGTCAGTTGGCACTTGGCTATGGTTGTTGTCATTGTTGTTCAGTTGTGTCAGTCATATCTGACTCTTCATGACCCTATTTGGGGTTTTCTTGGCAAAGATACTGAAGTGGTTTGCCATTTCCTTCTCCAGCTTATTTACAGATTAGGAAACTGAGGCAAATAGGATTAAGTGACTCGCCCAGGGTCACACAGCTAGTAAGTGTCTGAGGTCAGATTTGAACTCCAGAAGATGAGTCTTCCTAACTTCAGGCCCATCACTCTAACCACTGTATCACCATGCCTGCTATGGTAGCATGTAAATATGCAGTGCTACCATGTACTGTATTACCAAGAACTGTGTTCATTTTTCTAAGAGCCCTTAACAAAATGGAAAGACAAAGACACCTCAAATAGAAAGATTGATGGCACAAAAAGAAGAAGCTTGTTATTACATTAGAACAAAAATCTGATTTAATTGAATGGCATGAACTTAGTCATAGTATCTCTAAAATAGAATGCGATATTAGTATGCCTCTATGTAAGGTATGAATTATTTTAAAACATGCAGGCAAATTAAATGAAAAATGTAAAATTCAATCAGTTTCCTGTGGGTTACACAAATTACAAAGAATAGAAGTGGGACAATGTTGGAAATGAAGGGTTTTTTTTAACTGTATAGATTGAAAATTATAATACAAACACATTCCTCTTCGCAGAGCAACCATTCAGACAATGGTTTCAAATTTATTTATAGCAGTGAAAGAAAGTGGAAAGGAAGTGAACAGTGAAGAAACTTTAGCTATAAATACTAAGTGGTTGGATCACTTTAAAAACCGAGTTCAATTTCACAGTGTTAAAACTGCCAGAGAGGTGGCCAGGTTAGATGAAGATGGAGTAGATTAAAGGTCCTGATGTTTTAAAAAATAAGAATCATGGAACATGTTGGATACATTGGTTAACAAGCTTTTAGGGTGGAAGAAAAAGGCTTATTCTGGAAAAGGATACCTTCCATAACTTACATTTCTAAGCAAGAAAAAACTAAGAACCTCAATTTAGAGTGGCCAGTGGTCGCCTAACACTTCTATTGGGAAGCAACATAAAAGGAGATTTTGAATGAAAGCCAACTCTAGTTTGTGGGTCTCAAAACCCTTGCACTCTGATAGACTATGGTTATCAGTGGCTTCCAGTTCTTTGCTGGATCCAATAAGAAAGCAAGGATCACTAAAGCTATTTATGAAGACCGATTTTCAAATTATTTTAGCCTAGGTACTTGAAAAGATCACATTTAAAGTACTACTGATTTTAGATAATGCCCCAGGTCATCCAATGAAATGTGGTTGGTTCACTGTGTGAGAATAAGAGCATGCAAATCTCCTGAAATGTGGATAAAGTTCTCTATACACACCAGTGTATATATGAAGATTTAAAGAAAGAGAAAAGAATTTAGTTGATGCTATTAAAATATGTTAAATAACAATCATGACATTTTTATTATATTATTAGGTAGGATACTATTTTAATATTTTTCTTTCTATAACTGCTCTATTTCTTCATAATAATTTTGAATCAGAAATAAATTTATCCTTTGATTTTATGTTATTAATTAACAAATAAAAACTTATTTAAAATCATTTAATGTTTCCATTGAGGTAGAACCAATGATCATGTTTTCCATTTGAATAATAGGAATTTGAATAATTCTATTTCTTCGTTGGGATATGTAGGTGGTGCAGTGGATAGAGCACTGGACTGGGAGTCAGGAAGACTCATTTTCATGAGTTCAAATCCAGCCTCATACACTTACTAGCTATGTGACCCTGGGCAAGTCACTTAACCGTGTTTGCCTCAGTTCCTCATCTATAGAAGGAGATGGCAAACCACAAAGATATTCCAGTATCTTTTCCAAGAAAACCCAAATGGGGTCATGAAGAGTCAGACATGGGTGAATAAGAACACCACTTCACATAGGTTTCATTATTTGTAGTAATACAGACCTAGCTATATATATACTATAAGGCAGAATATAAAAGAAAAAAAAGGAGAAATTCAGACTAAGTGCTCTAGGGTAAGGTTCAGGAACAAAATGCTTCTTTTAGCAGGGGGTTGAGGGAAGCCTATAGGAGGTATGCACCACCAAAAGCAAGGAACATATTTTGAATCTGGAGGAGTCCATTTGAGGAAACCTCAGTTAAGTCAGTCCTACCCAAGCTGATCTCAGAGTAAAAACTGACAAAAGCTGTCTGGGTAGTGAGTTTGATGGTGATGAAAAGACACAGGCAATGACCAACCACAATTCGAGAGAACTGGTAATGTAGCAGGCTTCCTCCCTCCTGACAGAGCGGTGATGGACTCAAGATGTGGAATGAGTCATACACTTCTGGACATGTCCAATCTTGAAATTCATCTTGCTGGACTGAGTATTTGTTACAAGGGATTTTCTTTCCTTTCCTGTGCTCTTCTCTTCTCTTTTTTCTTCTCTTCTTTTCTCTTTCTTTTCTTTCCTTTCATTTCCTTTTGCCCATTCTCATTTTCCCTCCCCTTTCCTTTGCTGTAGGTTGCTCTGTGAATTACCAGATCTAATCTAAGATTGTTCTAGACTTTTCCACAGTTATATGAAATTGCTTTGAAGTATGTTTATTGCTTGCAGCTCGAAAGACCCTTTTTCTAGAAATGCTGCTCATTCATTTAATGAATATGTGGCACCTACCATGTACAAGCAGCTGTGTGATCAATGTTGTGAGGATTTCAAAAATAAATGAGTCCTTGTCCTCATCGAGTGTAGAAGGCAATTGGAGAGACAAGACAGCATGAGCTATGGAAGGAACCTTGGAGGGGAAGTCTTTGCATCTGCACGTTGGTCACGTCTTTGCTGTTCAGCAGTTACGTGACCTCAGACAAATCATTTCACTCTCTGGTCTTCGGTCTCATCTATAAAATGAGAGTGAGTGGATTTGGTCATCTTTAAGTACCTTCCTAACATTAAAAAATGTAATCTGCAATCTATAAAGCATAACATATTGGATCAATAATTGGTTTTAGATCCTAGAAGACCTGAGTTCAAGTCCACACTCTGACACACACTGACCATGTGACTTTGAACAAGTCATTTAAGTTCTCCACGGCCAGCTAACTGTAGAAGAGTAAAAATTGCTGAGAAAATGCTTATTGGTGCTGGTGGAAGTTTTCTGAACCAATGAAGTAATGAAATAAGTCCAGCTCCAGAGAAATCAGGACCAGCAGCCAAGCAGAGAGGTCAATCTGGCCTCCAAGCTCCTTGACCACCATTGCAAACTGGACTTGTTGAGAGATTTTAGGCAGCTTGGAATTTCAAACCTCTGAGTAAAAATCAAAATGCTTGAGATAGAGAAGGCAGGGGCAGTCACATAAAAGCCTATGACTCTAATGGTGGAAGAATCTCCCCTCTGCCTTCCTCTGTTGGAAGTGTCCCATTACCACAGGTTCTTTCCAAGGCAGACTCTTGAGAAGTGGAGAATTCCTAGATCTAGAGCATTTTTCTTTCCCCAGGGAGTAGGCCTGGGGCCTCTAAAATGTTGCCTCTCTCCTCTCACAAGAGCAGCCTGCTGGAATTTCAACGTGACTTTTCTTAACCAAGCCCTGGATTCCAGGACTTGGAAAATTTGAGAAGTGAAGGAGGACAAAACTCAACAGGAAAGAAGATCCTTAAGGTCGTGGAAAAAGAGGGGTCCCAAGAGGGCAGGGCCCTTCAGCAGAGATGGTGCTGTTTCCTTTCTTCCACTTTGCCCTTTGTTTCAAAGGCATCCATCTCACTCTGTTTATTGCAAGCCAAATAAGAGTAGAGGGAAAGGGAAGAGTCTTTGGTCTCTGGGCTGTCCTCTCTTCCCAGGCAGCAATATGATTTGACAGTGTTGTCACTGAGGGAACAGGCTGCTAGAGTAAGGGAAGGCACTCATTGCAATAGCCAAGCCTCTCTCTCCATCCTTGGGTTGGGCTGGGTCCTACTAGTCATGCCTTCAGTCTAAGGAATCCTGTGAGACCATCAAACTGCTCCCTCAGGTAGAGTCTTCTCTGGATACATCTTGATAGTAATGGTATTGAAAGAGATTCACTTCTCTTGGTCAATATCATCTGCTGCTGTATAAAAGCAAATACTTTCTGACCATCTAATCACAATTATTCATTAAATACCATAAAAAATTAATTCCTAATAGAAACAGAATTATGGCTATATCATATGGTAAATATTAGTGATAATCATAATCTACTCATCATCTTCTCATCATCCAAGTGATATAAAAAACAACATTGTTGCAGCCCCATCACCGGGGTACACATTGCTCTTTGTCCAACAGGCTCTGCTCTGCCTTCATTCTCTTCACCACACTTTAAATCTTCCATCTTGGAGTGATCACCCCTGTCCTGAGGCAATCGCATGCCCTGAGTAAAAGCCCTGACTGTCTCACCCTAGTTATAGTTCTGTTTAATAACCCCAAATATTTCGACCTCTCCTTATACAGTATGAACCACCATCCACCATCTTGCTTTACCTACTCAGGATGACAACCAATAGCCTAGATGAGATGTAACAAGAACTAAAATAGTTCCCATGGGGTTGGGGAGAAACTAAGAGATGCTATAAATTTGTTTTTTTTAATTTTTTTTTTTTAGTAATATTGTGCTTTAAAAAAAATCCAAACCCTCCATCCAGTATTCTCTGGTATTGTTGTCTGACTCTTCATGACACTGTGGACCAATTTTTTTTTTAATTTTTTTTTATTTTTGTTTACAACCCTCAGTTCTACAAATTTTTGAATTCCAAATTTTCTCCCCTTCCCTTTCCTCCCGCCCCCTTTCCCCTCCATGGGGTTTTCTTGACAAAAACACTGGAGTGATTTGCCATTTTCTTCTCTAGGGTATTGAGGCAAACAGAGGTTAAGTGACTTTCCCAGAGTCACACAGCTAGTAAGTGTATGATGCTGGACTCAGGTCTTCCTGACTCCAGGTCCAGTGCTCTATCCACAGAGCTACCTAGCAGCCTCTATTCTCTGGTCTATTGACAAGCAAACACGTTTCCCACACTTACTGATATACTCTGATATATACTGATACACAAGTTTTGAAGTTTACTATAAAATCTACTTATACAGAGAAGGAATACACCACTCACCAAATTCTGCTCTATGTTGTCCTTACCTTGACTTTGCCTCTCTAACTTTCCACTTAGGTCAATCATTGATTTCTTTCAGTAACCGAGGTAGTTGTTTTGAATTCATTAATGTGATAGTCACTTCACACTGTGCCTTTGAAATTGAGTTCTCCTTTACATTTCATAGGTTCCTATCTTTGGAGCTGGAAGGAACCTTGGAAGTCATCAGTTCCAGTCCCCTCATTTTTCAGATGAGGACATTGAGGCCTAGAGAGGTTAAGTCACTTACCTCAGGTCACACACCTAGTGTCTGAGGCAGAATTTAAATGCAGATTTTCCTAGCTCCACGTTAAGGGCTCTCTCCACTAGTCCATGCTGTTCCAGTATTGTATAAGTTAATTGATATGAATAATAAAATAACAATTTTTCTCTATCCTTCTCAGTCCCTTTTAAGTAATTTTAATAGAAGTAGTTCAAGAAATATAAATTTTATCTTTCTAGTACATTAGAGTATAGACAAGAATATGGGTAGTATTTGGGGGGTGAAGGTAGAGTTCTGTGGAAATATTGTGAACCTAGGCATTTTCCTATTTGTAAAATGAGAGGGTTAGAGCAGATGTTGGGTCCCCTGGATCCTTCAATCTATGATCCTCTGACTTGGTGACAAATTGGACTGGAGGGAGAATTTGATGGGGGTAGGGCAGGGTAAATAATCTGGGGAAAGGATGAATCAAAAATGACTGTGTGAGAAAGAGATGGCACGGAAAGTAAAGACGACATTTGGGAGTCAATTGCTTTCAAAAATCCTTGAATCGAGATGATAATCTATGAGCCAGAAATCACCGAAAGTGTTAAGGGAGAAGTGAGAAACAGAGTCAAACCTTAGCAGAGTACTCTACCCCAGGAGGACCCTTCTCACATTTATATTTAATTGGCTTCCTTCAAGTTATCCCTGGGCTGATGGGGTCTCCACAGTTGATTAGCTTTTGTTCTCAGTACTCTGTTTAAAAAGAGAATAATACAATAAAAGGTAGGGTGGAGGGAATCTTTAAAACAAAGAACCTAGCCCCACCCTGCCTTCTCTGTATTATATGAAAAAGTGCTTTTTACTTGAGGAAACCTCCTGAACTAAGTTTTGCTTAATCTGAAAGTTGTAACAATTGAAACAAAAAGTTCTGAATTCCGGAGCCTTTCCCAAGGAGGGTCTGGATGTAGCACAGAAACTAGGGTCTTAGGGTAAAAGGAACTAAGTGACCGACTCTCCCCAACATCTGGGATCTTCCCGGGGGATTCTTATGTATAGAGCTGGCATTTCATTTATTTTACAGGGAAGGACCCTGCCGAGGAATCATGTTGCACATACTGCATGAGTTGGATGTTTGGAACGTGTAAGAAAGGAGAACACCCCTTTAGCAATTTATTCCACTCCTGTGTGACTCAGATTCGCCATCCAAATGACTTAGGATCATAGGATCACAATGTGATAGCTTCAAGGCACAAGAGAAGCCAACCAGTCTAATCACCTCATTTTTACATTTAGTGTACCCATTCTTCACCTGGAGTCATAAACTTGATTTTTCTGAAAAATGCTTTGAAAATTGTATTTTGAAATAATTGATTTCCTTCATAATCCTGGAACTCTCTATCTCTTCCCTTCTGCCCACCTATTTATTTCTCTATCTTCTTTCAAAAATCAGCTCAAAGCTGTTCTTCCTTAGAAAGCCTTTCCAAGTCCCTCTAGCTGATAATGCCTTTGGTTCTGTAGCTACGATTCTGACATCTGCTCTGTATGTATCTTGTACGTTCCCAGTTATTTACAAGTTGTCTTCTCCATTAGGATGGAGCAGGGATTGGTTTTACTGTCTTTGTATTCCATAGTGCTTATCACCTTGCCTAGCGCAGAGTAAGTATTTACTTAGTAAATGCTTATGGACTGTCTAACCTCAGAATTCTCAGTTTCTTCATCTGTAAAATTAGAATAATTACATTATTCTGATGATTATATAGTATTATATATAATAATTATTATATTATATATAAATTAGAATAATGATATTTGCTATACCTACATGACAAGGTTGTGGAGAATTCCCGCTCTAGTTGAAAAGTGCCGTGCAAACCCTTAGCGCACAATATCAAGGTCAACCATGATCATCACCATCATCATCACCTTCTGAATTAAGCCTCAAGAGGTCTTGAATTTTATGTAAAAGTCAACAACATCTTATGGAGTATTTTGTGTCCTTACAGTAATAGCAAATGTGCTTTAAATGTGCCTATTGTTATAATATCTATTTTACAGATGAGGAAGTCAAGGCTCGGAGAAATAACATCACTTGACCATGATCACAGAGCTAGTAAGGATGGGAACCAGAGTTTGGTTTCCAGGTTCCTTGACTCTAATTCCAAACAGATAATGTACATAATAAGTGCCAGGTTAATTGAGAAATAATTTTGTAAAGAACATTTCCCCCGGAGAAGATGAAAGAAAATTAATTAGAAATTTTTAAAAATTAAATTGGGGGAAGAATCTTGGCCAATCTTCATTCATTTGCCACTCTATCCTCAAGATACTGTGTGAATATCAATAAGATCTCTTTTGCTTTTCACCTTAATATATACATTATGTCCCAAAAGTTTTAGTGGCGTTTTAAGCTTTAATAGCATATATGTGTGTGTATAATACATATATACATATATATATACACATACATATATGTGTGTGAATGTTATTTAGCTAAGTGTAATTCAATAGCCTAAAATGGTTTGACCTAGCTCAGAAAATAATAAATAGCCATAGAAAACATCTGTTCCCATCTTAAAAAATAATCAAATAATTGCTTGACCAATTTGTTCCAATTTACTTTTTTCTCCCAACTATCTTCTCATATGAAAAGTAGTCCTTTGCTATAATGTTTTCTAGATTGCATTCTAGATAAGGTCAGATGTTTAGATGATGCAACATTTGGAGATTGCCTTTGGCTGGCAAAATAAAAATTCAAAGAGAGCCAGTCATCCCACATCTGCAGTGTTCTTTATAGTTCTGAGCATCACTCATTCACAGAAGAACAATGACAAACTGAAGTGTGTCAGAGAAGAGAGCGGTCTGGATGATGGTAAACCTTGTCATGTAAGGAATGGTTCCAGGGACTATGGAAGGAGGGAAAGAAGGGAGGATGGAAGAAAGGAAGGAAGGAAGGAAGGAAGGAAGGAAGGAAGGAAGGAAGGAAGGAAGGAAGGAAGGAAGGAAGGAAGGAAGGAAGGAAGGAAGGACAGACTAGGTGAAAGACGTGATAATCATCATCAGATATCTTAAGGGCTCTATTGTGGATCAAGAATTTAGATTTGTTCTCCTTTGCGTCAGAGTGCAGAATTAAAATCAGTGATACTATGAGATATCAGTCAATCGATCAGCAAGCATTTATTCAGTGTCTAGCATGGCCCAGGCACTGTGTTAAGTCCCAGGGATACAAAGATAAAAGTGAAACAGTTTCTGCTTTCAGAAAGCTTATGCTCTATCAGGGGAGACATGACATATACACACGCATGTTTGTACATATGAATGTTTCTATGCATGCATGCATATATAAGCACATATGTATATATACATGTAGATATATATACATGCATACACATACATATATACATATATATATATATGTAGCCATGTTAGTGCAGAGGAGATATATACAAGACTCAGTTTATTCTACTTCTCATCTATTGCTCTGTCTAGGATCAAGTCCATGGAACCAGATGCCTCCTTTTGGACATCCCATACTGGACCCCTACTTCAGTTTTCTTTCCTCCTTTCTTGTGTCGTACCTCGCCCTTCAGACTGTAAATTTCTTAAAGGCAGGGAGTATCTTTCTTTTTATTAGTTGCATCCCAGCTTAGTGCAATGCCTGGCATATAATAAGTGCTTAATAAATGTTTATTGTATTTGAATTTAGTCACCCACAATAAGGGGACATAACATAGATCCAGCAAAGAAGACAGAGGAAACATACAGGTAGTAGGGAAAAAAAATCAATGCAAAACAAAACAAAAAACAAACAACACTTGATTAGGAATAAGGACCCTTGGTTTCAGTACCACCTCTGCTGTGTGACCATCAAGTTACTTATTTTTTATTGAACTTGTTTCTTCATATGCAAAATCAATGGGGATATAATACATAGCAACTGCCAATTTGCATTTGTATAACGGTTTACAAAGTCTCTAGGGGTTTATTTCAGCTCTAAAAATCTATGACTCTATGCTTATGTAACACTTTGGAATTTTAAGTGTCCTTAGATATCATCTAATCTAAATTTCTCATTTTACAGATGATGAAAAGGAGGCTCAGAGGAGTTAGATGACTTATCCAAGGACATACCACTAGGTAGTAGTAGGGAGGTACGGTTCTACTCATTGGAAGGAAGAACTTTAAATAACTTAGAATTATTCCAAACTGCTTTGTGACATAGTTAAGATCCTTGTCACTGCTTGTTAACTGTTCAAGCAAAGTTTGAATGACCTTATGTCAGATATGTCTTAGGATGGATTCTTTACTGGAGAGGCTGGACTAGAAGATCTCTTATATTCCTTCCAATTCAAAAAAAACACCCACATAACAGCAGTAATAAAAATGATGATGTCTTAGTATCTGTATGTCACTCCACAGTTCGTAAAGCACTTTCAAATATTCGATTCCATAAACATTTATTAAGTGCCTACTGTGTGCTAGGCACTGAGATAACAAATGCAAGAAATAGTCTTTGATTTTAAGGAGCTTGCTTTTTACTGGGAGCTTGCAATATGTACACAAATAAGTAAATGCATTAACATTTAAGGATGGAGAGGGGACTAAGAACTGATGGGAACAGAAAAGGTCCCTTAGAGAAGGTAGCATCAGGACAAAATTTGGAAAGCATCTAGGGATTCTAACAACAGGAAATGAGGAAGGAGTACATTTTGGATTGGCCAGGGCAGGGACAGCCAGTGTAAATGCATGGGGATAAGAGGTGGAATTCCAGGTTTGGAGGTAACTCATTTGATAACTTAGTGGGAATGTAGCAGTAAGATGTGCTAGACTTGGAATCTGGAAGACCTGAGTTTGAATCCTGCCTCAGAGACTAGCTGTATGATCCTGGGAAAGTCACAGAACTTCTGTGCCTCAGTTTTCTAATCTGCAAAATGGGAATACTATTGAAACCTTCTTCTCAGGGTTGTTGCGAGGACAAAATGAGAGAATATTTGCAAAAGGTTTAGCACAGTGTCTGGCATAGTTTGTTTTTGGTCAGTTGTGTCTGACTTTTTATGAGGTTTTCTTGGCAAAGATGCCAGCTGGAATGGTTTGCCATTTCTTTCCTTCCCTCCTTCCTTGCTTCTCCCCTTCCTCTCTACGTTCTTGCTTCCTTTCTTCCTTCCCTCCCTTCCTCTTTCCCTTCTCCCTTCCTTCTTTCTTTCCTTCCCTTCTTCCTCTCTCCCTTCCTTTATCCTTCCCTCTTTCCTTCCATGATTTTCTCCAGCAAGTAATCCAGGGTCCAGATTTGACCAGGTATAATTGGTAATGGGAAAAGAGAGGAAGAAATAGCAGACCAACTGATATCATTTAGTAGAATTGATCAACCATCCAATCCAGTTTATGAAGGGTTCAGGTTGAGGCCAGAGCAGAGGTAATGGATTGGGAGATCAAGGAGGAACTGGAGGATTAGAGGTCCTACTGAGGACAAGGAACATGTTTAAAATTAGGAAAACAGAAAAGGAGAAAAGGAATAGAATGAATGGTTTGGCATTGCCTCATTTAGTCCTCATAGACAACCTGTTAGATAGGCAGAGGAAGTATTTTTATTTCCAATTTCATATTTATAAAATGGTTGATGTAGAACCCAAGAAAACTCAAGTGATCGTAGGCTTCATTGACAGTCATTGTGTCCAGGACCAGGGAGGTTATAGCACTGTTCTCTGCACAGGTCAGAACACATCTCAAGTTTCTCACTTAATTCTGTGTCACATTTTTAGGAAGGACATTGAAAAACCATAGGGTGTTCAGAGAAAGGCAACCCGGATTATGAAAGGCCCTTACTTTATATTACCTGAAGACCACTTGAATCAGTTGGGGATATTTAGTCTGGAGATGAGACTTAAGGTAAGAGAGGTAAGACACAAGAGCTGCTTTCAAGTAGTTGAAGGACTGTTATGTTGTCAAGAATACTTGTTCTTCTTGAGCCCAGAAGGCAGAATTAGTAGCAGTGGGTAGAATTTTCAAAGAAGGAATTTTAGGCTTGTGGTAAAGAAATATTTCTTTAGCATGAAAGCTTCCTCAAGGTAGAATATGCTGTACTGGGGTGGCAATGAGTTTCCCCTCACCGAAAGGTCTTTGAGCAAAGTGTGGCTGACCATTGTTTAGGTACATTGTAGGGAGAGGGAGAAGTTTTTGTTCAAGCATCAATTGAACTAGATGGCCTCAGCCTCTTCCACCTCCGAGATTCTGTGCTTTTGAGTTGTACAATCACAAAATTACTAGATGAAGAATACAAAGCCCAGAAAGGTTAGGCCACTTTCCCAAGGTCACATAGGTAAGTTAACACAGGAATTATTTCTACCTTTTAGTCCCTGGTCCATTTCTTTGCCATCCCAAGTCTCTCTCTATGTTCTGTAAGGTCAGGTTAGTTTTCACCAAGCAGTGGAAGTTGTTATTCCTTAATAAATCTCAGAAATTATACAAACTTCTTTGAAGTTTAGGGTAGCATCTGTTCCTCCGTCCAAAGAGAACAGAAAAATGAATATCTTCAACACATGGACTCTGGCGTCATCCAAACCACTGCCACCCAGAAGTTGCAGGTGCAAAAAGGCACTGAATCCTTTTTTTCCAATTGATATCCCAAGTTGTTTTTTTTGTTAAGTTGATCCCAGGGAATAAATGGGTCTCTAAAGGGAAGACTTAAAACTAGACTCTGTAAATTCCACATACAAGGCAGAAAGGTAGAGATCCAGGTTAATGGAGGTAAGCACCAGGGACATTCTGTTCCTGTACCAGCTTTGCTGTGGGACAGGCATTGAATCCCAGACTTTTAGTGGAAACAGGAATCCCCTCAACAAGGATCTCATCCAGTTTTTAATGAAATACTTTCAGTGGTGGGGAACTCTCTCTCTCTACAAAAGCAAAGCAAATCACCCCCTTCCTGGATAGCTCTAATTGTTAAGAAGTTTTTCTGTATATGGGTGTACACACATGTGTCTACTTATACATGGAACTTCTTTTTGTGTATTTATATATATATATATAGATAGATAGCATATTCAGACACACAAACATAGATATATGCATATATCCATACATGCACATATATATAGATAAATATATAATGTGTGCATATATGTATACATATATGCATATATATACATAAAATGTTCTGGCATAATGAATAAAGAGCTAGCCTCAAGTTCAGGAAGACTTGGGTTCAAGTTCTGTTGGCAACAATGCACCAATTAGCATTGGCAGGGGAGTTACCCCATCTGGGCATTTACTATATTGGTGAAATCCAAATTTATTTCTTATCCCTTTCCTACATAAATAGATAGGTAGATAGACAGATAGAAGAAAGAAAGAAAGAAAGAAAGAAAGAAAGAAAGAAAGAAAGAAAGAAAGAAAGAAAGAAAGAAAGAGGAAGAAAGGAAAGAAAGAAGGAAGGAAGGAAGAGAAAGAAAGAAAAAGAAAGAAAGAAAAGGAGGAAGGAAGAAAGAAAGAAAGGAAGAAAGAAAGAAAGAAAGAAAGAAAGAAAGAAAGAAAGAAAGAGAGAAGGAAAGAAAGAAAGAGAGAAAGAAAGAAAGAAAGAAAGAAAGAAAAGGAAAGAGAGAAGGAAAGAAAGAAAGAGAGAAAGAAAGAAAGAAAGAAAGAGAAAGGAAAGAAGGAAGGAAGGAAGGAAGGAAGGAAGGAAGGAAGGAAGGAAGGAAGGAAGGAAGGAAGGAAGGAAGGAAGGGAGAGAGAGAGATAGGGAGAGAAAGAGAAATAAAGAAAGGCAAATGTTTTTTCTTTTAATTGAATCTATGTTTCATTGGTGCAGGGGACTTAAAGTGAAGAAATTTCTTTACCAATACAGACTGTAACCTTCTTCCCAATTAAACATCTTAGAGAATTGCCTAGAGTGTTGACAGGCCAAATGATTTGCTCCCAATCACACAATCAGAATGTTCATAGTATTCTTCTTCTTGATTCCAATGCCCACTCTCTATCCACTAGTCAAGGATGCTTTTCTATATTATATTTATTGTATTTATAATTTGCCTCAGATTTTGTATAAGATTACAATTTACAGAAGAGTTGAGAAGCCACAACGTTGCCTAGCACAGGGGCTAGCTCAGCATCACAAGGCTGAGGCCACAGGGGCAGGCAACCTCCACCAATCCCTGTCCTCTACCTATCCTCATAGTCTGCCCTGGGTTCATCCCTCTGCATTTGCTTGTCTCTATAACAAGGGAACTAGGTTCCCAATGCTCTGACTCTACCCCCAAATCACATTTCTAAGGAATGTTCCATTTTTGGATGATCTATCATTAATTTCCTAAGTGTGGTCTGTGGACGCCTAAGGTTCCTAAGACTCTTTCAGGATATCTACGAGGTCAAAATGATTTTTATATTACAAAGGTATTTTCATTCACGATATCATATAGATTGTTTGGACATTTGATAAGTGTTTATTGACTGATTGGTATAACCTGCATAAATGAAAGCTTGAGAGAAAGGGGTCTTCAATAATTTTAAGAATAAGATGGGGTGCTAAGAGATGCT
The DNA here is from genome assembly GCA_028646595.1 of Phalanger gymnotis. Taxonomy (NCBI): domain Eukaryota; kingdom Metazoa; phylum Chordata; class Mammalia; order Diprotodontia; family Phalangeridae; genus Phalanger; species Phalanger gymnotis. Next base: position 103,803,422 of record CM053622.1, read on the forward strand.
CCCCAGCAGGGGACAGAAGGCTTATGCAAAGAAGGTAAAGGGGTACCCCTAATAGAAACATGAATTGGGTGTAGAACAGACAATGTTATTCTCACCCACACAAAAAAGGAACACTAAGTAGTAAAGAATCATAGAATATTTACACTCAGTTAAGAAGCTAAGGTCCAAGCCTTCTTGGGACCCTTTCAACTGGATTGCTTTCCTTATTGCCTCCATTCTCCAGACACTATTATTTCCCCACCCCCACCCCTAAAAAACAGCCATCTGTAAACACAAACCAGCATCCACCGTCTTTCTAGCTCCCACAAAGTCAGCTACCAAAGTTTTTTTCAACAGTGTGGCCTATGGGTAACTCTCAGCCCCATTTACATTGTTTTTTGTTTTTCTTCTTTTTTATTAAGAAGCCTTCACCATCTTGTATTTGTGGACTACATACACTGGCTACATGGGGCTTGAGGGTTGTGCTCATCTCTTTATTTTTTTAAAGATGAAATAAGTATATTCTTTCATGATTAGAAGTTCGTTTCTAAGCACAAAAATCCTCTCAGGTGGTCTGGTGTTCCCAGAGCTCTTCTAGCGAAGTGTCTTGCTCTAATAATGCTCACTGTCATTTACAATCTGGGGTGTAAAGATGTCATCATTGCAGTTTGGATTATCTATCTGCATGGAGAAGAGTTCACTTGTGGATGTGCATAGAAGCCTTTGTTAACCTGAACCTTTTAGGGGAGGGAGCAGTCTTATTTGGTTGCGTAAGACCAGTTTCTGTGACTTCCTTCGAATCCAGCATTTTGCTAGGAACCTGATTTTTTGCTCAGGTCCTTTTTGCCAGTAATCTTACAAACATCTAGTCACATAATCATGATTTATACATAGCTCCCAGGTGTTTCTCGTTCACCAGGTGGAAAGACTTCAGCTTCATGCTTCGTTAGTCTTATCTCCCATCCATTGGGTATCTCACTGTCCCTTTGCCCACCGGTGATAGAGGGTATTTGGGTTTCTACTGGAGAGAAATTATTTGCACAATTTCTTCCTCACTGTGAAAGGAGGGGGACTGATCAGGGACAACAGAGCCAGCAACCTGCAATGGTCAGCTGCTGGATTCATAAAGGTGGCAAACAGTAGCATTTTACAAGAACTTGCGGGGAGGGAAGGCTGCAGGTGCCATTGTAATAACGGAATTAACTACCATGTTTAGCAGTAGGTTGGATACCTCACTGAAATTCCTGGAGGCCTCCACTCACCATGATCAAATACTTATACTTCAACACTGGCAGAAAGGAGAGAGCCAAGATGTAGGGATTCACTTTTTATATTACTCAATCTGCACCTGCTTTGAAATGTGGGTATCTCTCCCTTGCATGTTCCTCAAGGGGGTGCTACAGGTGGCTATATTTTCCATATCAGAATTGCCTTTAGTTATTGTTGTTAAGGTGTTTCAGTCATTTCTGACTCTTCATGCCCCCATTTGGGATTTTCCTGGAAAAGATACTAGAGTAGTTTACCATTTCCTTCTCCAGCTCATTTTACAAATGAAGAAACTGAGGCAAACAGGGTTAAGTGACTTGCCTAGGGTCACACAGCTAGTAAGTGCCTGAAGCCAGATTTGAACTCAGGAAGATGAGTCCTTTCTGACTTCAGGCAGGCCTGGCACTCTATCTAGTGTGTCATTTACCTCTAGGATTGCTCTACAATAATGATAAAATTAATAGCTAACATTTATGTAATAATTAATACTTAATTTCTTATGTAATTCTTAAAGATCTAAAAAAATACACAGAAAGAGAAAAGTGTGTGTATGTGTGTGTGAGTGGAGAGAGAGAGAGAGAGAGAAAGAGAGAGAGAGAGAGAGAGAGAGAGAGAGAGGCTTCTCTCTACCATATATATGCATGGTTATACATATGTAAATCTCTATAACTTTGGCAGGATTTTAGCACTTCCCTGGACAAGGAAGAGAATAAGTATTTATGTAGCACCTGTTATGGTGGAGTGCTTTACAAGTATTATTTCATTTGATCATTGCAACAGCAACCCTGTGAGGTAAGTGCTATTATGTTCCCCATTTTACAGCTGAGGAAACTAAGGAAGACCAAGTGACTTGCCCAAAGCCCCACAGCTATGAGGCCAGATTTGAATTTGACTTCTAACCCTTGTACTATCCACCTGCCTCTAAGCAGAGGTAGAGTAAGTCTAAATAGAATAGGTCCAAACATGGTTCTATGACACAGTCCTTCAGTTACTTGAAGATAGCGATCCTATTGCCTTTAATTTGTTTTATTCTCCAAGTGAAGTTTCTTCATTTGTTAAAACCTATTTCCTTAATTGGAAAATGAAGAGGGATGAGCCAAATGTGATCCTCCTCCTCCTCCTCCTCTTTCTTTTTCTTCTTTCTTCTTCTTCTTCTTCTTCTTCTTCTTCTTCTTCTTCTTCTTCTTCTTCTTCTTCTTCTTCTTCTTCTTCTTCTTCTTCTTCCCCCTGATGTTGCTTATAGCTCTAACAATCTATGATTTACAAATTCACATTAGAGGCAGCATGGGTTAGTGGACTGAGACCTAGGGTCAAATCTCTCATCTGACATTGACTAGTTGTGTGATCCTGGCAAGCTATTTAATCTCTCAGTGCTCTTAGCAACTCTCAAAAGTATATAAAAATGGTAGAGAGTATTCTGACCTGCATGGATATAGGGAGTTTCCTCACCAATGAAATCACAGGCCTTATCTCTATCACCAGGCTACAAATTCAAGTGACTTTTTGTGGATTAACTCAATTACCTGCCCAATGCTATTACAGACCTACTGAGTGTGATACTATTCTTCAAAACTAATAAACATTATTTCTTTTAAAAGTCACCGACCATTTTCCTCATGACAACCCAGCTCTGTGAATAGTACATTTTTACAAATGAGGAAACTGAGGTTAAAAAGGCTAAAGCAGCTAAGCTTCATGATCAATGACTTTCGGAGTGTCAGGATTCAACCCTAGGTCTTCAACATCTAAGTTCTGGTTTCTTTCCACTGCTAGCTGCTAATCCTTTTAATCCAGTTTCTTCTGTCAACTAATCAGTCAAATTATTTAAGCATCATTGGCCTGAGCTTCATTCAGAGAGCTGAAGAAATTATAGCCTAAAAGAGTTAAGGCACCTCCAGAAACTAAGCAACTTTCCCTGGAGGAATGGATAAAGTCTATTGCCAGGCATTGTGTGATCTCGAAAAGCAAAGGGTACCAAAACCAAGGACAATTTTCGAGAAACAAAGATGTTTGCATGTGTTTCTTCAAAGGCTCTTACAAACACTAACTTGTGAATGGGAAATCACCATATCTCACCTATAGGTCAAAGTGTTTCCAACTAGTTTAAGTTTACAAAGGATAATTCAAAAAAAAAATAAAAAGCCATCTTACAGTTCATCTGCCAGAGACCTTGCACCTTGTTATGAGCTCCAGCTGACAAAAATATATTAGTAAAATAGGACTGTTCTGATTAATATTTTCAAAAATTGAGGATTAAGCAAAAAGGTGGTGGGTTTTGTTTTGTTTTGGCTCATTGTTCAGAAGTTTTATAAAAATCAACTAATCCATTTACCTGCCATATTATACCCTGTTATTTTTTTAAATTAAAAATCTCCAAGAAATGCTTTGGGAATAGGCATATTTTGGATTTAATAGAATGTAGATCCTGCCTCTAACAATTCTCTATGTCTATTCCTTACTCAGGGAAAACATTGACTGATAAGAGCCTTCTAATTCAACCCAATTATGATCTGTCACGTGTAAATCCATGGAGCAGCTAGATGGCACAATGAATTCATTGCTCCTGGCTTCAGGAAGACCTGAGCTCAAATTTATCCTCAGATATTTATTAGCTCTGTTATCCTGAGCAAATCACTTAATTTCTGTCTTCCCTCAGTTTCCCCAGCTGTAAAGTGGGGATAATAATAGCTCAGGGTCATTTTGAGGATCAAATGAGATATCTGTAAAACACATAACACTATCCCTGACATGGAATGGGAACTTAAATGTTCATTTCCTGTCCTCCATATTTTCTTGTTTGTATTACTTAAGGGAATAAAGCAATTAGTAAAAACCATAGTAGCAATAAATGTTGCCATTTCTTCATTGATGTATTCCTGTAGATAGTGCAAAGAATGCTCAAGATCTGGGAAGGAAAACCAGCTCAGATACTTAGTAGTTTTGTGACCACAAACAAGTCATCTTAACTTCTACATCTCAGTCTTCCTCACTCGTGAATTGAGAAAAAATAATGTTTGCACTATCTAGATTACAGGTATATTGAGGGGAAAAAGTGCCAAACACAAAAGCTATAAATAGCTTGTAAGGAAGAAGTAAAGGAAATAAGAAAAGAAGGAGGGAAGGAAGGAAGGATGGAAAGGAGAGAAGAGGAAGAGAGGCAGGAAAGTTGTAGGAACCTCTATAAGATGAACTCACTGGAGAGGAAGAATTGAACCGGGATCTGAGAAGGAAAACCAGCTCAGATACCTAGTAGCTTTGCGGCCACAAATGAGTCATCTTACCTCGGCATCTCAGTCTTCCTCACTCACAAATTGAGAAAAAGTATAGTTTTTTTAAAATGTTATATGTTTTATTGCTACTTCCAGCAATACCAATTCCCATCCTTTCTCCTCAGTTTTGTTGACAAAAGAATGTGCAATAAAACATTTTCCTAGCCTCCTTGAGTCTAGATCCCAGAGGTTCCCCATATAGGATGGAAGCTGTTTCACATCCAGTTCTTTTAGGAAATACACAGTTTTAGTTCCTTCCCTGAAAATGGGCAAGGGAATATAAATAATACAGTCTCTATAAGACGATCAATTCACACATTTGTCAGATGAAGACCTACAAACTCTGGACAAGGTAAAATAGTGGATCTGGGACAAAGTGAAATTCATGTGGATTGATGCTTTCCCTGTTCTTGCATGTCCAGTCACTGGCAGGAACTTCCGATCACTTCTTTCCTCAACTAGCCCATTATAAACCAAGGTAAGCTGATTCAGCCACCAATGTTGCCATCATGGTCCCCTAAGTATCACTATATCCAGTGTTCAGCATGGCACCTATTCAGCCCCTCAAACTGTCACATCACTGCCTCTTTCAATTCCCAGCACAAAAGTGCTGCCCCTACTTCCAAATGACATCTCACCCTTCACTGAAAGCCTTCCCCATCCCCTCTTAGTTCTAGCGCCTCCCGTCTGTTAATTATCCTATTTATCTTGACTATTGCATGCTTTGTATATGTTTGTTTATATGTTGCTTCCTGCATTAGATTGTAAACTCCTTGAGTTTATTTAAGTAAATTCCTTGAGTTTAACTCTTGAGCAAACACCTGTCTTTTGCCTCTTTTTGTATCCCTAGAGCTTATCTCAATGCCTGGAATGTATTTAGCCATTGATGTCTCATAGGCAGGAGAAAATAGAGTGATTCCTGTAATAACAATGACAATACTTCTCTAGCACTTGTAAAAAGCTTTAAAATATTTAAAAATATCTCAATTTATTCTTATGATAACCTGGTATGTATGTGCTATTATTAGGTACGTGCTATTATTATCTCCATTTCACAAATGAGAAACTGAGGCAGACAGAGGTTAATAATCCAGAGTCATACAGCTGGTAAATGTCTGAAGTTGGATTTAAAGTTAGGTCCAGCCCTCTGTCCAATGTTCCTATTAATATTTAAATTGAATTATTTGAAGAAAAAAAACCAGTAAAGAACCTTCAGATCTGTTCTTCTTAGTTGGATTTAATTGACACGGAAATTACATAGAGTTTGCCCCGTCTTGGGGATGATCCCTCAAATCGTCCATTTCTTTGCCTTATTTTGCTTCCTTTCAGGGCTTACTCTGGAAAAAATCAGAATAATGCTCATGTCAACGTTTCCACAGAAGACGATAAAAGAGTCCTAAAATTTAATATTTAATAATTTAATATTTAACAATTTCAAGCTACCTGTGTGTATCAGGTACCAGACAACCTTGGTTCCGTCTCACGGAAAATAGGAAAGAACACATAATGACAACAATAACAACAGGAAAACAAACAAAAACATTAGCAACAATACATAAACAATGTAGCAAAAAGCATAAAGGGCCCATAATAGATCATGAGCAATCAGTTCAATTCTTCCTCTCCAGCGAGTTCATCCTACAGAGGTTCCTACCATCTTCCTTCCTCCCTTTCTCTCTCTCCTCTCTTTTTCATCGTTCCTTCCTTCCCTCCCTCCTTCTTTTCTTCTTTCCTTCACTCCTTCCTTCCATGTTTCCTTCCACAGCAGCTAAGTAGCTAGTGGATAGAATTCTGAGCCTGAATTTGAATTCAAATCTGGCTTTGGACACTTACTAACACTTACTAGCTTGGTAATTGTGAACAGGTCACCCTTCTTCATTTTCCTCAACTGGAATATGGGGCTAATAATAGCATGCACCTCCCAGAGTTGTTGTGAAAATCAAATGGGATAATATTTGGAAAGTACTTATTAGCCTGGCACAAAAAGGAGATTTAATACAAATTATTATTTCCTTCCCTTTCCCCCTTTCTTTGATATTTCTTTCTTGATTGGATCTTACTGTCTCATCTAAGCCACTCACTGATCAGATGCCACTGTTGTTCAGCACTGGAACTTTGACCAGTTCCATTTCTTATCTGGGCCATCAAGCTGCCTAAAATCTAAGTCATCTATTTTGAAGTGTCCTTATACTTTATCCAAGCATCTCATTTTTAAAGAAAGAAACTGAAGACCAGAGAGATAAGGTGATTTACCCAGTTCTACAGAACTAGATGGCAGCAGTGTTCTCAATTATGAGTTGAATTTCGAGGTTGAAAATATATAGGATTATTTTTCTGTCTCCTATAAACCATATTGCACTTTTTCATCTGGTTTTTTTTCCATGTCTTTGTTCATGTCTCTGCCTAAGTTTCCAATGACACTTGTCTAGTGCTCATTTTCCTAGTCTATTAAAATATGATTTGACCTGATCATCATCATAGAATTCAAGGAAAAAGGAATTTTAGACATTATCTCATAATACCACATCCTTCAAGAAACCTTTCCTGATTCTCCAATAGGAAATGGTCTTTAATTTTTTAGAACTAAAACAGTTTTCCTTTATTTCTTTTCTTTCTTTCTTTTTCCTCCCTCCCTCCCTCTTTGTTTTTCCTTCCTTGCTTCTTTCCTTCCCCCTTTCTTTCCTTCCTTCCTTCCTCCCTTCCTTCCTTCCTTCCTTCCTTCCTTCCTTCCTTCCTTCCTTCCTTCCGTCCTTCCTTCCTTCCTTCCTTTGTATTTGAATGGTAGTGACCTATGTGTGTTAGATCTTTTATGTAAATTCCATGAGGGCAGGGAGCCATATCTTATTAATCTTTTCAGAACATAAGATTATCTTCCTCATCTCCTATCATAAAGTGGGTCTTTAATAACTCATTGTTGAGTTGACGTGAAGTGAGAAAGCTTTCATGCTGGACCTTGAAATCTGGCTAAGGTTTTATAGGAGGAGTTGGGGAAAAGACAGTACAGCTAAAGAGCTGGTGGAAGGACAAAATAGACATTATTCAGAAAATGGCATGCATTCCAGTTTAGCTGAGTGTAGTGTATTTCAAGGAAAGTAGTGGAAAATGTCTGCAGAGTAAGCTGAGCTAAATTTGGAGATTCCTGTCTATTAAATGATGGATTTGTGTCTGTGTTTTGTTTAAAAAATAATAAGGCACCATTGAAAACCTTTAACAAGAGAGTTATATGATCTTAGCTTGTTTTAGGAATATTACTCTGATAGGTTCACGTTAGATTGTAGGGGAGAAAAGACCAGAACCAAGGATATCTGTTGGAAAGCTTTTGCCATATTCCAGCAAGTTGTGATAAGAGCCCAGATCAGGATGATGTCTTGGGAATAGAATAGCAGGGTTGGATTGCAGAGTTGGAATAGATAAGACATAGTGACTGAGGCCAAGGAAAGAGAGGAAAGGGTCAAAGATATGGATTCCAAGAAACTGGGTTTCTGCACAAAGTTAGGAGAAAGAAATGGTTTATATCTTATACTATGAGTTTGATCTGAGATATACTGCATTGAAGGTGCCCGGATATTCGGAAGAGGAATCAATAGGAGGTTGAAAATATGTGACTAGTGATGAAGATGAAGGTCAGAGGTGGAGATGAAAGTGTGGATGATAACTTCCTAGAAGTAATAATTAAAGCTGTTGAAGAGCACTAATTTCTTCAATAGTTTGCTGAGTAAAAGAACAGGCTCACCTGGAGGCCCTGGCGTTGGTAGCAGCAGCCCTGGGGGTGATGAGGGGGTAGCAGCAGCAGCAATTTACCACCGTCGGCAAAAAAGTCAGGCCAGAAACCTGTCATGACAGATGTTCAAGCAGAATTGCACAGAATTTCACGAAAACCCGATATGGTTTCTCCTACAACACCGTCTCCAACAGAAGGTGAAGCATCTTGAAGATACCAAATAAAGCCATTTATTCAGTTTTCTGATATAATGTAAAAAAAAAAAAGCTGTTGAGGAGAATAAGACCAACTAAGGAGACAGTATAGAGAGGGGAAATAAGCTGCCCAATCAACTGCAGAACTTTAGAAAATACCAACCTGTGTGTGGGAGGAGGAAGAGCTGGCTTAACAAGACAAAAGAACATCAGAGAAGGGAAAAAAAGCATAATACCACAATGCCTACAGAAGACAGTATTTCCAAGGAGGAAATGGGGGAACAGATCAACATTGTCAGATGTTTCTGAAGGACCAAGGAGGATGAGAACTGAGGGGGAAAATAACTTATCTTTGGGAATAGAGAGGATATGTGTGACATAAATTGAGCAACTTCAGTGGGAAGAGCAGAAGTCACATTGCCAAGAGTATGAAGAAATTGACCATTTAGTCTGGAGAAAAGAATACTGAAGGGGAACACGATATCTGACTTCAAGGATCTGAACTGCTGCCCTGTGGAGGTGGCACAGGACTTGTCATGCTGCGCCAAAACAGGAGCAATTAGTGAAAGTAACAGAGAAGTAAACTTCAGGGGTGGAGAACATCCTAATAATTTTTGCTTTCCAAATGTGGAATGCATTAAAAAGTGGTGGGGTTTCCCCTGCCTTCGAAGTATTGAAGTAGCACCACTTGCTTGGCATGTTAGAGTGGATATTCCTGTCATGTATGGATTGGACTCCACTTCTAAAAAATTTGGCTGGTGACAGGAAGGAGGAGATGTGTGGCAGCAAGAATGAGGAATGGGAGTCATGCTAAAAAACATGTTTAAGTCTCTTGTTTGTTTTTAAGACTTAATGCATGTTGTTTTTCTTTTAGCTGAAGTAGCCAATAGAAAGAGAGAAAGAAAAGAAACCTGATGACAGGAGAGGGGGATCCCTTCTCAGGATGGAATGAATCTATGCTGATCCAGTTAGTTTGATACTTCCTTAAAACAAAAATCCCTCCACTCCCTTTTGAGCTCTATAAACACTACCTATATGGTCCGGAGCAGGTCACATAACCCTTCTGAGCCTCACATTTACAGGTCACAAGATTCTAGACTTCAAGCTGGAAAGGGTGTGATGTAGAATCTTACCACCTTAGTTCAGAAGATCTGAAATCAGGAGATGGAAGGGATCTCAGAGGCTATCTAGTGCAAGCTCCGGTTTTTATGGTTGAAGAAGCTGAGGAATAAGCAAGTTAAGAAATGGCCTTTCCTGGTCCCATCAAAGACATATAGTTGTTCTATCCACATCATGGGGGTTAGGGGTGCAGTACCCCCTCAATCTGAAAAATCTGCCTAAAATATTTTGACCCTCCCTTCTTACCAGAGAAGAAATCTGAATTATTATGACATTAAAAGGTGAAATATGTTGATATTTTAGTTGGATAAACATAAACATATTACATATATGTTTTATGCATTTTTGAATTTTTAAATTTTTGTGTCATCTGCTGGTTTTAGCAAAACTCCAAAAATTCCCATTTAATTTCTTATGCTGAGCAGGGATATATTGAAACCCCCTTGGTATGGAAAAGGTAACTATATTTTCCTTTTTTATGTTGCATATATAGATATATATATATATATATATATATATATATATATATATATATATATATCTCACACAGACCTCGTTAAGCACATGCTGTCTTCTCCATTAGAATGGAATCTTCTTGAAGTCAGGGGCTGTTTGTGCTTTTTCTTTTCATCTCTATAGCTTTGCATGGTTTTCCTGTCATGTTTTAAGTACTTAATACATACTTGTCGATAGATGGATTGTCCAAGCTGTCAGAGGCAGGATTTGAAGTTAGGTACTCTGATTAAAGTAAGAATTCTTTCCACTCTAGTTTCTTCATTTGTAAAACAAGGGTATCAGATTTAATCATCTCCAAGCTAGCTTACTGCATTGGTGTCCCAAATGTCTACCATAATATCTGCCATGTAATAAGTGCCTATAAATGCTTGTTGAATGATTAATTGATTCTAGCTCCAATATTCTAAGCTTCTAAGACAACATTTCTCTCAGTCTAATTTTAGGACCTCTTCCTAAGGATGGGCTCTTCAAATGATTGCTAGTAAGCAAAAGGTCTGGGAGGAGAATCCTGGATCCAATCTGGCCTGAATCACTGGCTCATTGTATGTGACCTGAGGCAAGCCACTTGACCTCCTTCCACCTCAGTCAGCTCAGCTGGAAATATGGGTGTAATGCAGGAGTTTGCTGAAAACCAGATGCTACATCTGAGCAGGGTTTTCCTGAGTAAATAAATTATGGATGGAGAGAAAAAAAGAGAATATTTTGGGTAACGCTTTCAAAGGAGTCCTTTCCTTTTTGCTTTTAGTTTTAAGTTGTTCCCTTCCTTCCCCCCACTCCTCTCTTAACCAATGTTTCCTATGAGTAGGTAGATTTGGTGAAAACTCTTAGAAAATTCCCTCAGAACCATCTACATCCTGCTCTGTATCCAATTAGTACATTAAAGGGGTTTTCTTTGTGAATCAGAAACAAAATCTCTAGCCTTTATGCCCTCCTGAAGATTTGCTAGGCTTCTCTCTATACGGTATACTGAAAGGAGAATGAAATGAGAAGATTTGTAAGGCTCTCAGGAAGACAGACAAAGAATCTGTAGAATGAGTGGTCTGAAGATATTTCTTAGAGGTAGCTAAAGAGGCATCTTAGGAAATAGAAAGAGTACCTACTCTGGAGTCTGAGGACTTAGGTCCATATCTTTCCTCTGATAGTCTGTATACCTGGGTCAGAGCAGGGAAGAGGAGAGGGAAGTGCCTTCACTTATTTTTGGGTGTCAGTTTCCTAATTAATATTTTTTAAAATGTAGAGGTTGGACTAGATGACCTCTGAGGTTCTTTCCAGCTTTAAATATTTCAACCCAATTAGACTGTCAATGATGAAAAGAACAAGGTTAATACTATGAATGGACTCTGGATAGAAATTAAGCAAACCCTAGACCCTGCTGGGTGAAAAGTGGAAACAAAATAAATGGGGATGATTGCCATGATGATCTACTCTTTTTTTTATTTAATTTAAGGAGCATCACAGGTGAGGTATGGCCTCACAGGGGGCACAGCTAGGTTTCAATTAGTAGAAATCATACATTTCTTGAAGTGGTGGCAAGTATTTTTGTTTGCACTAATTGAGGTTATTGCTATATAAAATATGGTATTTGGTTCAAGCTAAATGGAAATACACAGCGTGAACTCAAGGCGTTTCAAAGGATTTCTAACCTACACTAATTGGGATCTAGCTCTACTTGACAGTTCTCCTAAACAGAGTGCAAGGTGCTACAAGGTTAAGCTCAGGAAGATCTCATGAATACATCTGTAAAACAAGGGAGTTTTACTCTCTAGGATCTCTGTAAGTCCATTCCAGCCCTAACATTCTAGGTTTCTTATGAATCTATGAAAAAAACAAAGAAAACCCACTGTACCCTATTTCCTTCCCCATCCCTGACCATGCTTCATTATTTCAAGGAATCAGTACTCCCTCTAATAGTGCAGTTTACACTCCATCCGCATCATATTGTGGTGCAGTAGATAGAGCTCTGGGCATGAAGTCAGGAAGACCAGAGTACAAATTCAACCTCAGTCATTTACTAGCTAGTGACTTTGGGCAAGTCTCTCTTAGTCTCACTTTTCCCATCTATAAGTTGAGATAATAACAGCACCTATCTCAGAGTCATCATGAGGATCAAATGAAATAATATTTGGAAAGTGCCTTGCAAACTTTAAAGCGCTATGTAGATGCTAGCTATCGCTGTTATTATCCTATTCAATTCTTATCCATGTTACTTCATAGAGGATCTCCCTAATAATGTGTGGGACTTCCTTTTTCCCATATTTTTGTGTGGATACCAATGAAGTATAAGAGCTGTAGGCTGGTCATTCATCATTCTCACTACATCATTAACCCATCTCCTTTGTCTGTCATGCATTTCCTGGGTATGATGCTATATCATTTCATCATAAAATCATAGATGATCATAGAGTAAGAGCTAGAAGGGATCTAAGAGACCATTGAGTCCACTTCACTCATTCTACTAATGAGGAAAAGATCTAGAAAGGTGTAGTAAGCATCAGCAGTGGAACTGGTTTTCTTTAAATTGTTGTTCAGTCACTTTTCAGTTGGGGCTGACTCTTTGTGACCCCATAGAGATTTCTTGGCAAAGAGACTAGTTTGCCATTTCCTTCTTCAGCTCATTTTATAGATGAGGAAACTGAGGCAAACAGGGTTAAGTGACTTGCTCAGGGTCACACAGCTAGTAAGTGTCTGAGGCCAGATTTGAACTTAGGATAATGAGTCTTCCTGACTATCCGGCCCAGCACTCCATCCACTGTGTCACCTGTCTGCTCATTTTATTTGTAATTCCACATAAAAATTAGAACAAAAACGAAGATTGAACATGAAGTCATGAATCTCTAAAACTTGATTTTTGGAAATCTTGCTTTCTAAAAAGTATCTAATATATTTAACATGTAACTTCCCAAGCTGTCCTGTGTGTCTCTCTCTTTCTAAACCCTCTTCTGAGTATTAGCTTATTTTTCTTTCTATTCTTTTCTTTTTTGTCAACACTACTGCTACCTCTCTGCCTCTTTCCTTCCCCAAAAATAGCCCAACTATCCCTTAGACAAAGAAAGAAAACCACAATCTTTGTAGTAAATAAGCATAGCCAAGCCAAGCAAATACGCCTATTTGCTGAGTCCAAAATCATTTATCTCATTCTATACCCTGAGTTTATCAAACCTTTTGTCAGCATGTGAATAGCATGCTTCATCATCAGTCCTCTGGTATCATGATAGGTCATTGCATTGACCAGAATTCTTAAGTCTTTTAAGGTTTTTTTTTTTTTACAATTTGTTATTGCATACATTTTTCTCCTGGTTCTGCTCCCTTCACTGTGCATCAGTTCATAAAAAGTTTCTCTGAAACCATTCCCTTCATCATTTCTCATACGATAATAATATTCTATCATGCAATCATAATATAGATACAAATACATATATATACATATATGTATGTAGACACATATATAATATAGACATGTCATACTTTGTTCACCCATTTCCCAAATGATATGTACTCTCCTTTGTTTCCAGTTTAGCGAGTGGCAAAAAAAGAGCTGCTTTAAATATTTGTGTTATATTTTTTCATCTTTCTGTGATCTCTAGGTAGAGGCCTGGTAGTGCTATCACCAATTCAAAGGATACATATATACATGCATACATATATATATATATATATATATATATATATATATATATATATACCTACTACTATATGTGTGTGTGTGTGTGTGTGTGTGAAGAGAGAGATAGAGGCAGAGAGAGAGGGAGAGAAATGCAGAGAGACAGAGAGAGAGACAAACATTTTCTGAAATAGTAGAAAATTGTGTTCCTGAAGTATTGAATTAATTTACAACTCCATAAAGAGTGCACCAGAGTACCTGTCTTCTTGCAGTTCCTTCAACAATTGCCATTAACTTATTTGTCATCTTTTACAACATGACAGTTTTTTTAACCTTGGAGTTGTTTCAATCTACATTCGTCTAATCGTGATTTAGAATTTTTTAAAAAAAATAATGACTATTGATCACTTATATTACTTTCTTTTAGAAATGTCATTCACATCCTTTTACAATATTGGGTAATGATGATCATTTTCATATATTCAAATTGGATTTATATGTGCATATATATGTATGCATATGTGTGTGTCTGTGTATGCATGTATTGGATATTTTACCTTTATGAGAGAAGCTTTCTATTATTTTTCCCTAGCTAACGGTTTTCTTTTGAGTTGTACTGCGTTGAATTTGTTTGTGACGGAGGTAGAATTTGAAACCAGATCCTTTGACTTTATTGCCTGTGGATTTCTCATTCTACCAGGTCATCATTAGTAATACACTGCAGCTTGCTTATACCTATCACAACATTCTTTGCCTTTTGTATCCCCCATCATTTCAATTCCAAGATAATTTTCATTTTTAGACATATAGAGTTGACAAAAGAATATGGGAATAAAAAAAGTGCATATGCATGTATGTGATTATATATGTGTGGGCCAAAGTAGCTTGAGATTTGTTTTTCAAATGCAATCTGATCTGAACCTTCCTTTTTTAATTTGTTTAATTGGGAACTTGATAATAAAATTAATAAATAATTAAATTAATAAATAGAAATTGAATAGGGTTAATAAATATAAAAACTCCACAGGTCATAGAACAGTAAGATATCAGAGCCTGACTGCTCTGAAAAAGAGAGCTTGACTGATATTCTATTGAAGGGTGGAGACAGGAACAAATTTTTTGAATGTGGCAGGTACCTCTGTGATTAAAGATGGTTCTTTCTGTTAGCAAATATTGTGATGATGTTATAACTGGATATTTGTTGGTACACATGGCTCTGGGAATACTCCCAGGCCATAAAGACTTACTGAGAAAATTCTCATTGCTTTCACTTAAGGAGATCTGTCCTACAATGCAGGAAAGGACTTCAACTTTGATTATTTAAAATTCATATTATTTTTCATGCCATATATTGATCTTTCTCAGGAAGTTAGGAAGTTACTTAGAACTTACAGTTGTACTTCCTTACTCACTATCTTTCCTCCAAACCTTCCCCCTATTTCCAGTTAGGTGTACCAGAGGCTTTGGTAGGATTTAAATGGTAATTTTGCTTTGACTTGATACATAAATCTACATAATGGAGGAAATCTCTCTTTATTGTGTTGTTTCAGCCATCCAGTTTGGGGCTTTAAGCCACCCAATTATGAAAGGTGACTTCCTGTCCCAGATTTCTTGAATAGAATTTTAAATTTCTTCCCCTTTCAATCCCGTTCTTTCCTTCTCTTCAAAAAGCAACCTAGGAGGTCAGAGCCAAAATGACATAGCAAGGCAGAAACTCGACTGAGCCCTCCCAAATTCCCCTCCAAACAACTTTAAAATAATGCCTCAAAACAAATTCTAGAGCAGCAGAATCAAAAGATGGTGTGAAATAATTTTCCAGTCCAAGACAATTTAGAAGGTCAATAACAAATGTCTGTCTCAGTAAGGTGAGATGGAGTACAATCCAGTACAGCTGACCTAGGTAAGCTAGCAGCAAGGCTTCACATGTGGCACAAGCCAGTAGTGAGGCCCCACACCTGGTGCAAACAGCAGCAAGGCCCTATGCCTGGTGCAAGCCAGAAGCAAGGTCGCAAGCCCACCAGACACAATCTAGAGGCTAGGCCTCCAGTTCCCCAAAGCCCAGCACAAGCTGGTAGCAAAGCCCCACCCCACCAAGCCACTCCAGACCTTGAGGACATCTGAATTAGCATCATTGACTCCAACAGCTCTTAGCTCACAGACGGTAAGGGGGTTGGACAACTGTCAGAAAGAAATTATAGGAGACACTGTATTGACACTGGGTACAGCATTCTGTTGCATTTCCCAAAGAAGGATCTTGGTTATAGACTTATCACAGTCCTAGGATGAAAAGGAACACTAGTTTAGAGTGTGTGGCCACAGGGGAGCAGGGATCCTAGTCACAGTCCAGGGTGGAAAAGAGTGCTTGTGTTCACTCACAGACCAAAACACAGGCCAGGAGGGCAGTGACTACATCTCTCCTTAGATCACATCACTTTGGAAGAACCAAAAAATTTACAGGTCCCCAGAATTAGCTCTAACAACAGCAACATGAAAAATGTGAAGCTTGGAACAGTGCCCCCTCTACCCCAGGACCAAAATCCAGCTTTTACACAATATGATAGCCAAATTACAAAGCTCCCAAGTCAAGGAGAAAAATCGAAGGAATTCAAATAGGCAATTAGGAAGCAGAAATATCATACAAATGATAAGATACTATACTTAAAGAGTCCTAGAGAATTAACTCAAAAACTAGTTGAAGTAATTAATAACTTTAGCAAATTTGCAGAATATAAAACAAACCCAAATAAATCATCCACATTTCCATTTATTACCAGCAAAGTAAGAGATAAAAAGAGAAATTCAGATGTGAGTGTTCCAGTGAGCACTACACCCACTCTCTTGAGGAGCGTAATAAAATGCCCTCCTCTGCCCACTCTGGTCCTGAGTTCTTTGGATGAGAATGGGCAAATCACATGGATCTTCCTAAGGTCAAGTGAAGGGAAGCAATGGGCAGGGGAAGTTTGTCCCGGGCTTACTCCTGGATCTTGCCTTGGGGTGTCCTGTGATCCCCACTGCAGTGTTAAGAGGTCTACCACTGCGGATTCCCTTGGGGAACCCTGTGGTCTGCACAACCTTCTTAAGGAGACATCACGTGAGACTTCTGGCCCTGTCTTGGGAGCCTTGTGATCTTACCACAGTCCTAAGGGGCCATCACTTGGGTCCTCCTTAGGGTCTGACACCTAGGAGGCCCTGTGATCCCCACAGATTAAGGCGGGGCTACCGCTTGGTCTTCCTCTGGAAGTCCTATGGTCTGTACAGCCTTCTCTAGGGATTATCACAGGGTTCTTCCTCAGGACTTTGGCCCTGCCTAGGAAGTCCAGTGATCCCCAAAGCTGCGTGTTCTCACAATTTGGGGAAGTCCAGTGATCCCAAAAACCACATTTCTCACATAGGCATGGCTAGATTTTGTAGATTCTGGATCCCTAATTTTGGTCCCATTGCTAAACCTCTTTATGACTCTGCTCAAGGCTGCTGAGATTTTGAAAACTAAAGTGACCACCACTCCAGCATTAGCTTTACCTAATTTAGAAAAACCTTTTACTCAGTATGTTGATGAAAGGAGAGGACAGACAGGCTTTGGGAATCCTAATCCATTCCTTAGGACCTGACCCCAAGCCACTTGCCTGTTTTCCAAAACAATTAGATTCTCTGGCTGCTACAGTCATTCCAATTGAGGAAGCTTCTAAACCTCTAGCAGACCAGCCCCTAGAAGCTCTGACTCCCCAGAGCATCCTAGAAGCAGATGGCCACCAGTGGCTAGCTAACCACAGGCTCACCAAATATCAAACCTTGCTCTAAGATATCCCTGACCTAATTTGGATGTGCTACACACTTCTAGACCCCGAAGCAGTATGGTACACAGAACAAGTGGTTAGGGGAGCTAAGCATGAAATAGTCATCTTTAATTCCCTCTGGGGAAATTATCTTTTACACCAGGGAAAGCATCTTTTCTCTATACTCCTATATAGCCTGTTTGCTGCTCGTTTGCTCAACCTCTTTGCCAAGTTTATCTCCTCCAGGCTCCAAGCCATCACTCCAGATGACTGCTCAGACCAGACGGGGACCCATCGAGGCAGGGACAACTCTACTCCCCTTGCCAGGAGGAAACAATTTCAGAAGCTGAGACCTTCGTCCCTGACCCCAAAAGAAATTGGGTCCCATTTATTCGAGGGGGGAATGATGAAGTTTAGACTGTGGGAATCTACTTGGACCCCAAAAGAATTTGGGTCCTATTTGTTTGAGGGGGGAATGATGAGGGCACAGTCTCTGGGAACCCCTTGAACACTTGAACTCTCCTTGAATCTTCCCACTTAATCTGGCCTGAGGCTATAACCATTAGGCCCAAATGCCTGCCTTGCCTAGCCCTCAATTGTACAGCTGTTTCCTACCCTTAATCCTGATCAAAATATCTATACCCTAGCTCTGTTACCCCAGCCCTCTGTTGTAGGTATGTCTCCATGTAGCCTTCAGCTATTTCCCACCCTGAATTATGACCTCATCTCAGTCCCATCTAGCTTCTCCTTAGACTCCTTCTCAAATTCTTTCCTAAACCCCTCCTCTAGTCACCCCAGACCACCCCTCAATCCCTCCCACAATCTTTGTGTATATAATCTCCATCTTGCCTCCATGAAGGTGCTCAGATTCAATCTAATTCAGAAGGTTGAATCTGGCCCACTTGTGGAAACAGGCATCACAAAGAGTGGGATTTCTTAAGACAACCCATTATGGTGAATCCCTAATAAACTTTGTCTTTTTCCTTGGCTAAAAAAAAAAAAAGGGAGAGAGAAATTCAATTTAAAGTAGTGGTAGACAATATAAAATACTTGGAAGTCTATCTGCCAAGACAAACGCAGAAACTATATGTATATAATTCCAAAACGTTTTTCATACAAATGAAGTCAAATCTAAGCAATCAGAAAAAAAATATTGATTGTTCATGGGTAGGCTGAACCAATAAAGTAACAATGACAATTCTAGCTAAATTAATTTACTTATTCAATGCCATACCAATCAAACTACCTAAAATTATTTTATAGAGCTAGAAAAAATAATAACAAAATTAATCTGAAAGAACAAACATCAAAAATATCAAGGGAATTAATAAAAGAAAATGTAAAGGAAGGTGGCCTAGCCATATCAGATCTCAAGCTGTATTATAAAGCAGTAATCACCAAAACAATCTGGTATTGGCTAAGAAATAAGAGTGGTGGATAAGTGGAATAGATTAGGTACACAAGACATAGTAGTAAATAACCATAGAAATCTAGTGCTTGATAAATCCAAAGATCCAAGCTTTTGGGACAAGAATTCGGTATTTGACAAAACCTACTAGGAAAACTTAAAAAAAAACAAAAAACAACTAGGTATAGACCAACATCTCATTGAGTATATCAAGATAAGGTCAAAGTGGGCACATGATTTAGACATAAAGGGTTACACCACAAGCAAATTAGGGGAGCATGGAACAGTTTACCTGTCAGATATATGGATAAAGGAAGAATTTATGATGAAATGAGAAACAGAATAAATTATGAACTGTAAAATGGATAATTTTGGTTATATCAAATTAAAAAGATTTTGCACGGACAAAACTAATGCAGCAAAGATTAGAAGGAAAGCAGAAGGCTGGGGGAAAATTTACAGCAAGTACGTCTGATAAGGCCTCATTTCTCAACTACATAGAGAAATGAGACAAATTTATAAGAATATAAGTAATTCCCCAATTGGCAAATTGTCAAAGGATAAGAACAGGCAGTTTTCAGACAAAGAAATCAAAGCTATCTATAGTCGTATGAAAAAGTGCTCTAAGTCACTATTCATTAAAGAAGTGCAAATTAAAACAAATTTGATTTACCACCTTGCACCTATCAGATTGGCTAATATGATAGAAAAGGAAAATAATAAATGTGGGAGGGGATGTGGGAAAACTGGGGCACTAATGCACTATTAGTAGAGTTGGGAACTGATCAAACCATTTTGCAGAGCAATTTGCAACTATGCCCAAAGTGCTATAAAATTATGCAAACCCTTAAATCCAGCAATATCATTATTGGGTTTGTATGCCAAAGAGATTTTTTTTAAAGGGAAAGGGACCTATTTGTGCCAAAATATTTATACCAGCTCTTTTTGTGGTGGCCAAAGACAATTGATAAGTGATAGGGAAAGTCCATCAATTTGCAAATTGCTCAACAAGTTGTGGTATATGATTGCAATGAAATGATATTGTGCTATAAGAAATGATGAGTAGGATGGTTTCAGAAAACCCTTGAAAGATTTAGGTGAACTGATGCAGAGTGAAGTGAGCAGAACCAAGAGGACACTGTATACAGTCACAGCAATATTATATGATGATAACTGCATATTACTTAGCTTTTCTCAGCAATATAATACAAGACAATTCCAAAGGATTCATGATAAAAAGTATTATCAGCCTCTAGAGAAAAAATTGATGGAGCCTCGATGACGATTGAAGCAAATTGTTTTTCAATTTTTCATGGGGTTTATCTTTTGACAGCATGCTTTCTTTTACAACGTGACTAATATGGAAATATGTTTTGTATTGGTGCACATGTATTGCTTACCATCTCAGGGAGAACAGAGAGTAGGCAAAAAGAGAGAGAATTTGTAACTATTTTTTAAAAGAATGTTAAGAATCATTTTAAAATGCAATTTAGCAAATATCTTTTTAATTATTTATGTCAGTTTTTAAAAATTAGATTTGGTTTATAATTCATCAAATTTCCTTTGTTCTTAGTATTTATTACAGTTGTAATATTATCCAATATTGAGTATTTTAATTATGATAGCATCAGAATTTCTTATCTGGGGCTGAACATTAAATTCATGGTTTCTTTACCTGAATATATTATATAATCAAACCCTGACCATATTATATAATCAAAACAATTATGTGGCAATAAAGTTCAAGTATTTGCTGGAACATTGACAGTCTCTTTAAAAATCACAAACTATGACTCAAAGTAGAAAAGGGGTGTTGGATTTGGAATCAATACTTTGATTTGCATGTGACCTTCACTGTTTGTTTCCTATACCATACCATTTACATAAGATTTAAGACATGAGGCAAGTCATCTAATTTCACTAAGTATGTTTTCTCATGTATGAAAGGGGGATAATATGTATTTGTCCATGCTATGAGAATCCAATTTAGTAGTATTTTTTAAAAGTTTTGTAAATTGTACAGCACTATATAAATGAAAGGCTTTTTTCCTAGTGCTGGTACATTTGTAAAAAAAAAAATACATTAATTGCCTTCCTTTTTATGGATATTTTCCATCTAGTTTGTATGTACCTACTTATTAACATGTTGTTTCCCCCTTTATATAAAGTCAGTGAGAGGAAAAAAAAATCTAGTTTCATCATCATAGAAGAAATTGTGGAGTGAGTTGAGTGAGCTGCTAAGTTGATTTTGATAACCTAGATACCTTAAGAGTTCTTTTTTTTTAATTGTTAAGCATGCAATCAAAGAGATAAATTAGCCAGCTACAGATTAGAGAGGGCCTTATAAACTTATTTACCTCCTTAAGACCAAAACTTTCCTGCTTTTCCTCCATTTTTCTTTCTCTAAAGCAACTATTACTTCTTCTAGGTAGTACAGTGGTTAGATCACTGAACTTGGAATCAGGAAGATCTGAGTTCAACTGGCTTCAGACACCTACTAGGTGTGTGACCTTGGGCAAGTCACTTAACCTGTATTTGCCTCAATTCTTCATCTGTAAGGGGACACGCTGGAGAAGGAAATGGCAAACCACTGTAGTAACCTTGCCAAGAAAACCCCATGGATCAGATATGAATGAATGACAACGACAACAAAGCAATTATTACTCTGATCTTATGATATTATAACAAAGGCCATTTTAAATTTCAGTTGAAGCAAATACCACGTGATAGTAATCACTTATAATTCCCTAAGACATTATTAAAATAGACAGGGCTTATTTTGATTTACTCTAGTATGATTACATGTAGAATGCTTCATTCCCTAGAAATTCAGAGCTCTGGTCCCTCTGGATTTTAAATGAGACACAAGGCAGTTGAGGGAAAGCATGATTTTAAATGACTACCGTGGAATAACTCCTAAAGCAGGTTATAAGAACAGGTTGTAAGATTCAAAGTGCACTATGCTGGTAGCCAGAAGAACTCCCTCAATTCTTAATCTCACTGCTAAATAGCTGTGTGGCCTTGGACAAGTTGCTCAAACTCTCTGTGTGCCTATTTTCTCACTTCTAAAATGAGAAGGTTGGACATGATGTTCTCCAAGGTCTGTTCCACCTCTAATGTTCTGTGACTCTATGGCATAATTTATAAAGGATATCATATAGGATCACTGGTTGATCCAGGACATCTGAAATTATTTGTCTTCTGGTTACACAAGTAGTGCTCAGCACACAGTGCCACTTAATAACTATTTATAGAATAAATTAATTTACAGATTCATAGCATCATCTTGACAACAGTATGTTGTTCAGTTGTTTTTTCGGTCGCGTCCCACTCCTTGTGATCTCTTTTAGGGTTTTCTTGGCAAAGATACTGGAGTGGTTTGCCATTTCCTTCTTCAGCTTATTTTACAGATGAGGAAACAGAGGCAAACAGAGTTAAGTGATTTGCTCAGCATCACGTAGCTAATTAGTGTCTCTATTCGCTGCACCACTTAGCTGCCTGACAAATCTACAGAATATTGGAATTGGAGTCCAGAAGTACTAGGTTAAAATTCCTCTTCTGATACTTCATTAATCCATTCATTTACTTGTTTATTCATCTGAGAAGCATTTATTATGCATAGCTATATTCTAGACCCTTTGGAAAGCACTGGAGAAGAAAGACAAAAAATAAATAGCCTTTAACTTCAAGTAGCTTACACTCTGTGGAAGGAAGAGAGACATAACACACAGAGAGATCTATTAATATGCACACATGTGTGTATACATATGTAGTAGATACAAAGTAATTAGAGAGGGGATCTTTTGGTAATAGCCATTCATAGGAGGCAAAGCAATTAATACATTATTTCAACTGAATTTCACATCAACATGAAAGTTGGGTAGGAAGAATATAGTTACACTTATTTTACAGATGGATAAACTAAAGTTCA
Organism: Phalanger gymnotis; assembly: GCA_028646595.1. NCBI lineage: Eukaryota > Metazoa > Chordata > Mammalia > Diprotodontia > Phalangeridae > Phalanger > Phalanger gymnotis. The sequence goes on from CM053622.1 coordinate 103,826,199, forward strand.
TTGAGATAAAAATAATTAGACCTTGGTCATGCAGCTAGTAAAAATGAGACAGAATAAGATAGTTGACTGTCTTCAATCATTTTTATCTAATAATACATATATATATGTATATATATATATATATATGTGAAACTATACAATACATAGTTTCACTGGAGTCAAATAGCAATAAGCCTCAGTTACTATCTGACATTTAACTCATGGCATCCAGTGATGCTGCTTATTTAGCGAAAACATAGGAAATTTGGAACAAGATCTTAGCTCATAGACCAAATGATATTTGATAGGACATGAATCTAAGGTCCCTCCATGGGAAGCCAATGCTGTATTGTATGGGCAGACAGAGAAAATGGCACCAGATAAGCAATGTCACAGAGAATAAGAGAAGGATACAGCATTTGACATTGGAATGAGAGTCAGAAGCCAGAAACCCAAAGGAAGTGTATTGCACCTCTTTTTGCAATGGAGAGAGGGACATAGCTACAAGTTCACCCTAGCCTCCTCCCTGAGGCCAGAAGAAGAGAATCTGGATAAGTAGAGAAGCAAATGGTATTCAAGCCACCAGTTAGAATAGCACAAAGTTAAAACGGTTGTCTACGATGTGGTTCCCCATGTTTTAGTGTGTGAAGATTACATTTAAAATTAAATGTGAATCTGTACTAGTTTGTGGTATCTGTTGACTGATAAATATATAATGACAAAAAACAAATGTGAATTCAGTAATATTTAAATGAAATTTATTTATAAATCACACTAACATTTATACATATCTATAAAATAACATGTTCAAATCACCTTATGTACTTAGTCCATAGAATTCTTATACTTCCAAGATACCTTCCAAATCTAAGTTTCTGGTCCCATGAAACTTTTCTATTCTTGACATGCAGTCCTATGTCCTAATATTCTTCATGTGCCCTTTAGCACCTTGCCACAATGCCACATACATAGAAGCAATATTTGCTTATTTAGACGGGTTGTATTTTTTGTTGAAACTAAATAAAGATTAAAGTAAAAATTAAAGTAAAAATCCTTGTGGTGAATATAGCTTGATGAACCACTTGTGATTTATCTGGACTGCCCCCTTCCCCAACACTCTCTTTGGCCTACAAGTTGGTACCACTGACCTTGACCACTTTTCATCAACACAGGTCAACAGGGAGAAAAGAAGGGTCTAGTGAGCTGTGTATAATCTCCTGTTTAGGAGAGAAATTAGGCTGTGCTTTTGTTTAAGCTTGTTTTGCTTGAGTCCAGAAAATGCCTGGATTGTGAGAGATGATGAAAAAAGACAGACTTTAGCTAACAGAGTTTTCCAAAAGTTCAGTCGATTTGAGGTATACTGAATTTATAGTCATTGGAAGTCTTCAGAAAAGGCTCGATGACCAAGAGTATCTTGTTCAGGTACGTGATGCCCCAAATCATATCTGGGATCTCTTTCAACTCAAAGATTTTATGGGAAAAATGTGTCTATATCCAACCTAAATTCTAAGGAACTTTCTCAATTTGGGGGTCATAAGGCCTGCCTAAAGGTCAGACAGAGTCTTTCTTTATCTCTATGATAAATGGTCTTTATAACTAAAAGGCTGCCATGTGAAAGAAGAATTAGACTTTTCAATGTGGCTGAAGAGAGTAGGACTAAAAACAATGGTGGGAAAGAGCAGAGAGGCACTTTTCAGGTCACTTCCTAATAATTTGAGCTATTGAGAAATGGAAAAGGAGGCCTTGGATGGTAGGGGTTTGGATGTCCTGAACTGGATGTTTTCATGCAAAGTCTGATGGCCACTTATCAAGTATATTGCTTGTAGACATGATTCATATTTATGTGCAAATTGGGTTAAATAGCCTCCAAGATTCCCTTCAATTCAGAGGTGATATAATTCTGTACTTTATCCAACTGTCCAAGCTAATAGATTTAAGTAAGAGTAAATGTTATATAATAAAGTACATTCTGATACTTAAAGGTATCTGTGACCCTTACTACCTATCTCTATCTAACCAGATAGGTAAGTAACTCTATCAACCTCTCTCCTTCCATTGCAGATGCTCAGGCAGGAACTAGACGACCAGTTTTCAGTGATCTTTTTTTATTCCATTTTATTTTTATTTATTTGATTTTTATTTATGGAATAAAACTAGCATTTCTATAACATAGCATCACAAAAACAATAATTGCACATGAAACTGCAAATCTATTATGTACAATTTGCTTTCCTTTTAAATAATGTTTTCCTGTAAATTTCCTTTTTTTCCTTCCCTCCCCACCCTAGAGATGGCTACCCTTGGACACAAATGTGTGTGTGTGTGTGTGTGTGTGCGCACGCACGTGCGTGAGTGTGTGTGTGTGTGTGTGTGTGTGTGAAATCATTCTCTACATACTTCTATTTATCGGTTCTTTCTCTGGAAGCAGATAGCATCTTCCTTCATAAGTCCTTTGTAGTTAATTTGGATATTTATAATAGTCAAAATGACTTAATTGCTCAAAGTCGTTCTTAAAACAATATTGTTGTTACTGTATACAACATTGTCTTGGTTCTGCTTATTTCATTCTCCATTATTTCGAGCAAGTCTATCCAAGTTTTTCTAAGATTATTGAGCTCATTATTTCTAATATCACAGTAGCATTCCATCAAGATCATATGCCACAATGTGTTCAGCTATTCCCTGATTCTTGGTTCTTTGCCACCACAAACAGAGCTGCTACAAATATTTTAGAACATATGGGTTTTTTTTCTTTTTTCCCTAATTATCTTTGTAAATCGACCTAGTAGTGATATTGTTGGTCATCTTATAAAGGGAATTCATATTTCCTCTTGAGTTTGTTTGTTTTTTGGCAGGGCAATTGGGGTTAAGTGACTTGCCCAAGGTCACACAGCTAGTAAAGTGTCAAATGTCTGAGGTCAAATTTGAACTCAGGTCCTCCTGACTCCAGGGCTGGTGCTCCACTCACTGCACCACCTAGCTGCCCCTCCTCTTGAGTTTGAACTACATGATCTCTGAAGGGAAAATCCCCTCCCATTTGGCCATCCTGTGATCTGCTATGTTACCTAAGTTGTTTAAGAAGGTAAAGTTATGGAACAATATGTAAGATGAAGGAGTCTAATGATTCTATTCTTTAGCTGGCAAGAAAGAAGGAGATTGTTTCAAAGAACTCCTATAATTAAAAAAATCTATGGAGCACATGTAATAATAAATCGCAATTTTTTAAAAAAAGTTTATTGACATCACGTTTTTCTATGACCTTCATATCTCAATTTCTTTCCTTCAGCTCTCTTCTCAGTAAGTTATGTCTTTTATGAAAGAATTTTAAAAGTGGAGGAGAGGGAGGAGTACATCAGCAAAACTTGCCAACATATCAACCATGCATATAGGATGTTTCACAGCCATAGTCTTCTTCCTCAGCAAAGAAGAAAGGGAGGTACATTTTATTGTCTTCTGTCTGGGGCCATTATAATTATTTAGTGGCAATAAATTTCTTTTTTAATTTAACTTTTATTTTCTTCTTATATTAAAAGCAAGCTAAGAAATTAAGAGAATGGGGGATGGAATATGAAGAACAGAAATGGGGTAATATGTTGTTGGTGGAAATGTACATTCGTGCAATCTTCTTGGAATACATCCGGCAATATCCCTTACTAGAAGAGCCATGGAACTGGCCTTTGACCTGAAAATCCAATTGCTAGGCATAAGTAATAAGGCCATAGCAGAAGGAAAGAATAATGATTTGTTGAAAGATGTTTCCAGGTGTTCTATTTGTAATAAGGAAATGGAAGCCCAGAGACAAGAAATAGGTTGTCTACTCTGTTGAGTTGTCCAGTGTGGTTCTGCCACTCACCAGCTTGGGACCTTTGACAACTCATTTTCTCTTTCCTTATCCATCAAGGGAGGGAGTTGATTTCTACCACCCAAAGTCTTCAAGCAGAGACTGTAAGATAAATTGTCTGAGATCTTATAGTGAGTTGGACTCAAATCTGAAATTGTTTCTGACTGGCATTCTATCATTTCTATTCCTTTTCCAGAGGTGACATTATAGGATTTTATAGCAAAGCCTCAGCCTGGAATTTTCACTCTTACCCCTTCTTTAAAAAAAAATCATATGATAGCATCTTTTAATCATTCAAAAGCTCCAACTTTTAGTTCATCCAAGGTGATTGTTTCCTAAAAGTCCACTTCAAAGCTTAGTTCCTACTTAATTAGTACGTGGGCAGGCATCATAGAAATAGGAGTTCAAAGCAGGGAACAATTAAAATCTTTGTGAGTGTGTGTATGATAAGAAAAAGAATGACAGCTTTCCTGAAGATTATCATGGGTAAATTTGACTGGCTCTGTTTGGCTTCTGAGATATCAATTAAAATCAGTGCAAATTGTAGAAAGGAATGTTATGGCTCAATATGAGGAAGAATTTCCAAAATCAGAGCTGTACGAAAAGGGAATGAGCAACTTTGTGAGGTAGTGAGTTCCCCGTCATGGGAGGTATTTAAGCAGAGTCATGTGACCTTTGCCTAAGAGCTTTTTTTATATAGTCCTTAGTTTCCACAGCTGTAAAATGACCATATTGAATGAAGAAATATAGCATTTTAGACTCAGAATACTCCTTGAAGATCATTTAACTTCCCTTCTCCAGTCTATCTTCCATTCCTATTTTAGCATTGAGGAAACAGATCCAAAGAGATAAATGAGGGAAAGCTCCCCCATTCAGGTATTTGTTAGAGGACTAAGACTCAAAACTAAGGTTCCCTGACTCCCAACATGGTTTTTATTTTCCATACTACTGTAAGCTTGCTTCTCATTAATTTTTTGTTTTGTTTTTCTTACTCATTCTTGTAATTTGTTCTGGAACTATGATTTCATTGGAGTGGGGGAACTCCAGGTGTGGAAACTTCCTCTAGCAATGCAGATCTGCAACCCCTCTGTAAATTTTCATTTTGAGACAGTTTGCTGGACACAGTGAGAAATTGTGACTCTGTCAGCATCACACAGCCCTACTGTGTCACAGGCAGAATGTGAACCTAAATCTTGGTGACTCATAAGAAGTCCCTCCACTTTTGTGAATCTCATGCATTTAGAATGTGTAAGGGTCTACAGAACAAATAATACAAGATAAAATGGATATTTAAATACCAATAACTAAGATAAAGTAAAAGTGTATCTTATCTAAAAGTTTGTCTTATCTAAAAGTTTACAGGTTAGTTTCAGAGGAAAGAAACCTCTGAAATTTACAGGATGCTCTTATGAGGTCATCTGTCTGTATTGAAATGAAAGCAGTCTTAGGAAGTTTGCCAGGGACAGATGTTTGCCAGTGTCTGTAGAACCAGGTGAAGTCATAAGACCCATATAATTAATGTTCCCTTTGGTGTACCAAGGAAGGCTCTGTGTGGGGCTTGACTGTGTGTGTGGCTGTTTATATCAGATTAAATATGGAGCGGCCTCTGAGCCTTCGTAAGTTACCTCTGACCTCTCCTCTGGTCGACTTGCATTCAAGATCGCAGAACCGGTACCCAAGCTCCGGTGCAAAGTAATGAAGCATCCCAACCATCATCTTGATTTACTTATTTGTGATATTATTTCGGGGAATAAGAAAAACCTATTCCCACCTTAGTAGACAGACACACACGAATCCCACCGTCAGACACACACACACACACACACACACACACACACACACACACACACACACACACACACACAGCACAACACAACACGCAAGTCCCCTAGTGTGGTTCCTCACATCCTTCAGCTGCAGCATCGTCCAGGTCCCCTGGAGTTAATTGGGACCTCACTCATTATTTCCTAAACAGTGCCATCTTCTGGTCATTCGGAGTCAGCACGCGACTGTCTGGAAGGAGTAGTGGGGCTGGGGTGGGGAAATGACCATGCCGAGGAAGTCGCCAGGACTGGGGCACTGGTGCGGGAGATTGCAGCAGCGTTCGCAGATACCAGCACCCATCCTCTTGGCTGCTAATGTTCGGGGGAGGCATTCAGGAAACGGAGGGCAGTTAACGAGATTTCCGCGGCAATTGCTGTGATTGTCTTTAGGCAGACAGACGGTTCCTCTTCCTTTTGTAGAGCGACTTTTAAAATAGGCGCTGTTATAACATTTTAACATGGAAAGGTTAGCGAGATTTAACAATGTATATTGTACTTAGCTGATCCTAATTCTGACTTTATCAACTCGCTCCACTCTGCTAATTAATGCGGGGGGGGGGGGAAGGAGAGAGAGAGGGACTATATGTATATACATATATATATATATACATATATATATATATGTATCACCCCCCCCATCAATGCAGCCGAATGTATGAATGGCATCATTCTCCTCTTCTCCCCCTCCCTCCCCTTGAAACATTTTATCAAAGAAATGGTCCATGCAGTTCAGACATAGGTAAAAAAAAATTTTTAAAGTTCAGATTGTTGTACATGAAGAGGAAATCAGGTGGTGCTAACATGTGGGTATTGCATTTCTCTGCAAACTTTTGCAATTAAATTAAATGAATTCATTGCAGTTTGAACTGGTCCCAAAACTAAGTGACTTTGAATGTGCTCTCTCTCTCTCTCTCTCTCTCTCTCTCTCTCTCTCTCTCTCTCTCTGCTCTTTCTCTCTCTCCCTCTCCCTCCCTCTCCTTCCTCCCTTCCTCTTTCCCTTCTTCCCTTCTCTTTCTTCCCTCGCCTCCCTCTTCCCCACCCGCCCTCCCCCAACACACCTCCCTTCTCCACTCCCCTCACCCCCACCCCCATCCTCCGCCCTATTAAAACAACCAGCAAGTCTCACTTGTTAAAAAACCCCCTTAAGTTGGAGAAGGCAGAAAGGCAATAGCAGGAAAGAAAAAGTCAAGACGTCTGGAAAAAATTACCCAGTCCCTACTCTGAGAAGCTCATTGAACTAGGGACTTGAACTGGCCGGCATCAGCCAAAGAAGACTTTCTCCTGATGCTGCACATCTTGGGACGACTTCTGCTGACTCTTCATGAGAGGAGCTTTTGAAACTGAAAGGACACTTTCTCATATACAGAGCTGGGAGCAGGAGGGGGAAAATTAGTAATTTATTTTAAGGGCACAAGCAATACACGTAGAGAGTTTGAGACCCGACGTTGAATTTAAATAATAAGTACAGAAAATATTAATTACAATATCCACTAAAAGTGGGAAGAACAGTGCATCTTAGGGTTTCCACAGAACCCCTCTTTTTAATGTTATTTTTTATTTTTTTAATTTTTTTGGCCGGCCGTCTCAAATTCATCTGATCTCTTATTACCTCAATTTTGGGAACTGCTCACTACCAACCCACTGGGACCACACAGCAGGCTGAAGAAGACCTTTATGACCAAAAGCTGAACAAGGTAAGTTATTTATGGTGGCATTTCAGTGCATAGGATGGGTCTGAAATAAAACAGAGATAGGCGGGAAGATATGTAAGTCTAGAAATATTTCTATGCTTGTAGTTATTTGTTTTTTAAAACCTTAAGACAAAGGTTAGAGCTTGGAAGTTTGTAATCGAAAGAAAATTTTAGGTAACTTTTTTAAAAGTGCATTTTAGGTTAAGCTAATCATCTTTTCTCCCCCCACCCCATCTGAGCCCCCTTAGATAAATCCCTTTTTAATGGAGGTGCAGGTACCTAGCTTAGGAGGAAGAGAGAGAGCTGCTTGTCTCAGGATGGAGTTTCCTATCTTTGTCTCTTGGGAGCTGTGGAATGGCTTGCAGTTTAGGAAAGTAAAAATCCCAGTCAGAGAGAAAAGCGCCAATTGACACTTTCCTCTCCCCATCCTCTTCCCAATTCCTCTAGTCCTCCCAAGTATCTGTAAAACAACCACTATCTTAACTCTGTCACTACTTTTCTGCTTGCTCCGCTCGCCTCTCTCCTTAGCGGAACGTAAAGGGTTAAGTGATCTTGGTCCTCAGCTTCGCGGAGAAGGGATCCCAGCGAGGGAGGGCCCTACTGCCACCTCGTATGTTCGCGGCAATGCGCGACCCGGCGGGGGCGCAGCCACTCCCACTCTCCTTCCCTTAGCCTCTCCCATCCCTCATTACCCCCGGATCAAACCGCGGGGACTCAGCCCGGCTACGCGAAACTTTCTTAGGAGCATCTGTTCTTTCTACTATTGCACATCTGGCCAATCACCCTTAGAGGGGAGAGGAGGAGGTGATAGGATGAGCTCGCTGGCTGGGCCGACGCCTCACCGTTAATTGGGTCCCTTCTTCCAGCATCCCACTGGGCCCGCAGTGCAAGCCTTGTTTTTTTTTTTTTGGGGGGGGGGTTAGGGGGCTGGGGAGAGCAGCTCCAGGGAAGGCGTGGGGGCAGCTTCCAGAAGAACCCACGTTCTTACACTTTTTACACTAGTCAGGTTTGCTCTCAGCTGTTCTATGACTTGGAGCGGTGGGAAATGTTTGGGCTCGGGATTTGGGGACGAAGCAGAGGGCACCAGGCCTAGGGGCACTGGGGGGGGGGAGCGTGGAAGTGGGAGCAAGACCATGAGATTGAGTCTGGATTTATCCACACCTTAGACTGAATTCGTCACAGTGGTTCCCGCCCAGCAGCAGTAAGGGGAGAGCTCTCTCCAAAAGGCGTCCCTAGAAGCGGGAGGGCGGGTCTGAAAAGTGGGTTTGTGTGAGCCTTAGAGAGACTTTCGTGGAGCCCAGGAACGACCCCGAGGGGAAGAGGCGCTGAAAAGATAATTAAGGCTTGAGAGAGAAGGGGGCTGTGACTGGGTGGAGAAGGGAGGTGGGAGGAGGGCTTAAAAAGGGAGGCTCATGTTTCACTACTGAGGCTGCCAACTACCCCCACCTCAAACGCCCGGGCTGGGGAAATAGGTGCGCCGCAGCGTGCCTCCCGGGCTAGGGAAAGTGCAAAGGCAGCAGCGGGAGCCTAAAATTCGGAGCCTTCGGGGTGGGTGTGGAGAATCCTCAGCTCTTCCTCTCCTCCCAATTCCCCAAGGAGCCGGATGCTGAGCAATAGTCTGTGGCTCTCCCAGCAGCGGCTGAGGAATAGCGAGGCTCACTCCCACACATCTCCCTTCCCCTACAAAACCCACGTGGCAAGGGCAGGGAATGCCTTTGACGTCACATCGGGGGGAGATGTGACGCAATAGATCTGAAGGATTCTGATTGGGTAAGAGGGGCTTTCCCAGACTTGATGACTGAGTGCAGAGGAGCGTCTCAAAAAGGGGAAGAGACTGGTTTCTGAAAGGCTAGAGACAAGGAGGAGGCGATTTATTTAAACTACAATTAGATTTCTCTTATGGAATGAAGACCCTAACTTCAGGGATAATAGCTTCCATTTTCCATTGGTCCTTTCGAAAACTTGCTCTCAGGTTTCAGAGAGCCCTAAAGCCATGTAGAGTGACTGAAGGTATTAAAAGAGATTAAGATTTTCAAATGACACTTTAAAGTACTCTAGGTTCTTGGCAAATTCCCGCCAAATGTCAGTTAAGGATGCCATCTTTTAAAGTAAATTCAATGTAAGCTTCAGCCAGCTATAATGCAAACTAAAGGTGACAGCGGTGTGGGGGGCGGGGAGCGAGTGGCTGTATGTGGTTTTTAAAAATCATTTAAATTTTATTTCAAATTTTCACTAAAGAATAAATCCAATAATTTATTTTTAGAAATTTTCCTGGTTTAAATATTCACGAGTAGACTTCATGTCTCTTTTTTTCTTTGTGGCCAGTCTCCCCAAGAGACTGACAAGATTACACACACAGAAATCCTGTGTTTCAAAAACTAGCTACCCATGCGAAATAACCTTTGACTCAATGCAGGCTTTCCCCAGTAGTTTTCCTTTAATATATGAGGATATGTGTGTGCGTGTGCATACATATATCATATATGTATATATACATATGTCTACACAAGTATATTTCACAAGCATATCCATACAAATACATGAATTATGTATTATATGCATAATTTAAAATTAGTATTAAGGAATATACAAAAAATGAAAATGGAGTATAGCCTAATGATAACAATAGGAGAGCTCATGATGTGAAAATCCTTCAGTTAAGTCATTGGAAAAGATTCAAAGTCAAAGAACCCATGTTCCAGTCCTAACTCAGTGTCGTCTTTACCTCTCATTAGCTGGGTGACCTTAGAAAAGGCATTCTACTTCTCTAACCATATATAGCCTCCCTTGTCTGTGAAATGAAGAGATTGGAATAGATGTCGCAAGGTCCCTTCCAGCTTGTGAAATACCATATCATTTGAAATACTTTATTTTAGAGTGATACGTTCTGACAGCTTCTTTACAAAAATGAACTATAATTTGAACTATGATATCATCCTACGAATAAAGTTAGCTTATATTTGCATATCTCCATAGGGTTTGCAAAGTGTTTTATATCCATTATCTCATTTTATCCTTAGAACAGTCAAGTGATTGGGTCCAGATATGAGTATTATATAGAGTGCTGGGCCTGGAGTCAGAAAGACTCATCTTCCTGAGTTCAACTCTGGCCTCAGACACTTACTGGCTTTGGGACAAGTCACTTAACACTGTTTGCCTCAGTTTCCTCATCTGTAAAATGTGCTAGAGAAGGAAATGGCAAAACCATTTCAATATCTTTGCCAAGAAAACATGAAATGGGGTCACAAAAAGTTAGACACAACTGAAAGCAACTGAACAACAAATGACTATCCATCATCCTTCAGTGAAAAGAGAGTTGCATAGGAGACATAGGACCATAGATTTAGAATCAGAAGTTAATTTAGTCCAATTACTCAAAAGCAAACTAGTCCAACCTCCTCATTTTACAGATTAGGAAACTGAGACCCAGAAAGTTTGTGACTTTCTCTAGGTTACATAGATAATAAGCTACAGAGGCAGGGTGTGGATCTTTTAGGACCATAGAGCCATAGATTGGGAAGTGGGAGGGACCTCAGAGGCTACTTAGTCAGCTCCCCCCCATTGTATTTCATAGATGACATAGTGAATGATGAGAGGCAAAATTTGAATCTACTTCCTCTGATTTCAGAGCCAATACTCATTCTAATCTGTTATACCACAGAGTTTTCCTTTATCAGAGGAACTGGATTCAAATCCTAAGTCTGCAACCTAGGTATCCTGAGTTCTAATCCCACATTAGTTACTTATTCACCATATGATCCTGGGCAAGAAAATTAATTCCATTCAATTTCTTTTTTTTCCCTCATCTGTAGAATAGAGATAATAAGAACACCTACTTTCCAGAGTTATTGTAAGGATCAAAAAGAGATAATAGATAATAGCTAGCATTTATATAGTTCTTACTACGTGCCAGGTACTTCACAATTCTTATGCCTGTTGCTCTATCCATTGCCACTACCTAGCTGACCCATTGTAAACCTTGAAATGCTATCAAGTTATTACTTATCTGTGTGACCATGACAATTTACAGTAATATTAATAATGATAATGATTACAGCTAGTATTTACATAGACAGCACTTTATAAATATCTCATTTTATCCTCACAGTAACCCTGAGAGGTAGGTGCTATTATTCCCATTTTACAGATGACATATTTGATAGACTAAGGCACAGCTTGAATCTTTTTCCCAGAGTCACATAGCTGAGGCACGATTTGAATTCAAGTCTTCCTTCTAGGTCCAGTGTGCTATCCGATGTAGCATCTAGCTGCAATTCTCCATGAGCCTCCTTTTTTTTCATGTGTAAAATGAGGAGGCTGGATTAGATGACTTATGAGCATCCTTCCAACTCTAAATATAATCCCCATTTAAAAGATGAGGAAATTGAAGCAAAGAGAGGTTAAGTGACTTGCCCAGGGTGAAACAACTAATAAATGTCAAAGATGTCAGCAATGAGATTTAAACTAAGGTCTTCCTGACCATAAGCCTAACACCAGAACCCCTGTATGATATCACCTCTGACACTAACTACAAAGATTCAATGAAACACTGGCATGGGAGCAACTTTATATATAAGCATTAGCGAAACAAAAACTGGGTTCATTTAATAAAGAGCCAGTCACTAAAACACTGAAATTTCATTTATAATGTTAAAGGTCAAGGTTCCCTCTGAAAATTCCCAAACAAGACAGAAGACTTTGGGCAATAAGGTGACTCAGGTCTCATCAGCCATTTTCTGGCCAAATGATTATAGCCTAAAGAGAGGAGACAGTTTTCAAATTGCATCAGTATATATTTCCACAGCATGTTTCCTTCTTGGCCAAAAATTTGCAAAGGAATCCCCTGAACTAGCAGTAATAGTAGTGCAGTAGTAGTAGTAGTAGTTGTTTTTGCAGCAGCAGCAACAGTCGTTGTAGTAGTCATAGTTGTAGTAGTACTAGCAGCAGCAGCTGCGAGAGTAGTAGCAGCAGTAGTAGCAGTAATATGCTTACATTTACATAAAACTTTAAAGTTTACAAATAAACCACATTCCTTCACAACAACCCTTTGGGCTAGGTAGTGCAAGCATTATTATTGCTGTTTTATAGATTGAAAAAAATGGAGAAATTGTGATTTGGCCAAGGTTACAAAGAACTCTTCCTGCCTTTCCTCAGGACTTTGTCCAGACCTAACCTTACTTGACTGACCTAACTGGTTCATTTCACTTTTCTAAGCCTCATTTTTTCTATTTATAAAATCAGGATAAGTATGCCTATAGGACCTCACTCATAGAGGTATTCTGATGCTCAAATGAGGTCACATATGTGAAACACCTTGGAAATTTGAATGTATTATGTGTGTGTATAACATATATGTATATACAGACATATATACATACTCATACACACATTTATATGTACATGTGTGTTTCTCCAAGATTATATAAGCAAACATTAATGCAATAGCAATATGAATTGTGAGCTGTTTTATACACACATATGCATTTGTACATATATGTATACACAACATATACTAATTTATACATGTATGGAGAGAGACTGAGAGAGACATACACAAAGGGTGGGGAGGGAGATGTAGAGAGCTGGCTTGAAGTAGGGAAGATTTGAGTTCAATTCCCCTTTCTGAGACATGGCAAATCACTTAACATCCCAATGCCTCAATGCCACTAGGTAACTGTCTAAGACTATAAGTAACAGTGCAGGAATATATGCATATGGGTGTATGTGTGTGTATGTGTATATATACATACATACATATATACGTGCGTGTATGAGAAATATATATATTATATAATACATATATTATACATTATATATGAGTATAAAACAGGGGCAGCTAGGTGGTGCAATAGATAGAGTGCTAGCCCTGAAGTCAGGAAGACTCATCTTCCAGAGTTCAAATCTGTCCTCAGATACTTACTCTGTTTGCCATAGTTTCCTTATCTGTAAAATAATCTGGAGAAAGAAATGGCAAACCAATCCAGTATCTTTGCTAAGAAGACCCCAAATGGGGTCATGAAGAGTCACATGTTACTGAATAATTATGTTAAAGTACCTACAATTTGAAAGCTGCCCATCTATCCTCCCCCTTTAGGATTTATGTAAGGTGGTATGTAGTCCAGTTTCTTTCTTCCTTTTTTTTGTAATCACAAATTACCCCACTCTTCTGAAGCAATCATATGATATTCTGCTTTCCTATGCTCAAAGAAGTCTTAACTAAATATAGAATCTAGGTAACTTGCAGGTAGCTCTGAAATTCTTAGCCTTTACTCAACAGCTGTCTTCAGCAGCCACAAGATGTCTCAATTTGGTTGCTTAGGGAAAGCTTAGACATAACAGGCATCCTGCTTCCTCACAAGCTCTGCCTTATCTTCTTCTGATGCTTAGATACCTTGGACAGTCCTCCCAATCCATTCATTCATCTGGGCATACCCCTTGCTGTGTAGCTCCCAGTGGGCACACATGACCAGGAATGGCCATAGCCAGAGAGTTCCAGCTGCTATGTGGTGGACAGCTCTTCTACTCGAAACTTGTTAGTTCTGCTTCAATATGTCTTAGTTCTCCTGGCCCAACCTGCATCACACACATTGGACTCAATTACCTTTGCCTCCAGATGTCCTTCTGTAGTTAAATCAAGAAAGCGAGTCCTTTTTGTTTCCCACTATGTGCCCTACACCCAGGAAGCCATGAGAGGAGTACAAAGTGAGTATGCTTACTTGCTGAGCACCTCGTTGGGGCGGCATAACTTGAATGTATAAAGAAATTAGATAATTGAAATCTTCAGTTGTGTGTGCTAAAAAAAAGGGCAAGAGCAGTTGGGCCTCTGGAAGAGAACAGTGTATGTCTGGAGTAGAATTAGAGAATGAAAGAAATTTAGAAGTAGAAAGAACTTTAGTAAGATCTGGCTTCATGGGGGATTTGAACTGGGCTTAGGAGGATTAGCTAGAACTTGGATAAGAAAAGGGGGAAAGGGGGAAAATATGCCATTGATAAGGAGGGAATTCCTGAATCAGGTAAGGAGTTTGACTGGATATCCTCTGAGACCCCTCTCATCTTTCTAAGATTTGGTACTTATATGAGATTGGCTTGGGCTTGGAGAGTGTTGAGAGATAAAACTAAATCTATAGAGTAGAATCAGATTCTGGAGGAACTTCAAAGAGAGTCAGAGCATTCATTCTTTGTTTGCAGAGCTTAGGGGCTCTGGGTGTGGTTCATGGTGTAAGCTGTCAGGCTAGGTTGACTGTTGGTTGATTTTGCTGAATTGATTTTTTTTTCTTTCTTTTTTTACTCTGTTATAAGGGATGGCTTTCTTTGTAGGCAAAAGATAAACATATTTAGAAATGCAGGTGTTATAAAAACAAAAGTTAAACTGTTTTAAAAGAGATGTAGGATTTTTAAAACTTGCTATATAAACAATAGAAAATTTTGGGATAAAAGATAAAAGGGGTGGGATGGTGGCAGTGGAATAAGAATAAGCATTCAATCTATCGATCAGTATTTATTAAGCATGTGACAAGCACTGTGCTAGGTACTTGGCATATGAATATGAAAAAGAAAGACAATCTCTACCCTGACGTAATTTAAAGTCTAATGGTGGAAGAAAGTATAGAAAAGGAAGCTGAAAATTGGGGGTTTGGGGTGGGGGGGGTAAGGTATTCCATGAGGGAAGGGATTCTGGTGGTGAAGTCAGTGAGAGAAGTCCCAAGGTAGTCCAGCCAGATGAGAAATGAGGAATAACATAGTAAGAATAGTTTGTCATGAAGATTAGTCTTCAAGGGTGTGCAAAGTGAACTGGTCAAAGAGAAGTTGTGACTAGTGAGGAGGTCCTGGATTCAGATGAAAGAAATGGAAATGGAGATTAAAGGATAAACCTGAAATACCAGTGTACAGACCGTCAAGCAAAAAGAGGGGGTTTGTTAGAAGAGCAGAGATGCTGGTATTATGCAAGGGACACCGGACTCAGGAATTAGAAGACCCTGGCTTCAAGTTCTGAACTCCCAATTTACAAGCTGTATACAGCTTTGGGCAAGCTGATTATCCCTTCTGAGTCTCAACTTTCCCAGCTATAAAATGGGGTTAATAATACTTGAAATTAGGAAAGCACTTCCTAATCTGTAAGGTTCTAGCTAAAAGTTGCTGTTTTAGTAATTACTAATAGTCCCCTGAGTCTGAGAGGGACAGTAGAGTTGAATGTTTTCCATCTATGAAGCATACTGAGGGCACTTCATTTGCATGATAGTCCTCCCTCTGCTCTCAGTCTTGGGGCAGGGACCCAATGTTATCTGATTGGATATCAGATCAGAGCTTCACACCAGGGACATGCATCCATGGAAATGATGTAGTGAGCACCTTTCCTTGGACTAAAAATGGGACTCTTTAATTTGACCTTTGGCTAGACTTTAGTGACAAGCCAGCATGACTGTGAAGAAGAGACGCCACCTGAAATAATGAAGTGAAGTTTTTCACAGGCTTGAGTTATGTTACTGAGCAGCTGCATGAAGATGATGAATGTTTGATCACTCTTCATCCCCCTGCTCAATGATCTGAGACACCTACCGTCAAATATTTTAAATTATTAATATTAAATTTTAAATTAAATTATCATACCTGCCTATATATTATTATATTTATTTATTATACCTCTTCAACTTACCAGGCTAACGAGTTAAGCCAATAAAACCATTATCAAGTGAGATAATATTTCTAAAGTCCTTAGCATAGTGACTGGCAAATAGTAAGTGCTTAATAAATGCTTGTTCCCTTTGCCCCTTGCCTTTAAATTGCAAACATGGAAGCATCCTAATGCACTTGAAAGAACTCTGAATCAGATGACCTGAGTTCAGATCTTACCCCTATCCTTTATTACTTGTGTGACCATAGGCAAATCAAATAACTCCTCTGGGTCTCAGTTTAATCTCTGTAATCAGAGCCTATGCTCAGGAGATTATCACTCTTTGAGCTCCAGAACTTTGATCCCACCTGTCTCCTGACAAGTGATTGCCTCACATGACCCACTATTTCAGGCAAGCTCAGCCATGCTTTGTTTCACTCAATACTCCATGACCTTTTCATGTGCTTGTCATGCCCTCTCCTTCCAGTCCAGCAACTACCATCAAAGTGAATCGTGACATTGTTCCTAGATGGACAGATAGATCTGCTCCCCTTTGGCTCCATTCACCCTTCCTGTAACTGGATACACTATAGTGCCCTTCTCTGGTCACCACTCCCCTAGGTGTATTGTCTCTCTATAGTCAAATGTAAGCTCCTTGAGGGTAGAGACTGTCAGGCTTTGTATTTGTCCTCCACAGTGTTTGGGATTTGGCAAATGCATAATAACCAAGGCAGCTACATGATGCAGTGGATAGAGTCCTAGACCTGGAGTCAGGAAGACCCAAGTTCAAATTCTGTCTCAGACCCTTAATAGCCATGAGACTCTGGGAAAGTCGATTAACTTCTGCTTGCCTCAGTTTCCTTATCTATTTCATGTGATCAGTCATTTTTCAGTCATATTTGATGCTTCGTGACCCCATTTTGGGTTTTCTTGGCAAAGATACTAGAGAGATTTGCTGTTTCTTCAGTTCATTTTACAGATGAGGAGACTGAGGCAAACATGGTTAAGTGACTTGCCCAGGATTACACAGCTAGTAAGTGTCTGGGGTGGGATTTGAACTCAGAAAAAGGAATCTTCCTGACTCAAATTGCAGGACTATTCACTGCTCCACCTAGTTGCCCTTCTTCATCTATTAAATTGGGTTAAAAACAGCACCTACCTCCCTGGTTTTGAGAATAAAATGAGATCACAGTGCCTGACACATAATTGGTGCTTATTAAATTTAATTTGAATAATTTTTTCCTTTCTTCTTATAAAAAGTGAAAAGGTTGGACTAGATCATCTTCTAGCCCTAAATCAATGGTCTACAATACCTGCAAGGGGAAAATATGCATACATTATCTCTTTTTTTATAATTCAATAAACATCATTAACTGGCTGTCCTATGTTGTGCAAGCTAGGAATACAAAGTCAAGAAAGAAACAAGGGGTAAACAAGTGGATAGAGCACTGCCCCTGGAGTTAGGAGGACCTGAATTTAAATCTGGCCTTAGACACTTGACACTTACTGGCTGTGGGACTCTGGGCAAGTCACTTAACCCAGATTGCCTCACCAAATATATACATGTATACATATATACATACATACATACACACATACATACAAGCTCAGTCCTCAAAGAGCTTACATTCTATTGGGGAGGGATAATACTAGGGTACTACATCTATACAAATAAGTGAAAATTAATATGTTTGCCTAGTTATCCTATCACCAAACTCCCTAAGGAATTGTGCTCTAAGGAGATGACAAAACAGACAGGTAGATTTTGGTAGAAAAAAGGATCAGGGAATGTTGAGACTGAACTCAGCCATTAATTATCACCATTGTCATCATCATCTCTTTTCATAGAGTTCAATAGAAATGGCCTAGTGATATCATGTCAGTATCCTACTTTTCTATTTAATGTTTTGTGGACTATTACACAGGTTTGTAAAACAACCACTTTCATACCTGAAGAAAAGCATTAAGGTGTAATTTCATTTTCTGTATGTTCACTGAAAAACTCAATGCAATTCAAGTAGCAGAAAGTACCACAGACATGACAATTAACTTTTCCTGTTCCCCCACGATTTTGGTCTTCTCTCCTAGGTCTCTTTATTTTGAAAGCTTTTCATTTCTTGAATCTTGGAGATTATGAATATGCCGACGTCTATGAAAATTTTCTTAAGTATGTATGAATTAATATTATATCTGAATGATTGATTGTATGTAAAGGCTTTGGGCTGTGAACCAATGGTCCGGTTCTAGTAGAGTTTATTAGTTGAGTTCTATTGGATATTTTGAGGTCGATATTGTAGTGTAAAGACTGACTAAATCTATACCCTAAGAACCCATGAAAGCACTAGGTAAATGGCGCCTATCCTTGTAGTGTTGTGCCTCAGTACTCAGACTTCAGCCACAAGAGGAATAGATACATCCTAATGATTTACGCTCATTGTTGATACAGCTCAAGGTAGGGGGAGGTAGAATGGGGGGTGTTTATAGAGGCCTTCCTAGTTATGTATGCCTACCAAGAAGCCAGGTAGTTAGGTGGGGCAGTGGTTAGAGACCTGGGCCTGGAGTCAGGAAGACTTAACTTTATGAGTTGAAATCTGGCTCAGACACTTACTAGCTGTGTGATCCTGGGCATGTCATTTAACCCTGTGTGCCTCAGTTTTCTCATCTATAAAATGAACTGGAGAAAGAAAAGGCAAGCCACTCTAATCTTTGCCAAGAAAACCCTAAATGGGGTCGTGAAAAATCAGACACAACTGGTAACAATTGAACAACAACCAAGCTGGCTGCTAACCAAAGTCAGAACCTAAAGCAATTCATAAAATCACAGAATTTTCTAGTCGGAAGAGACCTTACAGGTTATGTCATACAAACTCTTACTCCTACTTCATTTATCTATCTATCTATTGGTCTGTCTGTCTATCTATCTACTATTGGTTGAGGAAACTGAGGTTCATAAAGGCAAAAAGGGACAAGGAAGATTTGAGACTGATTTGAACCATTAATTATCATCATCGTCATCATCATCATCATCATTATATAAAAATTCCCATCTGTTTATAGAATAGAAATAGTGCAGGAATGTTGACATCCTACTATTCTTTTATTAATGTCTTTTGGACAATTGCACAGGTAAATAAAACGACTACTTTTTTGTAGCTGAATAGAAATGTTAGGATCTACTTTCACCTTCTGTACATTCACTGAAAACCTTCTCAGTGTAATTCAATTAGCAAATAGTACAACAGTGACTTACTCAAAGTCACTAGGCTTTTTAATGACAGAACAAGAATTAGGATTCGGGTCTTCTGATTCTCATTCCAGTGGGTTAGAAGTTTCTTATTGCATGACATGCAAAGTGAGAGGCAGCAGGTGTGGTCATCTGTAGCAGGCAGGCATCTAAATGAAAGCAGCATTCATGTTTTCTCCATATTCCATTCCTTTTACTAAGAAACAGAAACCTAATATTGCCTTGCCCTTCATTTTTGTGAAGCATGGGTCTGTTGCATCACAACTGAAAGACCTTCAAGAGAAAATAGCTATTTTCTCTTCCATCCCCTAGCTACCTAGTCCTCTCATTGTTTGTCATCTATAGTCATCACATTGTTTCTCTTCCATAGTCCCATATAGTAATAATGTCTAATATTTATATAATACTATTTTACATATTTAAGATCTTCAAAGTGCTTTACATATGTTAATATCATGTGATGCTCACAGAAACCCTTTGGGATATTTGCTATTATTATCCCTCATTTTACAGCTGGGGGAACTTATGTACTTGCCCAATCACAAAGCCATTGGGTAGTTAAGGGAAGGTTTGAATTCAGGTTTTCCTCAATCAAATCTAGTACTACGTCCACTGGTCCACTGTGTCACCTAGCTGTCCGTATCTTTTTTTTTTTTTGGCAAAGCAATTGGGGTTAAGTGATTTGCCCAAGGTCACATAGCTAGTAAGTATTGTGCCTGAGGCCAGATTTGAACTCAGATCCTCCTGACTTCAGGGCTGGTGTTCTATCCAGCATGCCAGCTAGCTGCCTATATCTAATCACTGCCCAGGTCCTAGCTTTCTACCTCTATATTGGGTCTATAGTATCATTCCTCCTTTCTATCTTCATATAGACTATTCCAATCCATTACTTTACCTTCTTAGACTGTTATAGCGGCCTCCTAACTGGTCTCTTTTCCTATAGTGTCTCTCTGTCTTTCTCTAATATCTTCTATACAAGACTGCTAGAATAATCTTCTTGAAGGACATCCGTGATCATTATATACTTTACTCAAAATTCTTCAATGCCTCCGCATTTCCTACTGAATCAAGATGAACCACTTAGTCTGACGTTCAATACCCTCCATTCTCTGACTGTACCTGTCTTTTCAACATTATATTCCACTATTACCTTCTCTGTATACAGTAGGGAAATTGCCTTACAGAGTTACCTTGGGGTTCTTACTGCATAAGGTAGATACATACCAGCATCACAATAAGACTAAACTATTTGTTGTCTGTCTCACACACACACACACACACACACACACACATGCACACACACACTTGATACTTTCCTCTCTCTATATTTTCCATCATGCTGATTCTTTCCCTTGGAATTGTTTTTTGCCATCAATTTCTGCTTTTCAAAATTCTGCCTATTCAGTGAGCATCTCAAACTTAACCTCCTTTGAAAAGCCTTCTCTGATCCTCCAGGGTAGATAAAATGTCTCCCTCCCTCAAACCATATAGCACTTTTAAACATTCTAACTTTTTATTCATTATTTTGGTCTTGTCTTTTTCTACTGGATTGTAAAGTCCTCAAAGAGAAGGATTGCTCTTGTCACTCATCTTTCTCTGTCATCAAAACTTTGTGTGCAGTCGGCTCTCAGTAAACATTTATTGAATAGGAAAGGGAGGCAGTGAAATGTTCAGTTATCTTGAGCTCTATATAATTCTGATTTTCTAAGAAATCATGACGTTCCTCTGTGGTTGGCAGCCAGCTGCTGTCCCCGGATCCTATTTAATTGGTAGATAGTGAGCTGAAAAGTTACAGCCATTGTTTGGACAAAGCTGCTGACTTTGGGGAAGACTTGTAGGCAAATTATAGATCAGAGCAGAGAAGGGAGAAGTCGAGTGTTTATGGAGTACCTGCTATAAGAAGGCCTAGTATTATAAATAGGCTGCGGAACGTGGGGAAAAGAAGGCTGGACGTGGTGGCCCGATGTGGGGTTTTCAATGCTGACTCCTGCTTTCTCTGTGTGAGATCATGGACAGATCAGGCCAAAGTTACCTCATCCATAAGAAGAGGAAATCATTCCCCTCTCCCCACCCTGATTTAAGTAAAGAATAAGTTCTGAGTGGGCCAGACAGACTTAAGGATAGATCTTTTAATAACAGTTATCAGTAGATCAATCTGGTTCTTAGAGCCAGGAATAATACTTAGGGATCTCCACTATTACTTTTAATTCTATTGGGCAATGACAAGAGAAAAGGGGGGAGCGCATTTTTATCCAAGAAGCTTGGTAGTCAAGTTGAAAGTTACTGTGATCTAATAACCTGTATTTCAGTAGTGCTCAAAGATCCACTAAATCCTTTCCTTACAACAAGACTATAAAGTAGGTAGAATGTGAGATAGAATTCATCTATGTCAATACTTTGGAGTCGTATAAAACCCTTATATATGTTATCGTGTCTGATCAGCAGAGTAAGCCTATGAAGTAGGTAGTCTATTATCCCCAATTTACAAATGAGGAAACTGAGGCTCTGAGAGTTAAAATGACTTGCTAAAGGTCTGTATATTATAGGTATCAGAGATGAGATATGAAGTCAGGACTCCTGACTCCAGATTTAAGCCATACTACCTCACTGAAAGAGCTTTGAGAGCCATAAATTTCCATAAAATATAATAGGGCCACTTTTTACCGATCTGTAAAATGTGGAGAGCAACTTTTGCCCTACATACCCCACTGGGATGCTTCAAGGGTCAAATAAAATAAATGAAAAGCCATTTTATAACTATAAAATACTGCCTAAATGTATTCTAGTAAGAGAAATTCAGGGTCCTAATGTTCTAAATCTCCTTCTTCTTATCTTTCTTGTCCTTTTCCTCTTCCTTCTCCTTTCGCCCCCTCCCCCTCTCCCCCCTTCTCACCTTTCCCTCTTCTTCTTCTCCCTCCTCAGGTCCTGTGGATCCAAGTTCATTTTTTCTTTTTGCTAGGATTTGCAAATTTCTACTTCTCCCATCCTAGTTTAGGCTCCTTCTCCCCAGTCTTGGTCATTTATTGAGCTACAACAGATATTCACTGAGCGTCCGTACTGTGAATAGAACCATGATAAGCCAAATCAAATAGAAAATAAGTTATAAGACCTATAAAACCTCAAGGAGCTTATAGTATAATTGGACCTGCAGCATACATATATGGGGAGTGATTTTATCATAATGCTGATGAGAATAGCAATAATAGCTTAAAGATCTGTTTTTTTGATCTGTATAGGTGATTTGTCTCTAATCACAACCCATATATAGCTTTGATGGTTCCATGATTTACTTTGCAATATATATACATATACATATATATGTATATATATATATATCTGTGTGTGTGTGTGTATACATATATCACCTTTTTAGGGCTATCCATTTCTTCAATAAAACAAGACTGCTCTCTGACAAAAGTCTGACATGAATCCTGTTCTTGAAGGCTTTCCCTATGGGCAGAACCTGGTAGAACTTTTGTTTTCCCCTTTGACATTCACTGGGTGAAGCATTTTTTTTACAAATATCTCATCTGATCCTTACAACCCTGTGAGGTAAGTGCTATGATCCCCATTTTACAATTGAGGAAACTGAGGAAGTCAGAGGTTAAGTGTCATACATCAAACAAATATCTGAGGCCAAATTTGAACTCAGGTCTTCTTGACTCCAGGAAAAACAGTGGTACTTGAGGAACATCAGGATAGTCTCCATGAAGAAGGTAGTGAGCTGTTTTCCTCTCCCTCAAGTCCTCCATGTTAAAATGAAGGCGCTGTGTTAGCTCTAGCGTTTCATGTGCAGCACAAAAGATTGACATCGGTGACCTGTCTCCCATTTCCTAGTGACATTTCCCAAGATAATTTCAAAGGGATGGTCTGAGGCTCCACCAAGGTCAGAGGGCAATGTTTCAGTTTCAGCAGATGCTATGGCAGAGCCTATCAGTGTCTTATGTTGATAAATACAAGGAAAATGTGAATAATGGAAAGCCAAGAAGAGGAGCTCCAGCCGCTGCCCTTGGCACTTGTTAAATACACCCACACACACTTAAGCTTCTCCCTGGCAAAGTGTCTGAGCTGGGCTGGATTTTTTTTCACTGTTGTGAGAATGACTCATTTCTTTGAAATGAAAAGTTCTGAGACTCAGATCATGCTCCTGGGGTCCTTACAGGGCTGGTTCATAGAGCCCTTGGGAGCTGCCAACATACCTACTGCCCAGCTCTGTTTACAAGGAGATACCATGCTTGCAGGCCTGGCGCTAAATGTTTAGCATTTCTCCTATTCATCTCACTGCTCTGGTTTCCAGTGATGTCATAAGTTCCCTCCACAGGTCCAGCAGAGTGCTAAGCCAAAACCTCTCTTGAATGTGAGGAGAGGGAAGGGAGGTGAGGAGGTAGCTTGGTTAAACGAAGGCAAAGCTTGCCTGGAAGTCAGGGCACCAGGAGCCTAGTCTTGATTCTTCTAACTGTATAACTGTGGCCAACTCGCTTCTCCTGGTTCCATCATTTGTGCAATGGAGGGGTTGGACTTCTGGGTATAATCTTTTGTACCCAAGGAAATTCTCCCACTGTTATTTTTTTGTCTTCTTTCTCTTTGGCCTTATGGATGGTGGGGGTGGGGAAGGAGATCAAGGTAAGAATAATTAGAATTAGCTTTAATTAAAAAGCAAATGCTTTAAGATTTTCAAGTATCTTACATAGATTATCTCATTTTATCCTTACAACTATCACACCTGCTCTGCAAGGTAGGTGCCATGATTGTCTCTTAGATATGACAGAGGTTAAGTAGTAGGAGTAGGAGTAGCGGTAGGGGTGGTGGTGGTGGTGGTGGTGGTGGTAGTAGTAGTAGTAGTAGTAGTAACAACCACCACAATGATGATGATGATGACGATAATTAATATTTATTTAGCACTTACTATGTACCAAGCACTGTGCTAAGCCCTTTATGAATATTATTCACTTGATCCTCACAAAGAGCCGAGGAGGGAGGTGCTATTACTATTTCATTTTACAGCTGGAGAAACTGAGGCAAGCAGAGGTTAAGTGACTTGCCCAGGGTCACAGAGCGGGTAACTGAAGCTGGATCTGAGCTCAAATTTCCTGGATTCCACATCTCTACCCACTGTGTCACTCAGCATCCTTAGTAGGGATTCTGGGAATTAAAAAAAGACTACACCAGGGAAACAGACTATTTAACTTAGAATCAGGACAACTTGGGATTGAGTCCTGCCTCAGTCACTACCTGTGCAGTCATGGGAAATTCACTGAACCTCAGTTTCTTTACATGTAAAATATAGATAATTATTCCTGAAAGATCTACCTTACAGGCTTGCTGTGAGCTTCAACACAGGAAAAATATTTAAATTGCTCAGGAAACATTAAAGGGCTATGTAAATGTCAAAAGAGAGAACCTTTGTAGGTATGGCATTCGATGATTCCTCTTAGCACAGCCTTTACTCTTGCCCTCAAGGCCACATGTGGCCCTCTAGGTCCTCAAGTGCAGCCTTTGACTGAAATTTGTTCTGTGAAGTTTGGATTCGGTCAAAGGGCCATACCTGAGGACCTAGAGGGCCGCATGTGGCCTCAGGTTAGCATAGTTCCCTACCCCTGCTCTAGATTATGTCACATAAGCACACTTTGGGTGTTCATGGAAGTCTTGACAAGAACCATCTCCCGTGTAAAAAGTGAAATTCAACTCAAAAATAAAAATAATCCTTTGCAGCTCAATCAAACAAGTACTGAACAGCCGCTTCCTCTGGCACTAGCACTGTTCTGTGTGCCATGGAGGATGCAAATGTCAAGGAGCTAACAGTCTCATTTGGGAGACTAGACTAATGTGACTAGAAATTGATGGTCAAATGGAGCAATGAGCAACAAGGCTAAATTTCTGGGCATAGACTATGTTGACTATAAAAGGTCAGAGGCTAAGGAGATCAGTGAGAGGGCAGAAATAAAGTGACACCGAATTTGTATGTCTACCCTTTTTCCCAACTTCTTTTGAGAACACCATCTTTGCAGTCAAGTCACTCAGATTCATGATATCAAAATAATCCTTGATTCTTCCCTCATAGGTAATTATCTGCCAAGTCTTACCACAATGTCCACAGGTGTCTCCATTCACCTGGCCACAATCCTGGTTCAGACTCTTATCACATCATCCCTGGACTACTACAATAATTTCCCAATTGGTCTCCCTGCCTTGTCTCCTTCTCCACCCCATCCTCCACACAGTTGCCAAACTGATATTCCTAAAGCACAGGGCGAGCAGTACTATGACTTCCTTGCTAAAAAAAATGGTCCAGCAGCTTCCTATTGTTTCTCTGTTAGGCATTTTAAATTATTTGCATCTGGCTCCAATGTATCTTTCATTTCACTCCCTTTACAGATTCTTTGTTCTAGCTAAATTGTTGTACTTGATATTCCCTATGTGCAACAATCTGTCTTTTACCTTTTCCAATAATCTACATTTCACTTCAGACACATTCTGGCTGGATGCCTCTGGGTAACTGAATTCATCTCTCTGTGCCTTGTTTTCTCAGCTGTAAAACAAGAGAGCTAGATCTGTAGGTCTTTAAGGTCCGTTTCACCACTAGTCAGCACAGTGGATGAAGTGCCCTGGAGTCAGGACACCTGAGTTCAAATTCAACCTCAGACACTTATTAGTTGTATGACCTTGGGCAAGTCATTTAATCCTGTTTGCTTTGGTTGCCTAACCTGCATAATGAGCTGGAGAAGGAAGTGGCAAGCCACTCCAGTACCTTTGCCAAGAAAACCCCAAACAGTGTCATGGAGAATGGGACACCATTGAAAGGACTCAACAACAAAGATCTCCTCCAGCTCAAAATTGATGATTCTGTGATGCGCTCTCTGATTCCTCCTATGAAACCAGCACAGTGTACTAGAGTACTAACATGAGAATCCTGAGTTCAGGGATTCTGTTCAACTCAACAGATTCTTGTTCGTGCTTAAGATGCACTTCCTCCTCGCTTTGACCCCTCCTCCTTCTTCAAATCTCTGGCTTTCTTCAAGATTCAGCTTGTGCTTCCTCCTGTACAAGCCCTTTGTTGATCGCCCCATTTGTTAGCATCTTTCCCTGAATTTACTTCATATATATTCACATTTTCTACTTGTCTTGGCACTAGTTGTCCTCTACTGCTCTCATGCTTGACATAGTAGAATAGAAGCTCCTAGAGGACAGACACTTTTATTTTTGCCTTTGTATCCACAGCACCTTGAGCCATACTCACCACAAAAGCAGGAGCTTAGTACATGCTTGTGGGATTGTATTGATTGTATTCCTGTGCACAGTACAGATGGTGGGAGGGGAATGGTAAATGATATAACCAGTGCCCTTCCCCTAATTAGTGGCAGAAATGGAACTAGGACTCAGGATCCTTCAGACTAGTAGTCTGATACACTGTGCCAGCTTCATGGGAGGGATCAGAGGCTTCATAAATCCTGAGTTTTGAGCTGGAAGGGACCTTATAGACCATCAGGTGTAGTCCTCTTGTTTTACAGATGAGAAAAGTGAGGCACAGGTTGAATTCTCTCACCCAGAGGTACCCAGCTTGAATGAGTCTGAGTTGGAATATGAACCCCGGTCCAAGCTCCACATGGTATCTGCTATACCTTGTACCTTATAATGTTAAGACTGGAGCTGGCCTTTGGAGAGTGGGTAAAATCTGATTGTGGAAAGAGAAGAAAATTGCAGGTCATGGAATAACACAGCAGCTCCTATAAGTCATATCAAAGCTAATCCTCTGCATATTTTTCTGGGGGAGAGCAATGGGAATGAAAGCTGTCCATTGGATCCAAAGTCTCCAGAGTCATTAATGGTAGTAGAAATGGTAGTATTTCAATATCCATGACTTGGTAAAAGATAAACCAAAGTTCTGACTTGGCTAGACCAATAGCTACTCTAGCTGTGACAATGCAAGGGACGTCTTGAGGATGGAGGAGGGGGAGGGGAGGGAGATAAAAGAACCATCAACACAGAACCTTATATACAAAAGGTGCTAAACTGACAGTCAAGAAACATTCATTAAGCACATTGACAGCTAGATTGAACAGTAGATAGAGTGTTGGGCCTGGGGTCTGGAAGACTTGAGTTCAAATCCAGCCTACTAGGTGTGTGACTCTGGGCAAGTCACTTAAGTCTTTGCCTCAGTTTCCTCATCTGTAAAATGAGCTAGAGAAGGAAATGGCAAACCACTCCAGTATCTTTGCCAAGAAAACCCCAGAAATAGGGTCATGAAGAGGTAGACATGTCTAAAATGACTCAACAACAAGCACTGTGCTAAATACTAGGAAAACAAAGAAAGGCAAAAGACAGTCCCTACTGGCAAGGAGCTCAGAGTCTAATGGGGAGAAATAACAGGAAAACAACTTTATAAATGTCAAATATAGACAGGATAAATTGGAGATAATCCCTAGAGGGCTGGCATTAGCATTAAGAGGGTCAGGAAGGGCTTCTCGTAGAAGATTTTTGCTGAGATTTGAAGGAATTGAAGAGACAGAGGTGAGGAATGAGAGTTTTCCAGGCATGACTAGTCAATGAAAATGCCCTTAGTCTTGAGATGATTCGGCTTGTGCCAGGAACAATGCAAAGGCCAGTGTCACTGTATTGAAGAGTATGTGTGTGTGGAGGTTGGGGTCATTTGGGGGGTTGGATGGCAAAGGGTGGTGTAACGTGTAAGAAGACTGGAGAGGTAGCAGGGGCTAGGTTATGAAGGGCATTGAACACCAAACAGAGGACATTGCATTTGATCTCGGAGGTGATAGAGAGCCACTGAAGTTTATTGAATAGAAGGGTAACATGGTCAGATCTGTGCTTTCAGAAATTTAATCAACAAATGCTTGTCCTAGCTCTGTGACCTTGGGCAAGTCATTTAACCTCAATTGCCTTAAAAAATGCTCATCAAGAACCTACTTTGTGAAGCACCCTGTACTAGCTAGGAAGGTGCTGGAGAAACAGATTATATTACCGGACCTTGATCAAACATCTATGAAGCATCCTAAGTCTGTAGATTGCATTTAAGTGGAAACTAAAGAAATATGTGTGTGCACGTGTATTTTTTTTAATGAATGATCAGTTTCACCCTCTAGCTCTCCTTACATTGCTCATATTTTGGCAAATGTTGAAGTATGTGGTTGTCGAATAGAATTTCTTGATTCTTCCAACTGCTAGTGGCCTCCCTCCCCCAATACCTTGTATTTAACTAATTTGCACATGGTTTATTTCTTTATGCTGTAGATATTTATATTAGACTTGTCATTTCCTCTCCATTAGAATGGAAATTCTTTGCAAGTAGTCATTGTCTATGTGCTTGCTACATTCTCAATGCCTAGTACAACTCCTGGCACCAAGTAGCTGATTAAAATAAATGTGTTGTTTGACTGATTGACTGCCAGACACAGTGCTGAGCTCTGAGAATACAAATACAGAAAGGAAGATAGTCTCTTTCCCCAAGGAGCTTATTCTAACAGAAGGGGAGGGGGTTACATTCTACTTATCAGTAGCCTTTCCCAGTTTGCTTTGATATCATTTGACCAGGTACTGCTTGGGAACATTTGATCAGAGTTTCCAAGCTCTGGTGGGCGTGTGAAGGTGGCACTTTCTAGGAATGACCCAAGAATGTATGGCAAGACATTTGCCAAGCTCTGGTTCACTCTGTTTATTTTATTCTATTACAGATGCATTGTGAGAGGTTTATCTGTATCCTGAGAATAATTGGAACTACCCTTTTTGGAGTCTCCCTCCTCCTGGGGATCACAGCTGCTTATATTGTTGGCTACCAGTTTTTCCAAACAGAAAATTATTATTTCTCTTTTGGACTCTATGGTGCTTTCTTAGCTTCACATCTTATCATCCAAAGCCTGTTTGCCTTTTTAGAGCACAGGAAAATGAGAAGATCACTAGAAACTCCTATTAAGTTGAACAAATCTGTGGCTCTTTGCATTGCTGCATACCAAGAAGACCCTGATTACTTAAGAAAATGTTTACTTTCTGTGAAAAGGCTAACCTATCCTGGGATTAAGGTGGTCATGGTCATAGATGGCAATTCGGACGATGACCTGTATATGCTGGAGATCTTCAGAGACGTCATGGGCAGGGACACTGCGGCCACTTACATCTGGAAGAATAACTTCCACACAAAGGGCCCTGGTGAGACGGACGAGTCACATAAGGAGAGCTCCCAGTACATAACCCAACTGGTCTTGTCCAACAAAAGTGTTTGCATCATGCAAAAATGGGGTGGAAAAAGAGAAGTAATGTACACAGCATTCAAAGCACTGGGGAGGAGTGTGGATTATGTGCAGGTACGTCTTCTAGACTTATTCCAATGCAAACATCCATTTAAATAAAGCCACTTTTGTATCTCTCCAGTAGTATGCTATAGACCATCCCAGGGCCTTCTGAACACAGTGTCTCTTTCAGTCTGTTTGAAAACAGCATTACTGTTGAAAGTGTGTTTAAAAAAGAAAAAAAAACCTACTGCAAAGCTGTCAGAAAGTATCTATGAAAATGTTTCACTCGTGCCATATGATTGGTTGGAAATCAAGACTATTTTGAATACGAGACCTTTTTTCTGCCCCTCCCTCCTGTTCCCCGCCCTCTCTCTTTAGCCAAGTCAAATCCAAGGTCATTTTCCACAACTTTTCAAAACCTCCAACCCTGTAAGCAAATAATCTCTCATGCTAGCTGCCCCTAGTACAAGGCTATTAAGACGTTCTATTCCACCAGCCAAAAAGGAAGGCACTGTGTGGCCTTTAGAAACATTTTGCACAAAGATGGGTGAGATGGAGAGGAGAGAGCAATTCAGAGATCACTTCAGGAAGAGAAAAAATCAGATGAGAAGAAAGAAAAAAAAAAAAGAAAAACACCCATTTGCAAAAAGCCAAAATGGTGTTTACTTCATCCTAATAAAAGCATTACCTCATTCCAAGCAGCTCGACCTTTGAAAACTTTCATGATGCGATTCACGTCCACACAAATAATTACCCCATGTGCTTTATTAATTCCCTGAGCATGCACTGTAGGGTGGGATCGCTCCATCTCTACATCACTCCTTATCTCTTATTAGGACTTTTACTAGGTCTTGGAATTGTCATAAATGAGCCTTTATGAAGATGAAAATGGCTCATGAATTTTCGAGTGGCTGCTTTTCCCTACACTGAAATCCTTCAGATAGATTTTAGAAATAACAACAGAGAAAAGTCCTTGCAAAGTAAAAATTAACAGGACAATCTCTCCACTGTCATTCTCTTTATTTTCGTTTCTTTAGTTTTGCAGTTTTATTGGTGTCTTTTGTTTTTCTATTCATTCATTTTGGGACTTACCCACCCTCCCAGTGAGCCTTTCCTGGTAACAAGGAACCAGTGGACACAGAAACTTATTGACTGATCATCCGTATTCATAGTCTGGCCTCCCACCCCCAGGAAGAAGGTGCATTTCCTCATCTTTCACATACGGCCAATATTGGCCATTATAAGTATTTGCGTTTGACTTTTTTTAAAGGGTTGTCTTTCAAATTCTTGTCCTTGTATGTGTTGTTCTCCTTGTTCTCCTTCCTTTACTTTGCAACAGTTTATACAGGTCTTCCCATGATTCTCTGAATTTTTCATCTTCCTTCTTTTCTTATTGTTGTCTTCTGATTGTTTCATTAGAATCTTTTTTTTTTTAAATTTATTTTTGACATGTTTGGTTTTCAGCCTTGATTTTCACAGGCGTTTGAATTACAAATTTTCTCCCCATTTCCTCCCCCCCCCACTCCAAGATGGCGTACATTCTGGTTGCCCTATTCCCCAGTCTTCCCTCCCCTCCGTCGCCCCATTCCCCTCCCATCCCCCTTTCCCTTCCTCTCTCCCCTGTTCCCTTCCCATCCACCCTCCCTAAGAAGTCAAGCAATTCAACATGGGCCGTTTCATTAGAATCTGACCCTTTGTGATCCCATTTGAATCTATTTTAGCAGATACTAGGGTTTGCTATTTCCTTCTTTGTTCATTTTACAGATGAAGAAACTGAGATAAACAGAGTTAAATGACTTGCCCAGTATCGCACATTTTCTGAGGCCAGATTTGAACTCAGGAAGAGTAGTCTTCCTGGCTCCAGGCCTATCTATCGCTCTATCCACTTCATGACCTAGCTGACTCCCGATAAAATGATTTTTTAGAATTTTATTATTAAAATTAATTAGTAATTGATTTTATTAAAATTATTATTTATAATAGTACTAGTCGGTTAGTATTATGATTGGTTGTAATTTCCCAATTGACAGGCACTCACTTTGTACCCAGTTCTTTGCTAGCACAACTTGGAATATGTGAAGTTTTTTCTGTCTGGTTTGACCTCTAGTCTACTTTAAAGAATGATACTAGATTCTACCAACCTTTTCAATAATTCTATAAAAGGCCTTCTGTTCATTGCCTTCACAGGCATCTTGGTTACCGACATGGTATGGTAGAAAGTCTAGGGCTCAGGTGACTTGATTCAGTGGAATAGTCCTGAGACTCAGGTGACCTAACCTGGCTTCGGTCATTAAATAGCTATGTGACTTGGGGCAAATAATTCAGTCACTTGGTGCCTCAGTTTCTTTCTACTTAGGATGGGAGGTTTAGGCAGCTAGGTAGCACAGGGGCGAGAATGTTGGACTCGGAGCCAGGGAGTCCTGAGTCCAAATCCTGCCCCAAGAACTTCTGCCTGCCTCAGTTTCCTCATCTGCAAAAAACATGCTAACAATGATCTGAAAATTGTTATGAAGATCAAGTGAGAAAATAAATGTGAAGTGCTTCGCAAACTTTAAAGCGCTCCATAAATGGTAGCTATTCGCTATTATTTATACCAGTTGACCTAAGGTTACTTCCAGCTCTCATATTCTATAGGTTAATAATAATAATGATAATAGTGAAAATTAACACCCACATACTGCTTGCTATCATCCAGTCACTGTGCAAAGTGCTTTATAGTGATGGCTGTTGTTAAAATTGTTTTTCAGTCGTGTCTGACTCTTCATGGCCCCATTGAGGGTTTTCTTGGCAAAGATACTTCTTCAGTTCATTTTACAGATGAGAAAACTGAGGCAAACAGGCTGAAGTGATGTGCCCAGTATGACACAGCTCGTCTCTGAGGCCAGATTTGCTCAGGAAGATGAGTCTTCCTAATTCCATGCCAGCAACTCTGTCTGCTGTGGCACCTAGACAATGATTATCTCATGCCTATGGCTGCACACACATGACAAAGTAGTCAGAAGACTGGCCTTAGCCTCAGGAAGACCCAGGTTTAAGCCTGCCTCTGATACACACTAGCTATGTGATTTTTGTCCTCTTACTGTCCCCGACAACTCCCTAAAAATATAAGTTACAGATTAGTTTCTGACCTTCCCAGACCTAATGATTGGACCAGGCTTGAATATGAGATCAACTAGGGTTCAGTACCAGAAGGCTCATTTTAGATGGCTTTGAGAGATCTAGGAAATTTAGCCAAGTAATTCAAACTTCTTAATTTTGTTGTTGTTAAGTGGATTCAATTGTGCCCAACTCTTTGTGATCTCACTTGTGATTTTTCTTGGCAAAGATCCTGGAGTTGTTTGCCATTTCTTTCACCGTCTCATTTTACAGATGAGGAAACTGAGGCAAACAGGGTTAAGTGACTTGCCCAAGGTCATACAAGCTAGTCAGTGTCCGAGGTTGGATTTGAACTCAGGTCTTCCTCACTCCAGACCTAGTGCAAATACTTCCTATTTTTGCCTCCTTTGAAGAAAGTTGTCTCCTACTTTCTCTCCTTGGCTCATTCTTGTCCAGTACTATGATGTGTGTGACTTCCATAATAAAATATCTTAAAGGGCTGCCACCACTACATCTTTAAGTAAAATAGTAATACCCAGTGCTAAATAGTAGTAGTAATAATAATAATTCTTGTTTTTGAAGTGATTTAAAGTTTAAGTACTTTCTTCACAAATAACCTGTCAGGTAACATAACCCAAATGTCATTACCCCCATTTTTCAGATGAAAAAACTGAGACTCATAGAGGTAATTTTACTCATAGAGGACAATGGCTTGCCCATGGCTGTGCAGCTTATTAATATCAAAGTTGGGATAATCTGGGTACTTCTTAAAGTCCACCTACAAAGAACAAGACAAAGTGACCTCTGGCTCTGCTTTTAATTCTAGCTCAATCTTACAGGAGTAGTCCCTAACTGCTCTAAACAGTTCTTATTTTCATTGGAACTCCTTCTCTTATAATTCTGGCTTTGAATTGTGCCTGTAGCCTTGACAACCTACACTGTGCCTGTCCAGGAAAAAAAAAATACAAACTTTTGAAAACGTGAAAGGGCTGATTTTCTGCTAAAGCAGTGGTCAGACTTGGGAATAACAGAACAGAGGCCCTGCCCATTGTCACATAATCGACCTGGCTAACTTAGTGCTTTCTTTTGAAACAGCAGCACAGTTTTGGTTCTTTTTTTTCATGAATTCAAGTAAAGATCCTGATGATGACATAATGTGTGTGTGTATGTATATCCGTGTATGTATGTGTGTCTATATGTATGTGTGTATATGTGTATGTGTGTGTAATTACATAGATATGTGTATATGTGTGTAAATGTATACTATATATAGAGATATATATATAATATATTAGGTTATATTATATACATTAGGTATATATATATAAAATATATGTATATATTATATATTAGATTATATATTATATATGAGATTGTGTTTATATTATGTATAAATATAATATATATTATATATATGTGTATATATATAATTTCTTCCTGTAGGAAATTCACCATGAGGGAGCCCTCTCTATCAAATGCAAATCGGTATCTGTTCTTCAACTTATAGTTCTTGGGGTACTAAAAATTAAGCGACTTGCCTCAGGTCCCACAAGGGATATGTATTCATCCTCCTAGAGAGGCAGCTAAGTGGTGCTGTGGGTGGAGGACTGGACTGAGTCAAGAAGATCTGAATTCAAATCTGGCCTCAGACACCCTACTACATCCTTGACATTACATGAATTGTGATTCAAGCCTAAGTCTTTAATTGCAATTTCAGTTTTTATTACATTGATCCCACATTGCTTCTCTAAAGAAAGCAAAAAAAAAAAAAGATAAACTTGGCAGAGAATGATAGTCAAGTTCCTTGCCATGAGCTTTGCCTTAGATTCTTTTCTAGGAGTGTTTTCCAATAGGACTGATTCTCACCTTTCTCAGATGGCTTAAGGCAAAGTGACAGACTAGATAATTCTTAAATGTTCTTTATGATGCTTAAAGTGTTACATTAAAGTTTTACATTAGACTATTAGCTGTCAAATCTATCAGGGTGAGGAAGAGGGACTGGACTTAAGATTTTATGGGTTATGGAGAATTTCCAAATGAGGAAACTGTCTCTCCCAATGCAGTTTGGACTTTCTGTGTAACTTACAGTCTTAGAGAAAGTTGCCTTGGGTGAGAGGTTAAGGGACAGGACCTTACAGTTATGTGTCACAGATGGGACTTTGCTGTAGGGCTGTACACCTAGAAAGCACTAAATGAATGTTCGCTGAGTAGTTAATTGAAACAATCAGTCCACAAGTGTTTGGCCTAGTCTGGTCTTCCTGGCTCTGAGAACAGCTCTGTCCAATTCTCTATGTTCCTTCTCATAGAGAAACACTTTAAATCACCACCAGGGTGGTGGGGGATCCCCGCCCCACCCCACTGCATCTAATGTATGTTTTAGGAATTTGTAGGCAGGAGAGGTGTAACGAGAATAGGTTAAGTATGAAGGAGTCATTTAGAGGTTTTTGCAATTCTATCTATTCCAGAATTCTTGGAAGAAAATCAAAATATTCATGGTGCTTTAATTAGTGCGCAGTTTGGTAGATATCCCCTATAATGTTCTCTGTCTTAAAAACCTGCTTGTTTGTTTGTTTTTGCCCTCCCTGCCCTTTGTAGCAATTCCCACCTTTAAGAAGTTTGAGGATAAGCAAAATCATGGGGAAACAGTTAAGGT
This sequence comes from Phalanger gymnotis, assembly GCA_028646595.1. NCBI lineage: Eukaryota > Metazoa > Chordata > Mammalia > Diprotodontia > Phalangeridae > Phalanger > Phalanger gymnotis. The sequence continues at coordinate 103,861,375 of CM053622.1, forward strand.
TAAGGGAGTCGTAGACAGGATTCATATTTTGTGAGAGAGTTAGATCATACAAACTTGAAAGGCTCCCTGATGAATAATCTCCATTTCTCAGTATCCTAAGAACCTTGAGTAAGGACCCTAGTGACTTAGGCCTGGTCCTGACTCCAACTTTAGGCAGTGGGTCATTCACTTCAGGTTTCTGGGCTTTGTTTTTCTCATCTAGAAAATGAGGGAGTTGTACAAGGTGGGGTCCAAAGTTCTTTGCAGCTCTAATATTCCAGGGCTCAATGGTATAAAAACAAACAAACAAACAAGATTCTTCACGCTACTACCTCATTTTAGATAGTCACATTGATTCATCTCTAATGGTTTTTTGTACCTCCTCTTCCCCACGCCTGGAATGTTCTTCCTTTCAATTGCTGACTCTTAGAAAGCCAAGGAGCTTTTTTCAAGACAGCTCAAGGGCCATCAACTCTAGGAGACCTTTCCTGGTCTTCCCAGTTGCAAATATTTATTAGGTTATTTGCTGATTAATTGATTGTATCATCAATCATTCATCAAGCATTCATTTCATGTCTACTCACACAACTATAAAGCTCTTCTAGTTGGCATTTAAATGAAGGAAAAATGGAAGCCAATTCCTCTTTTTACTTATGTTTTTATAACCACTATGTGGTACCTTTTGTGAGAATTGTCTCTAGCTCCCAACTTAACCCCAATGATCTTATGCCTTTCACTATTTATTTGCTATTCCCAATTTGAAGACACCATAAAAAAATTATGTCTTGAAACTGATTAAATTGAGTGGGGGAGGGGATAGGTAAATGTTTACCAACTAGTTGTCATGCCAAAAAAAAAGTGTACACAGGGCATATTTTTAAGTTTAATTTACATTATCAACTTTTTCCCTATCCCGTTCTTAAGTCTAGGCCATCAATAAAATAAAAAATCAAGCTCTGATTTGTAGTGTTTCTGAAATCCTGGGCTATAAATGCTTACACAGAAAATTTAACAATCAGCTCTTGTGAACGGTTTCAAGTTGCCTCCAGTACACCCTGTATTGATATTCTGTTTTTTCAGTGGTTTCATAGTAGAGCTCTGTTCTTTTGTGTATCATACTATGATGGGAGGGATTCATAAGTTTAGGATGACAGGTTTAGATGTAGAAAGGTACTCAGAGCTATCTGGTTCAACCTCCTCATTTTATAGTCTTAACTCCAGTGTTAATGCTTTTTCACTGTTACTACTTTTAAGTTCTCTTGGTGAGCAGGAAGGAAGATAGATAAGTGGCAAAATCATATATGCTTTCTACTTAGTTCTGGGTTGACAGACTGGGAAAGTATCTTTTAAAACACTTTCTTAAATTTATACAATTCTATATTCCTAGTCCCTGAAAGAATAGCAAAGATCAGATGAAAACTTCAGGATATCTATCAAATACAAGCATCATGGATTGGTTTCATCATAGTTAAGGCAACCAAATCTTACAGGATAGGAGAGGAAAACTTTGCAGAGAGAACCACCAAGCTGTAAAATAAAACTTTACCCATCCTTAAAGATAGCGCCTTCTGGAAAAATTCCCTCAAAAGTCCCTTGGACCAATTTTTTGGTCTCAGTGGATAGAGCACCAGGCCTGGAGTCAGTTCAAACTTGGCCTTAGACAATAACTAGCTGTGTTACCCTGGGCAAGTCATTTAACTGTTTGTCTTAGTTTCCTCATCTATAAAGTGGCCATAATAATAGCACCTACCTCCTAAGGATGTTGTGAGGTTCAAATGATATTATAAAAGGCTTAGCATAGTGCCTCCCATATAAATGTCGTTATTGTTATTGCAGGGCTTGTGTAGACTTGTAGTGACTATAATCAAGAATTAATTTCCCTGTCTAGAATAGAGCTAAGTGATCCCACTTGGCCAAGGTTGAGATGTAAGGTCAAAGTTGAAATATGCAGTGCTAGGATATCACCAGTATGAGACCTGGCTGTGGAGCAGCAATAGAAGTTGGTATTGATTTATTTCCATCCTGTTTCCTCAGTGAAGTCAATCAAAGTAATTGATATTCTCCATTGCTTTGTTGGCTCTTATAGCTATCCCTTTGAAGTGAGAGTAGAAGGAGGCTACCAGTCAGTTAGCCTGTAGGAAACAAGAAGGGAAGCCAGAATGCTGAGAAATACTAAGGCTTTAGTATGTAGGGGCTCCTGTTTAGTAGCACAAATTGTATTTTAGTAGAGTTTTCCATTTAAATCAGGGATTAAATCAGCCTGGGATCTGTGAATTAATTTTTTTTTTGAAAACTGTCTTTCAATATAATAAGTTTACTTTCTCAAAAAAAGGTGGGGAAAGATAACTACTTCAGTTAAAAAGAGAATCTCAAATGTGCTTTTTTATTTTTAAGAAATTGACTCAAAATCTATTCCCTCTTGGAGAGACAAGAAAGAGAAGTATCAGCTGGATTAAAGAGCATAAGGAAAAGTTGTTGTTTAGCCATGTCAAATTCTGTGACTCTATTTAGGGTTTTCTTGGCAGAGATACTAGGGTGGTTTGTCATTTCCTTCTTCAACTCATTTTACAGATGAGGAAACTGAGGCAAAGGAGGTTAAGTGACTTTCCCAGGGTCACCCAGCTATTAAGGCAAGTCTGAGGCCAGATTTGAACTCAGGAAAATGAGTCTGCTGACTCTAGGCCTGGCACTCTGTCTACTGCATTATGTAGCTACTCCATAAGGGAATATATCAATTAGATTAACAGGAACATTAATGGCTTGTATTTACCTTATCTTTTTTAATGAAGAAGAGAGCAGGTATTTATTAAGCATCTACTATGTGCCTGGCCAGGTGCTAAGTAAACACTTCACAAATATTATCTCATTGAACCTTACAACCGCCCTATGAGGCAGGTGATGTTAATATCCCCATTTTATAGTTAAGGAAACTGAGGAAGACATCAGTTAAGGGTTACATAACTAGGAAATGTCTAAAACTAGTTCTGAACTCACATCTCCCTGACTCAATGCCCAGCAATCTTATCTATTGCACCGTCTGATTCTGAAGCAGGAATTTAAATGCATCTGTTCTGACCAGGGTATAGTTTTCTGTTTCATTTTGTATTTCTTCTTTCTCATTTTTGAACTTCTCTCAATTATGAGAATATAAAATATTTCATAATAAGGGAATATCATAAGAACACAATGCAGAGATTTAGCAATATTCTAGGTCAGGTGTCAATTTTGGCCTGCAAGACTCCTGATTGAAGCCCAAAACAGATTACAATTTAATTGGGAAATGTTTTACAAAATGAAAATACAAGACATAAATAACATCACATTGTTTTATTATTTTTAAAAAAATATTTATTAAGTTTTTGTTTTCGACAATCATTTTTATGAGATTTTAAGTTTTAAATATTCTTCCTCTACTTCCACTCTCCTCTCCCCAAGATGGCATACAATCTGATATAGGCCATACATATACAATCATTTTAAACATATTTCCACATTAGTCATGTTGTAAAGAAGAATTAGAACCAAAGAGAAAAACCATGAGAAATAAAAAAAAAAGAGAAAGAGAGAAAATAGTGTGCTTTGACCTACATTCAGACTCCATAGTTCTTTCTCTGGATGTGGATGACATTTTCTATCATGAGTCTTTTGGAGTTGCCTTAGATCTTTGCTTTGCTGAGAAGAGCTAAGTCTATCAAAGTCTATTAAGGTAGGTCATTGCACAGTGTTGTCACTGTGTACAGTGTTCTCCTGGTTCTGTTCTCTTCACTCAGCCATCAGTTCATGCAAGTCAATAACATCACATTTTAAAACTAAGTCTGCCCGTAGGTTCCTCATGTATGCTTTAGTCATCTCCATTTCTATTTGAGTTTGATACTGCTGGGCAGCTAGGTAGCCTAGTAAATAGAGCACTGGCTCTAGAGTCACGAGGACCTGAGTTCAAATCCAGCCCCAGAAACTTGTTTGCTATGTGACCTGAGGCAAGTCACTTAACCCTGTTTGCCCCAATTTCCTCATCTGTAAAATGAGATAATGCAAAACATTCCAGTATATCTGCCAAGAAAACCCCAGACGGGTTCATGTACAGTCAGACATGACTTGAAATGACTGAACAATAGCAAAACCACTGTCCTAGTTGGTTGCTTTTATGACTTGCCCAAAACGTACAATTAGAAAGTATCAGAAGCAAAGTTGGAAGCCAGTCTTCTTGTCCAAAGGCCAGTACTCTCTCTGCCATGTCCCACTGCATTTATCATCCTGGTTATTTGCTGATTAACTTTGTGAAAAACTCAATATACTCAGCAATACATTATTAACAAGGGAATGCTAAGGGCCAAATGGTTTTGGTCAATGGTATAGTAGAAAGGACAACAGAGTCTAGAGTCAGAAGCCCTGGGTTCAAACCCAGACTTTGCCAATTATTTACTACTTATGTGAACTTGGGTAAATTACTTTAGGTATAAACCTCAGTTTCCTCATCTGTAAAATGAAGCAATTGGACTAGATTAGAGATGTTATACTTAAGGCCAGGCAGCATCCCAGTATGCTGGAATCAGTTTAAAATATAATTGGAAATGTTTAACAAAATAAAAAAACCCAACATAATATAGATAATATTAATTCTCGGTTTCCTAAGTCTACAAGGATCCATTTGTATCTATGAGGATCCATTTCTAATCGAATTTGACACCAGTGGCCTAGATAATCTCTCAGGCTACTGACCACCAGGAATCTTGGGAAATTTGAAATGTATCGTGATTGCTTCCTCTGCTTCACGTACATAAGTTTTGTCTTGCCCTTGAAAGTAGTGGGTTCCTTAAAGAAAGCCCTACCTCCTTTCTTATTTCTTATATCCCCTAAGACACCAGGTGCTGAGTAGATAATAGGTACTCAGTGAATTATAGTTGTTGACAAATAGAAAACTGTCTAAAAATATGCAAAATTCCCTACAATAGAGAGGTGGTTTTTTTTTTCCCTAGAATTGCTATTTATTTTTCTTTCTCTCTCCTGTATAGGTATTATACCTGCACAATGCCATAAATTGGGGTGGGGAAGCTGCGGCCTTGAGGCCACATGTGGCCCTCTGGGTCGTCAAGCGCAACCCATTGACTGACTCCAAACTGCACGTAAAGTGCAGTCCAAGGGCTGCACTTGAGGACCTAGAGGGCCACATGTGGCCTCGAGGCCGCAGGTTCCCCATCCCTGCCATACATCTTCAGAGCCTGTTAAAGGTGGTAATAAATATAGTTTCGAGTTTTCTAGGGCAAGAGCCTCAGACACACTGCAACCCAGGACATACGATGCCACTCTTTCTGAGAGGTTATCATGAGAATTGACATTGAGATATCTGCGTTTCAAATCTCAGCTGAAACTTGCCTTCTGTGTAACCTTTGGGCAGTCAGTCCGTTTTTCTGAGCCTCAGTTTCCTGTTCTGTAAAATGAGGATGATCACAAAAGAGCCACGGATCTCACAAAGGCTATATAAATCTGGGTAATTATTTGTTTGGTTGGCTCTGTAATAAGATTAAAGGCTTTAGATGGGACTGGGACAAGTGAAAAGATTAGTTCTGAGGGCTGAACACAAACATGTGAGTTGAGTTTGAGGCAACTGGTATTAAATAGGGTGAGCGGCTTCTTCCAACGCCCCAAATCTCCTAATGGCAAGCTCTTTCCCAGGGGATTTTTGACAGTTTTACTTTTCAGTCATGGCTGAAAAAGTCATGAGAACAGTCTTTCTCACAGAACTTTTGGCACTCTGCTTCTGGAAACTGGGAGGAGTCTGGGCCTATTCAAACAATTTAGAACCTCAGAGATTTCCTTCAAGTTTAGTTTTTTATAAGAGGCAGTTCTAACTTGCTCACTTTTCCGAGTTTGCAATTGGAACGTTAATTTAGGATTGTTTTTTCCTGTTGTCGTTAGTCTTATTTTTAGCCCAATTTTACCTTTCCTGGCTTTTAGTCAATACCAGTGGATGTGTCACTAACACATCCACATGCTAGAATCTTAAGGTGGTTTTGGAGCTGTGCCTTCACCTTTTGCTACCCTCCTCTTCGGCCTTCTGCCCACCTTGTAGCTGTGTGTGTGACCAGTGATTGACAACCCTTGGAAGGGGTGGGCATCCAGCTTGGGGAAAACCACTTGGGCCCCCTTCACCTAGAAGGTTTAGGATGCCAGCTGAGATATATAACATCGTGGAGAATTTGTTACCGGTAACCATGTTAGAGTTTCTCTAAAATATTATCTATCACTTTCACTTCTCTATTCTGAAATCAGAGAGGATTTCAAAATGGAAAACCAAAGAGTCATCCATCCAAATGTATAGGCATACCACACTTTAAGTAGCTCTGATATTTGAACATTTACATTGATTCCCAAAATAGGTTGGATGAGAACTCATTTTCACAGAAGGATTCACCATGAGTCATTCATTCATTTAAAATCATGCTATTTACAGTTATTTTCAAAATTTGCATAAAGTGAGGAGCAGACCTACACACATTTATACATACATGCGTATGTATATAAACAATATATACACATTATGTATATTATATATGTATTTTACATACACACATGTATGTATTACACATGTATGCATATAATAATAATAATAATATATAGTAATCTTAATCTAGGACAGGATTATGTGCTGCCTTGGCAAACATCTGGTTTTCTTTTGAGTGAAACTTGAACCAGTCACTGTCTTTAGGAGAAGCATTGTCCCTATCTCCATGTACCACAGAAGATAGAGCAAAGGCCAGTAGTATATTTCACACACTTTTTTCTATGCTTTCCCCATGCTGTGCCTTCACAAGAGCTTGCAGAATGTATTATTTCCTCAGAGATAATAGCGTCATAACTCAGGGCAAGATTTGAGCCATCCCATTCAGCGGGTCACTAAACTCAGTGCCTTGCTGATGGAAAACAGGAGGGTCTTTGGAAGCCTTGAAGTAATAGGGCAAAGCATGCAACAGCAAAGCGCGAATGTATCTGAGCTTTTCTATTTGGAGCGTTCTCCAGTTTCCTTCCCCTCCTTCACCCTTCTTTTCCACTGTCACCCTGCAGGTGTGTGATTCAGATACCATGCTTGACCCAGCCTCATCTGTGGAGATGGTCAAGGTCTTGGAAGAAGACCCTATGGTTGGAGGTGTTGGTGGCGATGTGCAGGTGAATATAATCTGAGATTTGACTTCAATAAAATAAGATTGTAATGCAGAATGTACTTTCTGAACACCTTCAGATTGAGGTCTCTTGTAATTCTGTGCATCAGTTCGTAAATATTCCATATTTAAAGACAAATTTTCCTAATGCTTTATAATTTGACTTAAATGTATACTAATATTCCTAAAATGAGACACAGCATGGCATAGTGGATAAAAGACCAGCCTTGAATTAAGGAAGATCTGGGTTCAATCCCTGCCTTTGACAAGTACTAGTTGTGTGAACCCAGGGAAATTATTTATTCTCTTAGTGCCCTAGGCAACTGGCCAAGATTCTTAAGTTACAGAAGAGTTGCCAAACTAATTGTGGAAGGAGTTTCCACACCAGAAATTACCACACCAATGAAATCGAAGTTCAGACCAATGCTTAAAATAATTCCATGCAGTGACATACAGGCTGCCAGCAGGAAGCTAAGAACTTGATTGTGTATGTGTCTATATGTACAGAGATATATAAATATGTGTATATAAGAACATATAGATATATGTGTTTTAAGTTTTTTATGATCAACAGACATTTTAACATTTAAAAACAAAAGAGGATATTATATGTAATTCAGTTTTTAAAAATATATATTGAATTCAACTAGGTAGTAATAACCAATAACTAACCTGTTATCTTTAGTGCTTTATAATTTCCAAATTGCTTTACATATTTTATATTGTTTGTGTCCCCTTTTGGACTTCTTTTTGTTTCCTTCTTTGTATACCTATCACAATGTATTACTAACTGACCCCACAAAAACGTCCCATCACTCTAATAAATATGTGAATCAAAGCAGATCAATACATTAGTCATTTCTGAAAATTTATTTTGCATGTGTACATCATGAAGACATATAAGTGAATATGTACTCTTGCTAAATGACAATTTTAAGAGAAAATAAAAACCTAATCTCTAAAACTCTAAAACAAAAAGAAAGGAGTATACAACAAGAGAATCGGGTCATCCCAACGTCACATGGTAAAGGAGAAAATAATGATGGGAGCTCGCTTTTGATCAAGTCCTTGCAGAATGGAAATTAAATATATATATATATATATATATATATACACACACACAGAGAGACAGACACACACACACACACACACACACAGAGAAAGAGAGAGAGAGAGAGAGAGAGAGAGAGAGAGAGAGAGAGAGAGAGAGAGAGAGAGAGGATCTTAAAAGAGGAGGAAGTGTTCAAAGGATTAAAAAATAGGAAATCACATCTAGAAGAGTAGGAAAGAAAACTGCTTATAAGGTAGTGAAAGAAGATAGCTGTTCTTTATAGGAATAGAACAAAGGCAAGAGAAGAGGAGTGCTTGGGAGGTGACAGAAAGTGAGCAGTAGGGGAGCTAAGAAGAATCTTTGGGAAACTCAGATCAACAATAGAAGCAGATAAGAAAAGAAATCCATAGGTTTATGCTGCAGGAGAGAAAATGGAGGCAGTCAGGTATCAACAAGGGAGGGAACCTGTGATCCAGGTGAGGGATGAAAGGAATGGATTTGAGAGTCCTCAGAAGCAATCTGTTATAGTTGGTCTAGCTTTAATGTAGAGAGAGTTATTTCAGGATCTTGCTCTTCTCAGGAAACAAAGTTGTTTATATTGACAGTGACAACCTCTGGGGAAAGTGTGAGAGACAGAAGGCAGCAATGAATTTTAAATTAAGTTGGAAATTGGGCAGAGCTGGAGTGAATCAGGTTTCCATAATAAGTTGGTATGTAAAGTCGAGGGAGAAAAGCATAGGACACTACAGATTTAACTCAGAAAAATCACAATTAAAAATAAAAGATTGATAAAGGGATCACTTTCCCAAAAAAGGCACCACTGTGATGTTCAATAAAACAAGAAAACCAGAAGACATTAGCATACAAATTTAGGAAGAGGAGAAATGAGAGATTATTGAGCTGACCAGTGTTGAAGGCAGTAAGAAGGTACTCATTAGATTTGGGTCTTGGATACTGGGCCTTGTACCTTTTACCAATGCTTAATTTTTCTGTTTCTTCTGATTGCAGATTTTAAACAAATATGATTCTTGGATCTCATTCCTTAGCAGTGTGAGATATTGGATGGCTTTTAACATAGAGCGAGCTTGTCAATCCTATTTTGGCTGTGTGCAGTGCATCAGTGGACCCCTGGGAATGTACAGAAACTCTTTGCTTCATGAATTTGTAGAAGACTGGTACAATCAGGAATTTATGGGCAACCACTGTAGCTTTGGAGATGACAGACATCTGACTAATAGAGTGCTGAGCCTGGGGTATGCCACAAAATATACTGCCAGATCTAAGTGCCTTACAGAAACACCCATAGAGTACCTGAGATGGCTAAACCAGCAGACCCGATGGAGCAAATCATACTTCCGGGAGTGGCTGTACAATGCCATGTGGTTCCATAAACATCATTTGTGGATGACCTATGAAGCAGTTATCACTGGATTCTTTCCTTTCTTCCTCATTGCCACAGTTATCCAGCTATTCTACCGGGGGAAGATTTGGAATATTCTCCTTTTTCTCTTGACTGTCCAGTTTGTGGGCCTCATCAAGGCTTCCTTTGCCAGCTGCCTAAGAGGGAATATCGTCATGGTTTTCATGTCCTTATATTCAGTGTTGTACATGTCAAGTTTACTCCCAGCAAAGATATTTGCCATTGCTACAATAAACAAGGCAGGGTGGGGCACATCAGGAAGGAAAACCATTGTTGTTAACTTCATAGGACTCATCCCAGTGTCCGTTTGGTTTACAATCCTTCTGGGTGGTGTGATTTTCACCATTTACAGGGAGTCCAAAAAGGAATTTAGTGATTCTAAACAGACAGTTCTTATCATTGGTTCATTAGTCTACGCATGCTACTGGGTTATGCTCTTGACTCTCTATGTGGTTCTCATCAGCAAGTGTGGCAGGCGGAAGAAGGAGCAACAGTATGACATGGTGCTTGATGTATGAGCTAACTTTTCTCAAAGTTTGCAAACACACACACATACACACAACACTTTAGTCATCTTCTATAGGGACTGTAATGAACTGGGGGCATTGGACAATGTCACCAAGGGAAATTCTTCACTGCTGCTGGGACTTGAACATTCAATTTCTATGGGTTTATTTTGATTCTGCCAAAGTAAAATGATAGATCATACAAGGATAAACTCAGATTTAACCTGTTATTTCTATGAAAATGAGATGAATTCTTTGTTTATGCACTTTTTTCCTTACTGTGCATATGCCTGACAGTGTTTCGCCTCATATACCTCACTAGTCATGCTTATGTGGGTTCTCAAGCAAGAAAAGCATTGGAAATCTCAAGGAAAAGTTCTTTCAACTTTTACAACCTAATTTATGGACTGTTTTGATAGATTTTTTTTTAAAAGAATTTTTAGAAAAGGTCTTCTGTTTTAGTCTGCCAAACACAATGCCAAAGGAGAATTGGCTGTATTTTTATACTATTGTATTGTGTGTTTTTGTTTTGTATGACTTTTCCAACACAATTTTCGCATATTCTTTATTTTACTTTTCTGCCAAAACCCACCTGTACTTCCTTTTAGACAGATTTCAAAAGAATTCATACTTCAAAAAACAAACAAAAAAAAAACAAAAAACAAACCTGCCCAAAATGTGAAGCTTTGTTGGCTGATGCTGTTCATGACAAAGAATAAAACATTTCTCTCTGCCTTTTAAATTGAATAGTTGTTTCTATGAGAAGGCAATTTAGATTTCAGGCTTTTAACTTTGGAGTTCCATTTTATTTCAAAAAGGCTAATAAAATTGTCCAATTTTTGTGGAGGAAAAAAATCATATTTTTGTATTCATCCAAAAATATGTCATTTCAAATCAAGGCCAAAGGGGTAAATAAGTGCAATTTTGTCATAACTGAGTTAAAGGGAACACTGGTTCTCAAAAGAAAATACTAGGCACACATCACTGCTTAGAATGTGTGTATTTTTGTGGGTTTAAAAATGCACAGTAGATAAAACTTTGATATCCTTTGGACCTACAGCCAATATTTACACAGACCAAGCAAAGTGGTTAAATTAATTATTTGGCTCATTTGAAACATATCATACAGATTTTCCAAAAAGAGAATTGTTCAATTTCCACTTGACTTTGCCTGTGTAGACAGAGGGTAAAACCAGCCCCATGTGGTCAAAATTAAAAAGAGCTGGGCACAATGTAGTGGTCTTACAGCCTATTGATCAATATCCTATTTAATTCAAATCAGAAGATTTCCCTCCAAAAGTATTTGATTATGAATTACACAGGTTACCTCAACTCTCCCTCTCTTGACTTCTATTGATATAGCTACACAGTACAAGGGAAAAAGAAGGCCGGTACCTGTCTCTTGAATCTGGGCATATAGAAAACTAAACTGGATATTCTGGGTACCCACCCTTCTCTCACCCCCAAAACACACACACACAGACCCCCCTTCACTTTGGGGCCTCAGTTATCCAGACTGGTGGCTGGCACTGCACATCTTTTCCTATACTTTGTGCTGTGTAGACACTTGGGCTAAAAATGTGTTTGGAACCCATAGAACAAGTAGGTGCCCTTTGGATTGTGACATTAAAAAGCCCTGTGGTAAAGCAGAAACCATTTGGTGTTCTAATGAATTAGCTGTCTTTTCTGATTCATTTTTATGCAAGCACCCACATGAAATTCTGCTGTAGAGAGAGCTGTACATGCTCACTACCTTCTGGTTTGTCTTAATTCAAGGTTCACAATTGTCTGAAAAACCAAATGCTCAGTGGTTGGTGAACCTGTGAGAAAACAACACAGCCATTCAAAAAGAAAAATGAGATTAAAACTTGATTTTACCTTTTTAACTATTTATGTTCTAAGTTAAGCTTTGATACCATTCAAATGTCAAATTCTCTCATTCTATAAAAAGGTTGAATTAATTGCCTGTATTTATTTTAGCAATTATTCAATGTATTTCCAGTATAAGATGTATAGTAAAATTGATTCTTTTTGTAAATAAAATATTTTTGATAAAATCCTTGCTATTTTCTTTTTTCCCCTTGGGTCTGATTTAAGAGCAAGAGTTTATGGAAATGTTCACAGCTGCCCAAGGCAGCAAAAGTTATTGATGACTTATGTCATGTTAAAGTAGAAATTCACACCTCTGTTAAATCTGGCTTTTGAGAAGATGTCAAAATTGGCCATTTCAATTGACTCTAAGTACTCATAATCTGGGGTAGCTAGGTGGTTCAGTGGATAGAGTTCCAGGTCTGGAGTCAGGAAGACATCTTCCTTAGTTCAAATATGGCTTCAGATACCTACTGGTTGCGTAACCCTTTGTAAATCACTTAACCCTGTTTGCCTCAGGTTCCTTATCTGTAAAAGGAGCTGGAGAAAGCAATGGCAAACCACTCCAGTATGTTTGCCAAAAAAAAAAAAACAAAACCAAATGGGGTCGTGAAGAGTTGGACATGACTGAATAACAACAAAAAATTATTAACCTGGTTAATTTATTCCCACCTTCTTCTTCCCTTGCCTCCCTTTTCCTCTCAGTTCTTCTACTTTGAAGCTAGATGGAAAAAAAAAAAACTTATGGACAGTAGATACCATTTTGGGAGTGGTTGACTATGGGTTTGAGTCTTTTTTTAAATTTTTTTTAATTTAATATGTTAAGTCCTCGGCATTGATTTTCACAGGAATTTGAATCGCAAATTTTCTCCCCATTTCCAGCCCCACCCCACTCCAAGATGGCATATATTCTGGTTGCCCTGTTCCCCAGTTAGCCCTCCCTTCTGTCACCCCACTCCCCTCCATTCCCTTTTCCCTTCTTTTCTTGTAGGCCACAATAAATTTCTACTCCCCATTGCCTGTGTATCTTATTTTCTAGTTGCATGAAAAAAAAACTTTTTTACTTTTGAACCTCTATTTTTTAAATCTTTCAGTTCCAAATTCTCTCCCCTCTTCCCTTCCCACCCAACCTCCCTAAGAAGGGAGGATTCAGCAATTCAACATGGGCCACATGCGTATCATTATGTATAACCCTTCCACAATACTCATGTTGTGAAAGACTAACTATACTTTGCTTCTTCCTAACCTATCCCCCTTTATTGAATTTTCTCCCTTGACCCTGTCCCTTTTTGAAAGTGTTTGTTTTTGATTACCTTCATCCCCATGTGCCCTCCCTTCTATCATCCCCCTTTTTTATCTTCTTCCTCCT
>CM053622.1:103875225-103912274 GCA_028646595.1 Phalanger gymnotis
TTTTCCAGGTCAGTAGTTTTTCCAATGAGATATTTCCCATCGTCTTCCATTTTTTCCTTCCTTTGGTTTTGTTTTATAATATCTTGATTTCTCATAAAGTCATTAGCTTCCACTTGCTCCAATCTAATTTTTAAGGTAGTATTTTCTTCAGTGGTCTTTTGGACCTCCTTTTCCATTTGGCTAATTCTGCCTTTCAAGGCATTCTTCTCCTCATTGGCTTTTTGGAGCTCTTTTGCCATTTGAGTTTGTCTATTTTTTAAGGTGTTGTTTTCTTCAGTATATTTTTCAGTATATTTTTGGGTCTCCTTTAGCAAGTCATTGACTTGTTTTTCACGGTTTTCTCGCATCCTTCTTATTTCTCTTCCCAATTTTTCCTCTACTGGGTTGGCTCTTTGTCTCTATGTCTCTGTCTCTGTCTTTCTCAGTCTCTCCCTCTCTCTCTGTTTCTCCCTCTCTGTCTCTCTCTGTCTCTCTCTCTCTCTTTCTCTCTCTCTCTCCCCCTCTCTAGTTCCTAACTGACAATTGTCTGTTTGACATCTCAACTTTGATATCCCACATACATTTCTTTGTTGTATTGTTATTTAGTAGTGTTTTGTTTGTTCCCAACTCTTTGTGATCCTTTTTAGGATTTTCTTGGCAAAGATACTAAAATGGCTTGCCATTTCCTTCTCCAGCCCATTTTACAGGTAAAGAAACTGTATGACCTGGGGTAAGTCACTCTGTCTCTCTGGACCTCAGTTTCCTCATCTATAAAATGATGGGATTGGGTCAGATAGCTTCTAAGTTACCCTATGGGTGCTAGGTGGTGCCATAGTGCACAAAGCACTGGGCCTGGAATCAGGAAGACCTGAGTTCAAATCTAGTCTCAGACACTGTGTGACCTTGGGCAATTTGCTTAACTTCTTTTTATTTCATTTTCCTCCTATATAAAATGGGAATAACAATACCACCTGCCTGGCACCATTGTTATAAGGATCAAATAAGACAATAATTGTAAAGCACTTAGCCACCTAGCACATAGTTAGCGCCATATAAATATTATCTGTTATTATTATCATTATATATAGCAAAATTTGTAGCAACAAAGAGTACTCTTGAAAAAATATATAGGCTTTATTCTATAGACATAATACGAGTAACAATAATATATGCTATGTCAATAATACTAAAATATGAAAATAGCTTATTACTTTAATTAAGAGGGCATGTCTAAGACATGGGCTCCATATTGTCTTTGTAATTATTTCTTTAGAAGACCCAATGAGTTCATATCATAAGGAGCCTCCAACGGCAGGAAGTTTTCAAAAGCATTTGGGCCTTCAAGCAGTGGCTGGACAATATCTTTCCTGGCATGCTGTGGTCCCTTTAGTGACATATATGAGTGGGACTAAATGACTGTTAAGGTTCCTTCCAACTCTCAGCTTCCCTTATTCTGCGAAATCTCAAGAAAGATGAAACACTGATTTAGAGAATCACTTAGGAAAAAAAGGAAAGAAAATGTTAGCTATGTAATGATCTCTAGCAGCCCAATTAGAATTTGATCATGATGGTAACAATCATGGCTGGCATGGCATTCAGTATTACACTGATCAGATAGGTCAATGCCTTCAAGCCTACCCTTGGAATGGACCGGTGGCTGTCACAATCTGATTTCTGTGTGGAAAAACCCAGTGTTCCCTAGGCTGGATCAAATTATCCCATCATTTTATATGATGTATTCCCTCCTGCAATGTTGGGGAAACACAGTACTTAACTAGAAGGTGGGTCAGGTGTTCTCTAGGAAATAGAGACAGTAGTTGCTTGGGAATTGATGCCAAGAATAGTTAATATGTTGCTTCCTATTACTGACTTGTAGTTCAGTCCATGAAGTGTCTTTGCTTTGAATTCATGGCTATACTTCTTGATATGATTAAAAAATAGTAGTAGAAGGATCATGAACTCAGATTTGAAGAGATGATTATCCCAACAGTACCATGCACCTTGATCAAGCTGAGTGGGGGTCAGATTGAGGGATCTCCAAAAACCACCCTTTTATGAATGTGGCATTTTATATTTTACATTGTCCTTTCATAGACAATATCTACTTTGATTCTTACAACAACCATATGTTGAAAATAATAGAAGGATTATGTCTCCCTTTTAAGTACAAGGAAACTAAGGTTCACTCAGAGAGCTGACACGAGTTATACAAGGTCACAAAGCTAGCAAGTGTCAATGCTGGGATTTGAACATGGGTTTCCAGACCCCAAGCTTATCGCTTCTTATGCCACAATATAGGAAGTACTTATAAATCATGTTGTCAAACCAGCTTGAGTCTTTTTTAAAGGACAGACATAGCCTTTGTTTTCACAACTAAGCTAATTTATAACTTGAATAATCACCTACAGGTGATGGAAGTCTTTTAGTTAAGACTTCTCATCCATTGGGTCATGGATCTTGGCTACAGAAATAGGCAACTTCGATGGCTTTTTAAGTGGGCTCATTTTTTCTATTTGCACCAAGAATACCTTCAAAGTCTAGTCTTTTTAAGCCTAACTCCCCTGGCAAATAAAAAAGAAATTACACCCTGAAATGTCTAGAAAATTAGCAGTTTGTGGGTTTAATCTGTCTTTGGGAACAGTTTTGGTGACTTTTTTTTAATTCTGGGGGAAAAGAGAATGATTGCTTCAGAAAGGGGTAGGATATAGGCCTGTTTCACTAACTCGACCTAGATTGAACTCATTGTGGATTTGGTCAAAGTAGTTGCTACTCAACCTTAGCCAAAATATAATATAAATGGCGTGGTTTTTCTCAGAAAGCTGAAAGGAGGGTGACCCACCAGATCACGATGAGCTGTCTGTCCAGACAAAAAATTTTCTCTTCTTTCAGGACATAAGATAGATATAATGGACCCTAGGATGGGACACTTGAGGAGGCAACATGGTAGCACAACAGCTAAGTGCCCAGTTAGAGGCTGTTAGGGTTGGACAAGATCTTAGAAATAATCATTTGATTCAAGGATTCTTAATCTGAGATTAATAAACTTTATATATCCATATATCTATATCTATATCCATATCTATATTTATATCTGTATCTGTATCTATATCTATATTATAGCTATCTTTCAACATAATTGGTTTCCTTTGCAATACAATGTATTTATGCATTCAAAAACATTATTTTGAAAAGAGGTTCAAAGGCTTCACTACATTGTCAAAGGAGTCCACAACAGAAAGAGGCTAAGAACCCCTGATATGATCTAAACCACTCATTTCATTGATGGAAAACTAAGGTATGTAGGGGTATCATGGAATCAAAACTAATTTTATATTTTTCTAGGTTTGACAGGAAAGGCTCATAGCTTTATGAGGCAAAGTGCTTAGTTTTGGGACTTGGCTTCTGAAAACCTTATCGAAGTGCTCAAGTTTTTCAACCATTATAATATATCAGTTAAAAAGGGAAACAGAAACATCCCGTGTGGTGTCAGTCAGCCTCAGGATGCCTGCTGGGGTCCAGACTTTCCTGAGTACCAAAGTTGGTTTATCTTGTGGTTGCTGAAGTAAGAGGAAAAGAGCAGGTCTTTGGAAAGACCATTTCAGGATCACCTAAGGGCTACTAAGTTTGAAGCACCTTCCTGGGCACCAGAAAGCAGAACCCTTGGTGCTTACTAAAGAAAATGGGGAAATTTGTGGCAAGAAGCTGAAGTTTCTTCAAGACTAATAAAGGAAAGCTTTGAAAAAGGAAATATTTAAACAAAGCTGGCTTCTGCAAGGGTGAAAAGTCACAGAATTAACAATATGTCTTTCTAGGATCATAGATTTAGAGTTAGAAGAGAATTTAGAGGTAATCTAGTCCAATCAATTCATTCTATAGACGGAAAAACTGAGTCTCACAGAGAAGGGGTGTGTCAAGGTCAGAGAGGTAGCAAATAGCAGAGACATCATCTAAACTCAGATTTATTTAGTCTTTATCCAAAAAACTATAATAGTCCCATACTCTGGGGGTTCTTTTCAAAAGTGTAAAGAATCCAAACTGATAAACCTCAAATACCTCCGCTCTGAAACTCATGCATCTGCTCTAAATACTAAAATCGAGCACTTCATGGAATACTTTAGTCAGCTCCCAGTCATGATTGTCATCTGGTCTATATTTAAAGCTTCTAGGTAATTCATATTACCTAGTCCATGCTTTCCGAGAAAGAAGGATTAAAAGATAGCAAAGCTAGGGGGATTCAAAACTGGCGTAATGACTAGACTCAGAATAGGGAGTGATGTCAATGGGACTATTTGACATTTGTATTAAAGTCTGAGATGAATGCATTAGAAAGGATATGTTTATCTGATTGAAAATGACAAGAAGTTGGTAGGGCCAGTTCACAATTTATATGACAGAACTGGATTCCAAAGAGATTTCAACAGGTTAGAGGGAGAAAAGAGAAGTCCTACATTTGGGTTAAAAAAAAAGTCAGCAGAATTATATCAGTGTCTCAGAAGGAAACATTGAATACCATGTCATACTTATCAGATTTGAAGATGATAGGAAGCTGGTAGGATTAGCTAACAACTTATATGGTAGAACTGGGATCCAAAGAGATCTCAACAAGGTGGAAGAATGAATGCTAAAGTCTTGAACTTGGGTTCAAAAAGTCAACCGTATAAGACGTGGGAGGCCTGGGTAGAAAAAAAAATTATATAAAAATGGTATGGCTATTTTAAGACTGAGAGCTTAATATTATCCATATGACATAGTTGACAAAAGACAAACTTTAAGCTTATTTGTGACAGCTGCATGAAGGATGGATTGGAGAAGGGAGATATGCAAGGAAGGAGACCAATTAGGAAACTCCTCAAATATGGTCCAGGTGAGGGGTGATGAGAGGTCGAGCTGGGGGCAGGTCGGGGCTGGGGGGTGGGGTGGAGTTGTATGTGAGGAAGGAAGGAGAGGTTTATGCAAGATAGAGAAGCTGATTTGGTAAGGCAGTTGATCGGCTATGAGAGATGAGGGAGAACGACAATTCAAGGAAGGCTCCAAGGTTGCAAGCCTGAGTGATCAGAAGTATGGCAGTGCCTTCAACAGAAAGAGGGAAGTTTGAATGAGGATTAGGTTTAGGAGAAAAGATATTAAATTCTGGGTTTTGACATATTAAGTTTGAGATACTTATTAGAAGGAGGGGAAAAAAAACTTTAAAGAGGAACCTGATAATATTCTTCAAGTATTAGAAGAACTTGCATGTTGAAGAGGGATTAGACAAGTGTTTTGCTGAGGCCCAAAAGCAGAGCCAGGAATAGTAGATAGTCAATAGTCAATAAGCATTTATTAAGCACTTACTATATGCTAAGAGATACAGATATAAATGAGAAAAAGAATGACAATCCCTGTCCTCAAGGAGTTTACAAGAGTTTACAATGTAATGGGGGAAAACAATGCACAAAAAAGGAAACCGAAAACTGGAAGGGAGGGGTTGCTGCTAGAGATACCTGTTGTGGGAGCGTGAATTTTGTGGAGTTAAAATAAAACAGAGCAGCTAATGGAAAATGAAAAGTTTAGTTGGAAAGTTTGGAGCCCTATATAAAGGAAAGACGTGGGAGGAGTTTATAACTACACCCCACAGCCTTCCAATCAGAGGAGAGAGGCAATTGAGGATCCCGAAGTTTTGAGTATCAAAGATTTTCCAACAAGGGCTGGAACTGGCTTACTTGCTTAAATTTTGAATTTGAAAATAAATAAATAAATAAAAGGCTATAAAGAAGCCCACATTGTGTAGGACCTGGGGGGAGAAGGTCTAATATTTATACTAATAAGATCTTTGATACACTAAAATATTAAGTGTATTAATGGAGAAGCACAGAATCCAAGGTAATTTTTTCCACTAGCACTCTAATCTTTAATTTTTATCATTGATTAAGTTTTTGTATTCATTTCATCTAGAAAATGTGTGTGAAACAATAAAATTAAATAGTGAGACACAAATTTTTAAAAAATTTAATGTGAGAATTTAAACCTTGGAAATAAACCAATGCCACTAATAAAGGCTCATTCATTGTTTTGTGGAATGCCCAGACTTAAGAAAGTGATGGAGAAAAATAAAATAACGTAGAGCAAGTTTAAGGTGTGTTACATATACATTTTCCCCCAAGAGAGCATGTTGTTAAATATTTAACAACACTCCTGGAGAAGACACAATTTTCCTTCTGTGTAAACTGTGAAAAAATACTGAATTTAATATCACAAGGCCTTGGTTCAAACCTAGGCTGGAGAGCCATTTACTACTTTTGTGACCTTAAAGACTTCCAATATAAGCCCCAGCTTCTTAATCTGTAAAAGAGAGAGGTTTGTCTAGGTGACCCCTAGGATTCCTTCCAGCTCAGTAGCTCTGAGCCTACTTTGCCATTTTGCCACAGCGTGGCTCAATTTATCAACATGAACATCCTGGGTCCAGATGGAAAATGGTTTGAGTGGAGAACACAGTAATTTCCTTCTAAAGGATCTACTGATGACGTAGTGAGGCAAGATAGTATCCAGAACTCTAGGAAAGATCGTAAAACCCCTGGAGCAGAGTCCATGGCCCATGAATTGTTGAGATGTCTGCTCTCTGTATCTTCCAGTACTAAAAGGATTAGGTGGCTTTGACTCATCCTGGATCTACAGCTTCCTGGTTTATCAAAAATCTAGGCAGCGGAAACACATACGCACACACACAAAACATTCTACTAGGTGATACAAGTCCTGGGGTCAAATCTAAGGACTGCCAGTTTCCATTCATGTGATCTCGGGCAAATCATTTCATTTTTCTGAACCTCAGTTTCTTAATCTGTAAAATGAAAAGGCTGTACTAAGTGGCCTCTAAGATCTCTGACATTCTATTTTCTATGATTTCCTTCTCTGTCTAGGAATTAGTCCCCAAAGGACTTTATTTTCTAAAGCATAATTTTTTTAAAAAAATGACCATAAAACACTGCAATCCAAAACACTTAGAGACTACCATGGAAATTCTCATCTCCCTTATCTTCAATCTCTCTATTCTATCAAGGTATTTGTGCAGAGTGGAACAGAGGATAGAGCTCTGGGCCTAGAGTCAGGAAGACCTGAGTTCAAATTTGACTTCAGACTTGCTAGTTGCAGACCCTGAGAAAGTCATTTAACCTCTGTTTGTCTTAAGTTTCCTCTACTGTAGGATGCCAATAGCACTTACCTCCCAGGGTTGCTCTCAGGGGCAAATGAAGTAATAATTGTAAAACATTTAGCACAGTGCCTGGAACATAGTAAGTGCTTAGGTTCTTTTTTCCTTCTCTCCCTCATCTCTTCTTTCCTCCCTCCTTCCCTCTCTTTTTCCCTCTCTCCCTTTCTCCTTCCCTCCCTCCCTCTTTCTTTCCCTTCCTTCCTTCCTTCCTTCCTTCCTTCTTTCCTTCCTTCCTTCCTTCCTTCCTTCCTTCCTTCCTTCCTTCCTTCCTTCCTTCCTTCCTCCCTTCCTTCATTCCTTTCTTCCTCCCAAAAGTATACTAGATTTAGAGTTGGGGAACCTGGATTCAGATCCTGGCTTGGCCCCCCACCCCTCACTCCCTGCCTCAGAAGATTGGACTAGGTTATTTCTAAGGTCCTAAATCTATGACTGTGATTGAAAGTCTTTTAAGACCAATACCATGATTGAGATTATTTAGTGCTGGCTGAGCCAATACTGTGTGTTGGGCATATACGTGATATTCGACACCTTTGACAAAAGCATTACTATTACCATCATTACTATATTAATGATATGAATAAGTACAATAATCCCATGAATTTGGAGAATCGCATTCCAGTCATAATACGATCGGCTTTTGGATTTGTACCATGGCAGAACTGGGATTGCAACCTTTGGCTCCTGTCTGTTGCTCCACAATCATCAGGGGTCCAATTCACATTCCATTTATCTGTTTACAAATGAGCTGCAGGGCCAAAATGAAGGTCCAAGATAGTAAAACAAGGAAGATCATAGGATTTAGAGTTGAAAAGGACTTCAACAGTGATTTTATTCAACCTCTGATTAAAAAAAAAAGTGATAGAAGCGGAGGTAAGTTGAAGCCAGCTTGAATGGCCTCTGGAGATCCAATTGTTCAATTATCAGTGTAGCCTTTAAACCCTGGTAAATGTTACAAATCAGGACTTTGAAAGTATTGTCTGGACTTCAGAAAGCAATGGAGAAAATATTGATAAAATTTAAAAGTGTGTTATGTGCATTTTCCCCCTGGAGAGCTGATTGTTAAACATTTACCAGCACATCATGAACTTAGGGATAACTTAGTTTGTTCTAACTTTCTAGAGGAGCAGACTGAATTCTGTGGAGAAGGAGCTAGTTGCCCAAGGACTCCCAGGTAGCGAGTAGAAGGGCTAAGATTTGTCCACAGATGATTAGCTATCAAAGCCGTCATTCTCTCTATTGTGTCGTGTTACAATGCCACTCACCTCAGCTCTGTAAGTTAATACTGAATAGGATAGGGTAAGGAATTGGGCTGCTGATTTCATTGGTACGGGAGTCTCCCAAGTGAGGGAACTCCCACTACCAGCACCGGTTGGCATCTTCTCTGTAACCTATAGTCTCTGAAAATTGCCTAGAGCAATGAGAAGTTAATTGACTTGCCTAGGGACAATCAGTCATTATGTGTCATAGGCAGAACTTAAACCCAGGTCTTCCTAGTTCCCAAGATAACTCTCTATCCACTATGCACATTGCAACTTTAATTTTGTTGTCATTGTTTTGGCCATTAATGATGTCTAATTCTTTGTGACTCTGTTTGGAGTTTTTGGGAAAAGATACTGGGGTGGTTGGCCATTTCCTTTTCTATCTCATTTTACCGATGAGGAAACAGAGGCAAACAGGGCAAAGTGACTTGTCTAGGGTCACACAGCTAATAAGTGGCCGAGATCAGATTTGAACTTAGGAAGATGAATTTTCCTGACTTCAGGCCTGGCGCTCTATCCACTGAGCCACCTTGCTGCCCAAAATGCTTTTCTAAGGTAGATCCAAGCCAGATGAACTTTTTTCCCCCACTTTGGCATTTCTGGACAGGATATTAAAGCTCAATAAAATATAAATTCCCCCTTTTGTTTTTTCCACCACAGTAGATGAGAAAGTCACACAGTCCCTGTTTCCTAGAATTCACTGGGGAGAAAACACAGCAGTACTAAGTAATTTAAAATGATTAAGCAACATTAAATGATATGATTCACATGACAGGGAAAAAATAGTGAGGAAGGGACAAGAAGACCTGGGTTCTATTTTTGATCCATCGTTCTTTAGTTGTGTGACCCTGAGAAAGTCATGGCCTCATATAGACTAGGAAGGAAAGAACCTTAGCATTTAACTAATCTAACCCTCTCATTTTACAGATGAAAAAAAAGACAAATCCAGACAAGTTAATTCACCCACTATAACAAGAACATTCACATAGTAAGTAGCGGAGCTTGTATTTCAATCCACATTTGAATCCAAATCTAGAACTTTTTATTTGCACCAAAGCTTCTCCCTCTCCTTAAAATATCTGTCAGTTTCTCAAGACTCTTCCTCCTGGCTGCCACCTGGGCAACCATGTAGCCTTACTGAAGGTTCCAGAAGGATGGAATGCATCATAGGCGCTCTATGGAATGGTGCTGAGCACACACTCTTTCAATCATTGGCAGTGGCCAGTGAGCAGAGGTGGTAAGGAGAATGAGCAGAGCTCAACAGAGCAAAAAAGGAGCCATTCAGGAGCCCAGGTGAATAGCAAAGTTGATTTGCTGTGGGAGAAAGGGAATAGGGGGTTTTCATCCATGCAAATGGATAGAAGAAGGATGTGAAAGGGTTATAAGGTCACAGTTATAGATTTAAAAGGGCTTCTTGAGGTTGAATCCAATGATTATTGAAATGAGGAAGCTGAGGCACGGAGAAGTTAAATGACTTGTCCATATTCATACAGCTAGTATCTTAAGTAGAATGGTTCTAGGTCCAGTATTCTAGCCACCGCCTCCAAAGGGATTGCAACGATTACTAGGGGGAAATACACACACACACACACACACACACACACATGCAAGCATGTATGTATATGTATATATGTAACATGTATATACACATGCATATACACATATGTGTATGTCTTTGAATGTGTATATATGTATATGCACATATATGTATATAAAATTAGCAGCCTATATTGTGGCTTCCCTTTAAGCCCTCTTGAATACTTATCAATAATAACCAAAGGTCTGAAAAAGTCAGTGATATAGATAGTTAGATGTTAAAATTTCAGCATGAGCACATCTTACATATTTGCATCTAATCACCCTATAGAATGTGGCTGGAGAGGTGTCTGATGCTCAGAGAGTGCTAGGTGATTTCCTTATGGCCACATAACTAGTAAGTGTCAAAAGCAGAATTTGAACCCAGGCCTTTCTGTCAATCCAAAACTCTATCCACTAATGTTGCCTCTCAGAAAGGACAGTTATTATTATTTAAAAGAGTCCCTGACTACATTTCAAACTCCCTGCATCCTTGGTATGGGAAAATTTTTATCTTCAACATTTATGTTTGAGGAGGGGACTTATAAGCAGTTTAAAAGGGCATTGGTTTATAAAACTTGCCGACTTCTTGGTTATATATCTGAGAAGGAAATATCCCTGGGGGAAATAGGGGGGAGGAGGGGAGAATATTGCAAATCTGCCTTGGACTATGTGGACCCAGCTTGTTTACTTTGAAAGTTCAGAACTTCATTGTTCAGCAACAAACCACCTGGTCTTCATCCAGTTTCTTTAGGTTTTTCTCATGTTACTAAATGAAGTGTGAAATAAAGGTGAGATATCATTATTATTACTGTTGAACCAAGGCAAAGTTTTATCCTCCTCTCAACATGTGGCTAGGTAGATCTGCCCAACACAGAGTAAAACTTGGTGATTTGCCTCATCTTTTTGGAACTCTTTAGCATCCCTAGAAGTATTAGGGGTGTATCATTATAACTTGAGTTGGCAAAGTCAGAATGGAAACTCAGAGATCACGAACACTACTTTTCTTCATTCTGTGCTCATTTGCCAGACGACTCAGGACCAAACCACTATACCTTTTGCCATATGCTGATTTCTTCACAAGACAAATGAAAGATACCAGAATGGCTATGCCTGTTACAGTCCCTGGGTCCTAGGAAAAGAAATGGCACCATTCCATGGCAAATGTCAAAGATGACTGGTGAACTGATAAATAGAAGTATGTATCGAATAATTTTACATCTGTCTCTATATCTATCTACCCCAATCTCTCTCCATCTGTCTGTCTATCTCTATCTATCTATCTATCTATCTATCTATCTATCTATCTATCTATCTATCTATCTATCTATCTTTCTACCTAATGATGTCTAATGGTAGCCATCTCTGGGGGGAGAAAAAAGAGAAAAAGAAATTTACATTATAACTTTCCTATATTTTTAAAAGTCATAGCAAGTTGTACATAGATTTTCAGTTTCATGTGCAAACATCTTTTTATTATACTATGTTGTGGAAATGCTTGTTTTATTACATGAATTAAAAATGAATTTTTTTTAAATGACTGGTAAGTGAGCCAGGAAGAGCTGCCACTCATTTAAGTCTTACCTTCTTTGAGGACATAGACAATCCCTACTATCTTTTGGACTTTCAACGTGGGAGAGAGGGATTTCTCTTCTCTCCTACTCCCCAATAATAGATAGGGAGGCAATGAGCATGTGGCAGTGAGAGCTCTTTTTTGTCTAAGTAAGCCTAAGGCACTGTCTCATGTCCCTAGGTGCCCCTCCTACTATGTATTATTTTCTTCCCCATGGGCGCAGCCAACCAAATAGAGATACAGCCAGCGGTATTCCTTGTAACTATAACCTTCTCGGAGAATATAATCACTGCCAAGAGTATAAGCTGTGCATGCCTGGCTGGCCAAAAGGTACAGACTTTGAGTTACTGCTCAGACACTATGGATCTTTGTAAATGTGAACTATGTCTTTAGCCAGCCTACAAGTCTCCAGGGATTCTTTACCTTCAAACTTATTGTGATAGAGGTAAAGGGTTAGATTTTATATTTTAAGTATACATTAATCTTGTGCGTTAAGACTCTTTTTCCTTTTTATAGTGGAAGAAATCCTGTCCTAAACTTGACATCTTTACTTTGTACATTGGGCAACTTTTCTAGAAGGGACTCCAGTAACTCCTTTTGTGAAGTGAGCCAAACAGAAGTTTTATTTAAGAGATTTCCCTTGGGGTAAGGAAAAATCTCTAAATGAAGAGATTTCTTTAGGGGTGGGGACATGATTGATCCAGAGTTGAAGTCAGACTCATGCCCTCCCCCACATCTCTCACCCCCAGAATGAACTCAGATTTCATGTTGAATCCAGAACCAATGTCCCTCGTGAGAGAGAGTGAGCCAGAGGCTATTATATAGATATACAGAAAGGGAGGATACTTTCAAGACCAGTTTCCCAACTGCTTGTCCATGACAATTTTCTTTACTGATTTAAACAACTTTAATTATCACATCTATACTCCTTTAACATCCATAAACAAAAAAAAAAAAGAACTACAGCATATCCTATCTGCAAGGGAAGCTCAGAGGCCACCTAGCCCAACCCATACTTGAAAATGATTGTAAGCGAATACATATATTTACTGGGCCATATTAGGTGAATTCATAGCTGACCAAAAGACCAAATTTAATCCTAAATTATAAGAAATGACTAAAAAGTTCAAATCTTGTTCTTAAGCAAAATATCTCCCGTTCCTTTAAATCTTCTTGTTTTTTTGTTTGTTTGTTTGTTTGTTTTGGTTTGTTTTATTTATCCAAGATTTTGTGAATTTCAGTAATCATTTCTTTTAGGTTCCAATTCAGGGTTATTATTTATTCTTGAAAGAATCAGCAAGAAGTAAATTACAGTGCGAGGGATACTGGATTTCAAATCAGAGGCCAGGTGTTCAAATCTCACTTAGGCCGTGAAGTGGTACAATGAACAGAGTATGGGAATTGATCTCGGAAAGACCTCAGTTCAAACCTTGACTTAGACATTTGTCAGCTGTGTGACTCAGGGGCAAGTCATTTAATCTTTCTCAGCTTCATTTTCCTCATCTGTAAAATAGGGATAATAACAGCACCTACCTCAGAGATGTTGTAAGGAGCAAGTAAGATAACATACATAAAGCACTTTGTAAACCTTAAAGTTCTGTAAAAGTGCTATTATTATTATTATTATTTCCATTACTGCTAGTCCTACTCACTTTTATCACAAACAGCCTATGTGTCCATGGCCATGTCACTTGCCTGCTTTGTACCTCAGTTTCCTTTTCTGTAACTTAAAGGGATTGGACTAGACGACTTTCAGCATCCCTTCAACCTCCAAATGTGTGATTCTATAATCTAGTATAATGAGATTTAAGTGGCTCACTATCATGTCCCCAGAGAGATATGCTAGGAAGAGGAAAGATTTCACAATTGTTTATATCAGTTTGATAAAAAGCCATATTAAGAGACCTCAGTAGAGAGTAATCAACTATTTATACTATCTCTTCTCTTTCTATTCATTATCAGATAGCTTATTATCTGATAGCATCTACAGCTCTATTATTATCATTCCTTGGAGAACAAGAAGCTATTTCTTCTTGCTTTCTCCTCTATAGAAGAAGCTTAGCTCTTTGCTTAGCTCTAAATTTATTAGCTCTAAATATTCAGTGATCCTGCTTCCTTTCCTTCTCCATGTCACATCTTTTGTCCATCCAAACTCTGAGATACTTAGTGTATAGGACAGATATTCAGTGTCAAATACCAGCCAACTAGTAAGAATTTATTACACAATTACTGTGTTCCAAACATTATCCTAAACACTGGGAATATACATAGAAGCAGAAAGAAAGACAGCTCCTGCCATCAAGAAGCTTACACGCTAATGGGGGAAGACATCACATAAAAAGGAAGCTGAAGCACGTGCGGGGATGGAAGAGAATATCAGAAGTGCTGACCGGAGAGTAATAAGGCATGGCTGACCTGGCTATCCTGCTTAAACAGAGGTTCTTCAAGGAACCTTCCAACCAGAGGGAGAGGAAGCAGGGGCAGAAGGTACTTCCCACATGTGAATTCCAGGGCTGGAACGAGCCTCCAAGTATGAAGAGGTTTCTAGCGCAGAGGAAAGAAAAGCATAAGGACTGAGAACTGATCTAGTAACTGAGGGATCCTTAGTGCATTTGGAGAGAGTATTTTCAGTAGTGTGGTATTTTTGGAAGCCATATTGCAAAGGGTAGAGGAATTGAAGGTTGACAGGAATTAAAGGATTGAAGAGTAGAAGTGAGGCTAAGAAACTAGGCAGTGTATGGGAGGAGGCATACAGGATGATAGTCTGTGTAATAGGACATACATACCTTATAAATGGTCATGTAGCCTTTGCTTAAAGTCCTCTTGGAGGGGAAGGTAAGGAGGAGAGACATTCCATCCAGACTCTACTCATTCCACTTTCAGACTTTGCTAAGTTTTAGGCAACAATGCCTAACAAACATGGTTACTAGTTCTTGTTTCTGAGGCCAGGCAGCATGCATTTGATCTTTCTTCCAAATGTCGTCCCTTTTAATATTTTTTCCATTTCTTTAACATTCCAATAGTCTTTCAAACCCACAAAACATTCCAAGATGACTTGTGACCTCATACTAGTGTCATGTGAAGAAAAAAGAACAAGGCTATACAGGCTAAGGATTCCCAGACTCTCGGTGACTGGAGCCTGTTTTTCCTTTGGGAGGAAGAATGAAGATATACCCTGTAGATTCAGAAATGGAGTAATACTTGGTTAAGAGAATCAAATGAGATCATTTATTATAAAGTGCTTCATAAATCTTAAAATGCTAGTGTTTTTACTGTTCTTGTTAATATACTGTGAAACATCTTCTTTGCTCACACTAATTTTTGCCATTTAAGCAAAACACTGGATTTCAAGTTAGCAAACATAGGTTCAAATCCCTGCTTTGACCTTATTACCAGTTTGACCTGGTTCAAGTTCTTTTATCTCTCAAGGAATCAATTTTAACATTTGTAAAATTAGGGAGTTCAATAGATCATCTCTAAGGCTCTTTCCAAATATTTTGTAAGCATTAAAGTACTATATAAATGTGTTTCAACAATCCAGCTAGTAGCTTCTGTGGGAGTGTAAGATCCACCCACAGCCAGCACCCAGAAAGCTGCCAACAGCACAGATTCTTTTGATCTGCTTAACTAAGGAAAGCAAGGTGAAGGGGTTGGCAAATTTACTTCAATTCAGCACACAAATATCATTCCCTTAGTTCAGGGGGAAAAGCCAGCCCACTGAACTTCAGAGCAAAATACAAACAAATTACAAACATCAACAGACAGACCCAATACAGATTCATAGTTACCAAAATTTAGGTTCAGCCTGGGAGCTCAGAACAAAGGCTGGCCCAGAGTCACGCACGCCACCACTGGAGCTCCAAGGCAGAGGAGGCCAAGCCCTGGCTTTATATCTTTTTCAGCATCAGGGGTGAGTCACACATGCGACTCACCCACGTGACCTAAAATCGTCACAAAGAGACGGACTTAAACCCATGTGGTCTAAGAGCCTCTGCTGTCCCAGACATGTAAACTAGGCCCTCCCTGGAGTTAGCCCCACCTTGGGCCTCACCTTAGTTGCCAATCCACACCCACATAGGATTTACACCTAATAGGGGTTTAGGCCTGGGGCTTAGCACCTAGTAAGGCTCAATGAAATACACTGAATTACTCAAACAAAACAAAGGCCATTTTGCTTACCAACACAAAATGTCTCCTCCTCCCTCCTCTTCCATCAATGTCATCATCACTATCATCACCACCATCATCAATATCATTATCATTATCGGCTTTGAATCAGGACAACCTGAGGCTAAGTCCTGTCATATATTAGTCATGTGACCCTGGCCAAATAATTTAACTTTTCAATGTCTCAGGTCCTTCCCTAATATGGAAAGTTACATAACTCTTGCTAAGCATCATTAGCGGAGAGAATTCCCTTGCCTGATGTTGCCTACACCAATGCTTCTACATGTGTTCCTATATGCACACATATATCCATAAATTGACCAGTGTATACATATAGTGAATAAAACTCTTATGAAACAACATCCTGTCCTCAATAAGAGGAGTAAGTGAAGAAATCATTTGTATGAGGACCTGAAGTAGGACTGAGAAGTGGGTAGGAAATGCGGGGAAAGAGAAGGGAATTAAAATGTACAGAAAATAAGAAGAGAATGCAAAAAAAATAGATTCTCTGAATGAATCATGTAACCTCTTTCAACCTAAGTTTCCTCATCTATAAGAATAATAACTACCTCATAGGCTTTTGAGTATTAAATGAGATATAATATATTTGCTGGGGGGAGGAAGTCTAGCCAGTGGAGGAGACAGTCCTTGCAACAATCCCTTCCTGGTTTTAGTCTTTAGACCATCCATAAATACTGTTTTACTGCTTGCGATCAAAACAGTTAGGGATGCTTGGTGAGCTTACTTCTGGCTATGAATGACTAAGGGGATGGTACTGTGTGATGACAAAAATGTCTTCTGGTTGACTGAGGCATTGGAAAGACTGATGACTCATGCTATTGAGCTAGAACTGAGTGTATATACTAAAAGAGCAACTTTTCTCTCAGTTGCCTTTTTTTTTTGCTTTTTTCCTTCCAGATGGTGATGAGGCAAAATTGCTATAAGCTTCTAGGTGGGGGAAGAGAGCAACTTCAATATCTCCTGCCCAGGTGACATGTATCCATGACCACATGGTGCCTCAGATACATTTGTGTAACCTTTCCTAATCTCAAAATGATTAAGTATTCTAAGAGGGAGCTACCAACATAACTGGGAGAGCTATCCAATTTGAGATGAAAAGACACTCCCCTGAAGATGGTAGCAGGTTTAGGATTTGTAACCAAGAAGAGAGCTACAAATGTATAAGGAGAACCTCATGAAGCCAGGGAAGGAGACTTCAAGAGCCTGATGTTGGGAGGTTTCCATTGACCACATGTGTTTTCTATTCATGAGTCTTTACCATTGTACTCTATATTTGAATCCATTCTTCTCATTGACCTTGTTTGCTCAAAGGTAAGATGTCCCTCATTGAGAGAAAAATGTTTTTTGTAACAAATAATACTTGATATATCTTCTCAATAAATCCGTTTTCCAAATGGAAGCATGAGGACTCATGAGTTATACTACTAAAAATCTCAGTCCCTCAAGGTTACTGCTAGAACCATGAGGAGGATAATAATATTGAGCTACTTTCCGGGAATCTACCTTGCCATTTCTGGTGGGAGTTGGGAGATTAAGCTGAGAGAGGGTACTACCTATGTAAAAGCCTCAAAGCATTATCTAAACATTGACTGTTAAAAATACCCATAGACATGGAAGGAAGATGAAGGACAGAAATGGGAGGGGAAGATGAGGTATGAAGTCTTAGGGGAAGAAGGAAGAAATAGAAAAGAGAGATTTATTTGGCAGGGAGTAAGGAGAGCATCACCAGACACCAATCTAATATGCCACTTATTATAAGAAAATGTCTAGATAGGTATAGCACTTTATAAGTGTGGATAATTGATAATAACAATGAATGCCACTTATATAGTGCTTTAAGATTTCCAAAGCACTTTAATACATTATTTCATTCAATCCTCACAACAACCTTCTAAGGTACAAGTTCAAAAACTTAGTAGAGAAGTAAAGCAGCATTTAAAAATACATACATACATATGTATATATACTTGCATACATGCACACACACACATATATATATATATACATACATATTTGTGAAATAAAACAAGCATTTCCATAGCATAGTATAATAAAAAATGATTGCACATGAAAGTGCAAATCTATTGTGAACTTGCTAATCCTTCTAAATATATAATAAAGTTATGATGTAAATTTCTTTTTCCCCTTTCTTTCCCTCCCCCTTCTGCCCTAGAGATGGCAGCCATTAGACACAAAAATATTTGTATACATAAAATAATTCTATAAATACTTCCATTCATCAATTCTTTCTTTGAGTACAGATACCATTTTTAACCATTTTAACTTTCTAGTTAGAAGGTAACAACATAAACTATTTTCATTACTAAACAGATGAGAAAACTAAGATTGAGAAAAGTTAAATGACAAAGTGAGACTGAAAATAAGTGGCAGGAATGCAGGAATGTGCTGGGTAATTGTTTAACAACTAGTTCTCTAAAACCACAGGGTGCATCTTTAAGTTTAATCTGGATTATTGATATGTGCTCCATCGCTTTCTTAAGTCTAGAAATCAATAAAATAGGAGGGTGAAGCCATGATGGCAGCTGGAAAGCAGAGACTTGCTTAAGCTCACCCCCAGGTCCCTCCAATCACCTGTAAAAAATGGCTCTGAACAAATTCTAGAGCTGCAGAACCCACAGAATAGCAGAGGGAAGCAAATCTCCAGCCCAGGACAGCTTGAATAGTTTCTGGGAAGGGTCTATTGCATTGTGCTGGGAGTGGAGCCCAGCCCAGCTTGGGCCACTCCAGGACCAACAGGACCAGGAGTTTGGTGGAGCAGGCCATAGGGGTATGAAATTACTGAGCTGTGGCAGCTGCCAGACTTCTGAACCCACAGACTCCAAAGACAACAGAGCAGGTTAGTGGGAAAACTGCTGGATGGGGGCAAGAGAGGTGCACGGTCCGGCCCCAGCCCTGGAGGTGGCAGAGGTGGCTTGGTGGCAGTGGCAGCAGGGGGAGGCTCCTACGGCTACTTCCAGAGCTCCAGCATCATCTGCTTCCAGAGGCCCTGGCCCACACAGTGGGAGGCAGCATGCAGCAGAGCAAGAGTGCAGGGAGTGCTTTGCTGGCGCAGAGGCAGGGTTCTCTTCCTTTGCCCTGCTTGGATCTGGGTCGTGTTTCTGGTTAGCAGTTCTTGGGGGAGGAAGAGTGTGGGTGTGACAGAGCTTGCAGTGATGGTAGAGTAGAAGTAGCTCTGAAAACAGCAGCACAGCCCCTGAAGCTTGGGACAAAATACTGTCTACTCTACAAGCAGCCATACCCTGACAAAAAGCTCAAGGGTCAAGTAGTTGGTTGAGAATATGACCAGGCAGTGAAAAAGGACTCAGACTCAAACTATAGAATCTTTTTTTTTTTTTGGTGACAAAGAAGATTGAAACATATAGCCAAAAGAAGTCAACAAAGTCAAAGAGCCTACATCAAAAGCCTCCAAGAAAAATAGAAATTGGTCTCAGGCCATGGAAGAGCTCAAAAAGGATTTGGAAAAGCAAGTAAGAGAAATAGAGGAAAACTTGGAAAGAGAAATGGGAGTGATGCAAAAAAAATCATGAAAAACAAGTCAATGACTTGCTAAAAGACACCCCAAAAATACTGAAGAAAATAATACCTTAAGAAATAAACTAACCCAAGTGGCAAAAGAGCTCCAAAAAGCCAATGAGGAGAAGAATGCCTTGAAAGGCAGAATTAGCCAAATGGAAAAGGAGGGCCAAAAGCTCACTGAAGAAAATACCACCTTAAAAATTAGATTGGAGCAAGTGGAAGCTAATGACTTTATGAGAAATCAAGAAATTATAAAACAGAACCAAAGAAATGAAAAAAGGAAGACAATGTGAAACATCTCATTGGAAAAACCACTGACCTGGAGAACAGATCCAGGAGAGATAATATAAAAAAAATTGAACTACCTGAAAACCATGATCAAAAAAAGAACCTAGACATCATCTTTCAAGAAATTATCAAGGAAAACTGCCCTGATATTCTAGAGCCAGAGGGTAAAATAGAAATTGAAAGAATCCACTGATTGCCTCTTGAAAAAGATCCCAAAAAGAAAACTCGTAGCAATATTGTCACCAAATTCCAGAGTTCCCAGGTTAAGGAGAAAATACTGCAAGCAGCCAGAGAGAAATCAATAAAATAATAAAGCGCGTCCTGATTTGTAGCCTTGGCTAATTTCTGTAGTGCAAATAGTCTCACTGAAAATTTGACAAGTGGCTCTGGCTTGGATTAAGAGCTGACCCCAACACATCTTTTCAAAAATGGACTTGAATCCAGGGCTTCTGAATCTAAGTTCAATTATAATGCATTTCACAGTACTTGGGGTGCTACATGTTGCCTTGGTTTGAGTTAGATGATCAATCCTGTGCTCTCTGACTCACTCTGTGGCTAAAACGTTATTAATTTGCTCTTTCTTAAATGTGAGAAATTCTCAAAACTCAACATAAGCTGTATTATAGTGGCATATTCCAGAATAGTTGGAGACACAAACACATGAAGTCTTTCTCTTTGGCAACCAAAGAAAATTTCCAATCTGTAACGTGTTAAAAATTGAGTTTATTTTCTTCTTGGTACACTAAAAGACCAGTATATGGTGGCTAAAACATGAGCGGAATCTGAGACTGTGTTGATAATCCTTAGCATGCAGAATGGGGAAGCTCACAGTTCCACTGTCCTTTGCTCTAGTCAAAACACATCTGGAGGGTGGTATTCAGTTCTGAGTACCACATTTTTAAAAGGGCATTGATGTTCCGGAAACCGTCCAGAGGAAAATAACCAAGATGATAAAGAGCTTTGAGATTATGCTATGAGGTGATTTGTTAAAAGAATCAAGGAATTTTAGAATAGAGAAGAGAAAAATTTATTGGGCATGACTTCTACTTTCATATGTTTAAAACAGAAGAATTAAATGTTTTTCCCTTGCTTAGTCCTAGAGAATACAACTAGTCTAGGAGTTCTTAAATACTCTTTGCACATCCTGGACCCTTTTGATATTCTTATAGAGCCTATGGATCCCTTCTTACAATAATACTTTTAAATACATAAAATTCATAAGATTACAAAAAAACCCAATTAGGTACATAGTAAATGTTCATGTATAATACATAATGTATATGTGTACAGTAATATGAAAATTTGCAGTGCATTTATAGATACATATTAATATGCATGGCAGACATGTGAACATAAGTATCATACATATGCGCACATGGATATATGTACCAAACCATGTGCACCCATGGACATGTGTGTGTACATATGCATATAGGAATATGCATGCACCCATGCATATGAACCTATGCATATAAATCCATGCATATGCATATACTTTTTTTCAACATGGGTTGAATACAAGAGTTGGAGTAACATATACCATTGAAGAAATGTTGGTGTAACACGTGCCATTGTGAAAAAGGCAACGGGCTGTTCATTTCATGAGAATAAAGGATACCAGACATATAATAGTAACGGTCAGCTCTAAATGCCCCAATAATGCTCTGAATGTTGCATGATTAGAGATACATGATGCATGACCTCAAAACTCCTCACTCTAGTCCATCTTCCTTATGACATCCAAAGTGATTTTCCTAAAAGCAGGAGTCTGATCTTTTCATCCTCCCCTACCCCTAAACAAAGTCGTGTGCTTCCCTTTTGCCTGTAAGATCAAATATAAACCCTTGCTTGCAATCCCTTCACAACCTGGTATCTTCCTCCCTCTCTAGTTTACTTAAACATTACTCCTCTCCTTGCACTCTGTGTTTCTAGCCATAATGGCCTGCCTGCTGTTGTATATATATATGATGCTGCATCTACCATCTCCATGCCTCTGATATGGCTAACTTCCATGCCTTGAGTAGCACTCCTTCATCTCTACCTCTCAGGACACCTGGTTTCCTTCAAGACTAAAATGAAGCACTGTCTTCAATGTTTAGACTTTCCTGACCCTCTTCTCTTTCCACCCCCTGGGGTTGTTCTCCTGAAACTATCTTGTAGAATCTTCATTTTGTATATGTTATTTCGCATATGTTATATATGTTCTTGTGTATGCATGGATTTTCTTCCTTCATTAGAACGTAAGCTTCTTCAAAGCCGTTATTGTTTTGCTTTTCTTTTCTCTTACCCCCAACATTTAGCATAGGGCCTACTACTTGATAAATGCTTATTAATTGGTTGAATACTTCCACTTCGAAGGATAGATTCTCAATGGAGTATTTCTGTGAAACCATGTTAGACATCGTGGCAGTGTTGAGATCTTTACCTGTGGAATACTAACCAGAAATATAATGAATCCCTCAAAATACCATATTGTTACTATCACTCTTTTGTCGAGCCTCAGAAAAAAATTCTATCAATTTACAACCACCATATCAAATGGATCAGAAAAGCTCCATTTAAGTTCTTATCTGGTGTCTTACTCTAGCATAGAAGTACCTCTGATTTCTGGACAACTGTGGCTCAACCACAAGCTAAAGGAAATCTTAGCTCACCAGTGTAGTAGGAAGGCCGAATTTATAATCTCAAATATAATCATGTATATGTTTGAATGGTTTGAAATCGCAAGGTATGAGAGATTCTCTAAGTAGAACACAACAAAACATTTATTTAGGCCCCACCGCAGCAGATCTGCGAACTAGCCTCCCCATTCCAACATCTTGACAAAAAGACTCCAGGCCCAGAAAGCCCGCCATACAAGAGTAACCAGGAGGCCACAGAAAAACAAGATAGTATTTAGCCAAATCATATTTACTGGCCTCAAGTCCTTGCTGGCACTCCTGGGTCTACACACGGGTCAGCTCTGTCTCCGCAGCTTCCTGCTTCCACAGCTTCTGCTTCTGCTGTAGTTGTCTCTTGGCTCGCTTTTCCTCACAGCCAAGCCTCTGGCATTCTCAAGCCCCCCCTCAACAACCAGACACCATTGGTTCCGGAGTTGGCCCCTCTTAAGTCATTAATCTACACCCACACAGGTTTCACACCTGATAGGGTTTGGGCCTGGGGCTTAGCACTTAACAGCTGAGAGTACTTTCACTCAAAGTAAACAAAAGCCAAACTCTTGAAGTGCTAAGGAGCCCATTCTAAGGAGCCCATTTTGCCTTACCGGAAAGGCCTTGAGTCTAAGCTAAATGATAGGCTGTATAGCCTGTCCATTAAACAGCCTACTTAAGTTCTGAGAAACTCATTTTCAGTTTGGCCACAAATAAATTCAGTTTTGGGCCATATCAACTGGAAGATGCATGTATCTTCCATGGTTCAATGGCATTGTGACTTGAATCAGTCAAGAAGTGCCCATTCTAATCAAATCATTGATTTTTTTACAAAGTAAGAAGAGGTCATAGAATCTTCTTTCTGAGAGGCATTTAAAAATCAATCAACCAAATGATTTTTATGCAGTATTGTTGAGTTCTAACTTTGTACTATACCTTGAGAGAGAGCAAATGGCTTAGAGTCCCAAGCCTTTCCAATGATTCTTTTATCTATATTTTTTAAAAGTTTTATTGATGTGTTTCATCTGTATAATACATTCAAAGATCACTCCCAATTCATGAGAGGTCTCTTGTAACAAAATAAAACAGTTAAGTAAAATTAATACTACACACAGTGACCTTTATCTGAAAGTACATTCAGCATTTTATATCTATATCACACCCTTCACTTCTCTCATTTTTTTTGAATGAATAGAAATCTATTTTTTCTCCTTCCTATCCCAACTCCATTAAAAAAAAAGAAAAATAAATTTATTTCAACAAATATAAGTAGTCAAACTAAACAAATTCCCTCAATGGTGGGGGGCAGGGTGAGAGAGAGAAAGAGAATCTTTACATCTATCTTTCTCATTCTCTACTTTAAATCTGTCACTTCTCTCTAATCTTTCCAATGATTCTGCAGTCAACTCTAACTGCTGGCATTTTTTGGTAAAAACAAAACAAAACACAATCAAAACAAATAACCTCCAAAAAAGAAAAAAAAACCACCGAAACAAAAACAAAAACTGACACACACAAGTAAGTCAAGATGTGTGGTAGCTCGGCATAAAGTATTGCCTGAGAGTAAATAAATTCTAAGAGCTCCTACCATTCACCCTACAAAAGGCAGGGCAGCTGGCAACATACTCTGCATTTTACAAATTAGACCTGACCTTTGATTCTCCAATAACTTGCTATCATGATATTAGTTTGGGCCTCCCAAGATGACGGCTTGGAGGATACCACCAAAGTGGCTGCCATGCAACCTTTGGGATGCTGGGTTTGATTACAAAAAACAAAATTAAAAAAACACACTTGTAACTCAGGAAATTTGGCTAAAACTCGTACACCAAGCAAAGAGAAAATTTTAAAACAAACATAAAATAGTCTGTTTCCAGCTATTTTTTATCCTGACTCAAGATTTTCATCTTTTTTTTTCATTTGTACCATAGCACAAAAGACAAATCTCTTATTTCAAATTTCAGCTGCAGCTGGTGCTAAATGCATACAAAGCACATATTATCTTAGTTCCTAGTCTCACATTATGAGATCTGCTTGTGGTCATATCTCTTACACTCCATACAATCAGTCAAGCTAATTAGGAAGACAGAAACCTAACAAGTGGTTATCTGTCTGAAAGGGAAGCTGATTCTGCAGTGAGCTTAGCAACATAAAATGCCCTAAAGCATATGGCCCAAGTACCATCATCACTCAGGGAAGAAAGTCCTTATGTATAGGTTAGTGAGCCTACGGAAGGGGAGGTCCAAGGCTAAAAACCATTTTTTGTTCTTGAAAATCCAAGGAGACTGAATGTCAAAAGTTTAATATATGCAAACACATAACTACACTGGTCTTTATCTTAAGCAAATACATTAAGTCTTCTGGATTTAAATCATCTTTTCTCATCTTGGTTTTATGGGCAGAATAGAATTATTAAGACTGATTTGTAATTAAATTTCATCTTATAAATTAAATGTCCCATTTTGTGGACATTTCTCCTGCTTATGAACTTAAAGCATGCATTTCTGACCCATTTTGCCTTGGTTTTGGAGCCAGTAGGTAAAAGACCACTGTTGCAGAATTAGAGGAACTTGATGCAAATCTCTGTTCTACCAGCTATGTGACCTTACTCAAGTCACTTGATATCTTTAGATCTCAGTTTCCTCATCTGTAAAATGAGAGGATTGGATGATATGGACTCTAAAGGCCCTCCCAGCTCCAAGTGTGTGGTCCTGTGAGACCTGGCTCATTCACTTACTGCCTGCATGACCTTGCGTAAGTCACTAAATCATACCTTTGTAACTAATGAGCTGCTTGATCATGGGTAAGTCAACCTCTCTGAGCCTCATTTTCTAATCGTTATCATGGAGATAATAATAATAATAAAACCTACATCAGAGGCTTGCTATGAGGTTCAAATGAGATAATGTACATGAGACGTCTCATAAATTCATTGCATAAATGTCAGTTACTAATGACCATAACCATTATCATCACACTCACAATATTTCTGAGCATTAGTTTCCTCAACTGTGAGATGGGAACATTTATAAAAGTACCACCTATCTCACAGGATTATTGTCAACAAAACAGTACTATATAAAAGTGTGCTTTATATTGTTGCTGCCAAATCAGAAAATCATAGATGTCAGGAGGAGACAGAAGGGACTTTAGAACCCATCTAGCCCAACCCAATCCTGATTTCCGCCTACAAAATCCCAGCCTCTGCTTGAAAAACTGGCGTAGTTGAGCAACTACAAATGAAAATCAAATGCAACAAAGAATTTTTCAAATCTCAAGGCACTATATGACTGGCACATAGTAGGCACTTACTAGTCAATAGAGTGCTAGCTGACTATATCTTATGTAAATATCTTTTCCCCCACATTGTTGAATAGGAGAGACATTTTGGCCTGTAGGATTAGAGGAAGTTTGCTTTTCCATCAAATATGTGTATCCATGTTGCCAATTCATCTGCCTCTTTTCCCAAAGGTTAAACTTGGCTTTATTAGCTTCAGCTGTTGATTTCTACTCCATGATATACTTATCTGTGAATCTAGTACAATGTGCTAATTTTCCATACCTATGCCCCAGGCATCTAATGTTTTTGAATTCAAATATGTTAATGGAATAATATAATTCTATATTGACAAAAAGCTCAAAACTTTTTAAACAACTAGACCTAAAAATGTATGTTTCTCTAAGTCATATTCATATGTCTCTACTGTGTTATTCATTAGTTATATGGAATGTCTTGAATATATTATGGAGACTCACAAACATCTGCTTATCTTCATAATCAGAATACTCTAACTGATTATTGTAATTCAATGAAGGAGAGAGAACACTGGGCTTAGAGTCAAAAGACCCAGGTTCAAGACCTGGCCCAGGTGCTCGACACAGGTGTGTGATCTTGAAAACGTTGCTTTTTATTCTTCCTGGACCAATATTCTTATTGGTGAAGTGAATCTGATGATCTCTAAGGTCTAGTCTAGGTCTGATAGTCTATGAGTCTGTATGTTCTACAAACAACTTCTTGATTTACAATGAAAATACACCTAACATGAAAAATAGGCTGAGCATAACTGAACCTTTCTTTGATTATTTCAAAACTCCCTTCAAGATCTGTGTGGTAGAAGCCTAAAGACCCTTGGATGTGGAATCAGGCATCACGAATCCAAATGCCTGGCTCTGTGAAACTGACTAGCTGTGTCAACGTGGGTAAGACGCTTCACTTCTCTGATCCTCGGTTCCCTCGTACGTAAAGTGCGGATCATAATAATACTTGTGCTACCTACTGCTCAGGTTTATTGACTTTTTTAAACCTTAGAGCATTATAGCAATGTTAGTTGTTGCAGACCTGTTGTTTTGGGACGTTGGTCAATCAACAAGCATTTATTAAGTGCTTAGTATATGTGCTGGGGACAAAAAAAAGACTAAAATATTGTCTGTGCACTAAAGGAGTACTGAGATAATTAACTGTGTATGTTGTTATTCATAAATGTCATATCTAACCCTATATACCACATGCACATATTTAAAAACTCATGTATCTATCTCAACTATCATGTATCATATACATACGTCTATATAGTATAACATATGCATTACATACATGTCATATGTATGTTGTACATGTGGAATGTTCAGTCTGCTGTTTTTCATTCACGGCTGATTCTTTTTGACCCTATTTGAGATTTTCTCAGTAAAGATGCTGTAG
Organism: Phalanger gymnotis; assembly: GCA_028646595.1. Lineage (NCBI taxonomy): Eukaryota > Metazoa > Chordata > Mammalia > Diprotodontia > Phalangeridae > Phalanger > Phalanger gymnotis. The sequence goes on from CM053622.1 coordinate 103,902,155, forward strand.
TGTTTTACCATTTCCTTCTCTTTAGCTCATTTTATAGATGAGGAAATTGAGACAAACAGGGTTAAGTGGCTTGCTGAGGGTCCCACAATCCTAAATCTAGACCGCTTTTCATCATATAATAGCTCTTTTCAACAAACACGACATCAACCTGTTTGTTTACCCTTACCTCTTTCTCATATTAAAAGACATCGTAAAGGAAAAGAAAAAAAAGTCTTTCTATTTGAGTTTTCTGGTTGTTTGGACTTTGGATACTTAGGATAGCACAGTGCAGTGTAGGAGTGTCAAACTCTTGGCCTAAGGGTCAAGGGTCCAACTAGATTAAAATGTAATTGGGAAATGTTTAACAAAATAAAACATAATAGGGATACAGTAAATTTATGGCTTTCTAAAGCAATATATGGCCTGAAGGAGTCTGTTTCCATTCGAATTTCATTGCGCTGGTGTGCACAGGGCATGGACTTGGATTGAAAAAAACTTTTGTTCACATTCCATCTCAGCCACTCTGTGTGTGACTGACTCTGGGAAAGTCATTGAATCTTTCTGAGCCCCAGTTTCCTCACTTGTAAAAGAAGGGGGTTAGACGCAATGGTGATTTAGCCTCTCCTTGAAAAAATAGAGTGATCAAGCAACTACAGTTCTGAGATCCAAATGAGACAAAACACCCTGCAAATTCTAAGGTACTATGTGCCTGCCACAGCCTCTGGCAGATAGAGGCACTTACTGACATCGGACGTACCTAAATCAGAATGTATAATCCTGTCATCGTTTTCAAAATTATGGATTCTCAGAGTTGGAACAGATGTTAGAAGATATCCATTCTAAGCTATGTCTGTCAGTGGATCCTTCTATTATGTTGCCAATAAGACTTTACTTAAAGAATTCCCATGATGGGGAAACCACTGTGTCCTGAGGCAGTCCACTTCCTTCTGGGACAACTAATTGTTTAAAAGTTCTTGCTTATTTTAAGTTTAAATAAGCCCTTCTGCAACTTCTGCCTCTCTGCCCCTTGGGGTTAGGAAGATCAAGTCTAATCCCTCTTCTCCAGGAAAAGCCTTCAAATTTAAACAACATCAACACCAAAAACTCAAGCTGCTACCCACAGCTCAATGTCCATTTGCATAAGATTCTGTTTGTCGGCAGAAATTAATTACTCAGTGTTTTGTACCAGTATGAAGTTCTAGTTTCCAGTTTTGAGAGAGAATAGGGGTTCCACATACTCTTCCAGTCTCTAATAAGATTCTGGAAAGAAGTCAACATGTAGAGGTGCTAGGACCTCAATCATGTCAGGCTTTCCAAATAGTTTAGGAGCATTTAGTAATTAATCTCTACCATTGAGGAGAATCCCATATAAATGGGTTTTGAACTCAGATTAAACAATTATTATGCTAGTTCTCTCAAGTTTTTTCTAGGCTAAGTATTCTCAGTTCCTTCAACTTTTCCTCATATGGCATGAATTTGAAGCCCCTCACCTTCTGGTCTATTCACCTCTAAATATTCTACTTTATCAATGTCTTACCAAAAAAGTGGTGCCCAGAACTGAATATAAATCTCCAAATGTGTTTTGGCCATCACAGAATCCAATACAGAGGAGCATCACTTTCTTTAATGTAGCCAAAGATTCACTGGTGTTTTTTTTACTACCAACAATAGTATAGATGTATTGAATTTTCAGTCCACTAAAATCTCCCAATTTATTTTTCAAACAAAGTTCTATCTAGTCATACCTCCCTATCTTGACCTTGGGAAGATGATGTTTTGAATGAAAGTGTAGGAATTTTGTTTATTAATTATTAAATATTATCTTATTAAAAATTGACCCAACATTCTCTTTTGGCATTCTGACTCAGACTGTGTGTTAGCTGTCCTTTCTAGCTTTCTATCATCTAGAAATTTCATAGCAAGTCGTCATTGTCTTTATCCAAGTTACTGATGAAAATATTAAACTGCATAGGACCAAACATAGATCTCAGGGGTTTGCACTGGAGAAATTCTTCCAAACTGTCATTGAACCATTAATGCTACTCATTGTGTCTAGAGCTCACTCAGTTCTAAACCCACCTAGCAGGACTACTTTCTAGGCCACCTATCTTCATCTTGTCCACAATAATAGCATGACAGCCACTATCAAGTGCTGGCTAAATCTAGGTCTACAATCTAGAATAATTGCCAAAGTGAGTGGCAGAAAAAATAAATACTAGTAGAGGGTAGAGGGACTAGAGAGCAGGAATTTTCTTGTACTGAGTTTCCTTGAGTTGAATATGGCTTAGAGCTGGTATCTTGAATGAGATCAGGTGGACTTAATCTAGATTTTGATGAAAGCACAAGATCTGTTTCTGTAGAGACTATTAGAGAGTGTAAGTATTCTAGTTGGGGAAAGGGACAGGCAAAGTTGCCCAGGAAGAGCTGAGGCTGCCTTTCTAGCAAAGAGCTGGAGGTGAAGGAAGACGGTTAAAGTAAAGCCTGATTAGTGTCAATGCGGTATTCCGGTCTGCTTGCTACTCTCTGTCTTCAGGGCTAACTCACTAAAGCTGCGTTAAGAATAAGGTAGTGATAAGTAAATTCAAAAGCCAGAGAAAATCAAAGCAAGAGGTAAAAAGAAACAACCAGGGTTCAAATAGAAGGCAAAAATCAATTACAGCGAGGAGGGCTGCCGGTATCCTCCATTCCAGAATTACTTTCTATTTTTTGTATATGTTCATACATACACATATTTATCTCCCCAAAAGAATGTAAGATCTTTGAGAATGAGGACTATTTCACTCATTGTGTTTGAATACTCAGGGCCCAGCACAGTAAGAAATATTAATGATAGCTTGTTGGTTGAATCATTGATTTAAGAGTTCTATGACAAGCTCTGTGTAAAGTAGAAACTGCTGCATTTGGAGTTCAGGAGGCATGAGTTCATATCTTGGTTTTAGCACTTATTATCCATGTGGTGTTGAAAGTTTTGATTCCATGAAGATTGTCATTTGTCCTTCATTTTTGAAAAGGACCAATGTCATCACGGGGAAATCTGGACTTGTTCATGAATGGGATTTAAGTGAAGCAGAGTTGTGCAAAGTCATCAGCCTCACTCTCTCTTTCAGAGTCATTGAAGTCCAGTGGCAGGACAAAAGTCAAAATGACTGGCCATGGTCCAAGATACAGTGGATGACCTTGGCATCTTTGATGTCTGATCAAGCTCTAATTATTCCACAGTACCTATGTCAGCCACCTTTACGGCTGTTGGAACAAATCATTCTCATCCACCCAATTCTACTGGAGGGAGTCTTCACATGCTTGGAACAGAAATACTTCTAACTCATCAACACATTTGAGGCCTGTCACCGTCAATATGCTTTAGCTGTCTATAAAGCCTTTCAACACTTAGCCTGCTGTCTGGCTCAATAAATGATTATTGACTGATTGGCAATATAAGAATCGGGTCAGGATAATTACTCCTTTTCTCTCCTATCTCAAAGAGGGATATTGGGCTGGAATTATATCTGTCCCCCTTTGCCAGTGTTGATAGTCTAAGGATAAGAGTCTGATTCCAAAGGAAAGTTGTTACTTTCTTAAAATGGCAATCCTTACCTTACAACAACCAGATGAGCTCCTTACCACACACTGGTTATGCAAAAGGCCATCACAAGTAGTGAATAGTAAGGGGGGAAGGGAAAGCATTTACCCAAGAAAAACAAGAAGAAGCAATTGGAGTTCTACAGATCAGTATATACCAGAAAAAAATGGATAAGTGCTTTAATCATAAGCAAGATAATGCCTCAAATCACACCAAGAGGGGGTTCAATCTCACCCAAGAAAATCCATTCAAGCATTCTATAGGGAGGCAAGTTGGAAATCAGCGACATGTTGAAAAGCAATCTTCATAGACACTTGCTCCAGGTGAATCTCATAAAGAGTCTCTGGAACCACACACGTCTCTCTCCCAGATGCTCTGGCACCAATTCAGTTCCTTAACCAGGTACACAGTGTCACACTCAGCATGCTCTTGGCCAATTCTGATTGGAGTTACATTTACCTCAAGATATGCGGCAGCACAAAAAATACCCCAGGCTTAGTTAGAAATTCAGTTATACAAGGCCAGGTCTGCTTTGAGTGAGAGTTGGGAAAAGAAAAGTGCTGGAGAAGGGGAATAGTTTAGTTCTGATCTACTCAAAGGAAATGAGTATGGCTACAATTTCATTTGTGGCCAGGGTCACTCTGAGAACTCAGCTTGGATCAGGGCAGAATGAAGAAGAATGAAGAAGAAAACAGACTTTCTTTGAGAGGCCAAATATGAAAGAACTAAATTTAGCACAAACTGTACATGAGCTACCAACTAGAGGTATCCGTAACCGCAAGGTCACTAAGAAACATGTGTCTGGACTCTGGCCTTACTCCATGTACTTGTAACCACCATGTACTTATCCTTGAATCAGCAGGGAGATAAATAACAAGGTGAATTTAGGCATAATTTCAAAACACTTTATTTCAGAAATATGAACAGATGTCTATATTGGAGAAAAATGTGAGTACCACTTAATACATACACCTCCAATTTTTTGTTTCATTGATGTCTTTTATCTTTATATTACAGTTATTTCCCACCCTTGTGACCAAAACACACACACACACACACACACACACACACACACACACACATGCCCCTAAGCAAAAACATCTATGCAATGACCATATTTGAAAAAGCAAAACATATCTGAAAGGACTATTTATTCACTTTGGAAGCTAATTTTGGCAGTAGAGATTAGTGAAAAGAGCCCTAGGAGTCAACACACTGGCTCCAAATCCCGGCTTTGCCTCTAGCTCTGTGGACTTGGATCAAGTTGTCACTTCTCAAGACCATTCCTCTGAAAAAAGAGGTATTTGCTTCAAGGGAACCCAATATGATGTGGAGGAAAGGGCACTCTAGATTTGAAATTAAAGGGCTCGAGTTTAAATGTAAGTATTGTGACTTATTACCTGTGTGACCTCGGGCAAGTCACTTAATTACCCTAGGTTTTAGCTTATTCATCTAAAAGATCAGGGAATTAAACTAAACGATCTCTTCTAAGGTCCCTTCCCATTCTGAATCTATGGTTCTATGATTAGATCTCTGAGGTACCTTATAATAACAGCTCATACTCGCAAACTTGTATCTATGTATAAATAATAGGAAACTATGATTTTCAAAGCACTTTACATACGTCATTCTCAGGTGACCCTCATGACAGCTCTGTGAGCCAGAGGCTGTTTGTTATTCTCCTTTTACAAAGAAGCTGAGGCACAGCTGAGATGTTAAGTGAATTTCACAGGTTGCACAGCTGGAAACTCTTTTTTGAACCTAGATCTTTCCAACTTCAAGACCACTGCTCAATTCACTATACCAGTGATATCAACTTCAAATAGAAATTAATTCTTGAAGGAGTCATATTGACTTAGAAAAATACAAATTAACATTATTTATGCTGGGTTGTATTTTTATTTATTTTTGTTAAAATTTCCCAATTATGTGTATATACATGTATGTGTATATGTACACATATACATATATATACACACATATAAATACATATACACTACACAAATATACATACAGATACAGGTGTATACATACACATACACATACACGGAGGCAATTGGAGTTAAGTGACTTGCCGAGGGCAGTAAGTTTCCGAGGCTGGATTTGAACTCAGGTCCTCTTGATTCTATCTACTATGCTATCTAGCTGCTCTTCCCCCCCCCCCCAATGTACTAATATAGTTTCCATACTGAGGCATTGAATTATCTGCTGCTGGAAAGTTTTGGACACCTCTGTAATATTGTTTGTGTATAGCTCTGTTAATGATTCTGTAAAATTAAAAGTAATGAAGGTATATAGTGATGCATATGTTGTTAGTAAATAACATCTATGAAAAATTCCTCAATTTCTCTGACTTATTAGCTCTTCATTATAGCTTATGACCATAGCAATAATCCCTAAAGTCATAATTGTTTTTGTTTTCAATTAAGACAATGTTGTGGCACTTGGGACAATGGTACACTTTAGAGTGATACTGTTGGTGACATATGTAGGGCATACAGAGAGAAGGATGTCTCTAGAGCTTGAATCCTATGATTCTCAAAAGTTAACAAAATTCTGCAGATTCCACTCATGAAGATATTCTTGTTTTCAGGTATGGATTCTCTCCCACCTTCCAAAAAACAAAAAATATACAAATTTTTAAAATATTAAAACAAAGTCAAAAGACTAAAGAAAAATAGAATGTGTGAGGTAGTGCATAATATAACAATTTACCTACAAAACAGATGGAGGAAAAAAATTAAAAAGGAACCCTGGACCACCTGAAAGCAGGTGTGTACTGGAACTATCTTGTCAAAATTCTCCCCAAACCCAGGTGGGTGATTATTGTGCACCAACCTAGAGAGGTCTTTTAGAGTTGTATGCATCAGTTCATACAAATCTTCCCTGGTTTCTCAGAAACTGTCTCCATCACTTCTCATGGAATAGTAGTATTCCATAACATTCGTGGACATTTAACCCCTCAGTATCTAAATCTCTGCCACCACAAAATGAGCTAAAGATACTTTCAAACAAAAAATTATTTAGAGTTTGTTTACTCTGCACTAATCCCTCCCTTAATCTACCCTAATTTCCCCTTTCCTCTTTCCCCCCTTTTCCTCCTAACTCCCTTTGAGGAAAATGTATTTCTATACTCATTTCCGTATATACATATTTTTTTCCTCCTTTGACCATTTCAGTTGAAAGTGAGGTTCAAGTGTCATCTTCTCTACCCACCTTTTGCTACTTGTTTGTATAGACTTATGCCTGAGCACCTCAATTATGTGAGATAATTTTCCCTAACCTTCCTCTTCCTTTCCTATCCCCCTGTATTCCATTTCCCTCACTTTCCATTCTAATTTTAAGGTCATCAAGATTAGGATAGCTCTTCTCACTCTCTGTTACTTCACTTGGTGATCTCATCAACTCCACAGGATTTAATTAGAATCTTTATGTTGACAATACTTAAATCTATCTTTCCTGCCCAATCTCTCTGCTAACCTCCAATCTCACATCTCCAGTTACCTTTCAGACATCTAGAACTGGATGTCCAGTAGACACCTTAAACTCAATATGTCCAAAATAGAATTAATTATCTTTCTCCCTAACCCCTCCTCCCTTCCTACCTTCCTTGTTACTGCAGAAGACATCACCATGCTCCCAGTCACTCAGGCTCAGAACCTACAAGTCATCCTGGATTTCTCGCTATGTCTCACCCCCTATATTTAATTTGTTGCCAGAGCCTGTTGATTTGACCTAGAAGCATTGGATTTGGGGTACAGTATTCTAAGGAATTTTCATTCTGACATTTCAAGCAGTGAATAATGGATTTTTTCTATTTCCTGGTTCTATGAGATTTTGGGCAGTTCTCTATTAAGAATTCGTGAAATACAATGTTCTCTTTTTGGTTTAGTCATGGCTTTCAGGAAGAGGTTTGCTAGTAAATGTTAAAAAAAAAACTGCTTTTCAAAAATTCACCACACAGTTTTAAATTTAATCTGCATTTTTCACATTTAATCCATCATGTTCTTAAGTCCAGACAATAAAAATGTCAATAAATCAAGTCTTATCATATTTGCCAACTTCTTAAATGTAAATGCTCACATTGAAAATTTAATATTTGACCTCATGAGCTTGCACAAGCTGGTTCCAGTATACTCCTGCTTTCAGGTGGTCCAGGGTTCCTTTTTAATTTTTTTTCCTCCATCTGTTTGTGGGTAAATTGTTTTTGTTATGCGCTACCTTACACATTCTATTTTCCTCAGTCTTTTGACTTTGTTTTAATATTTTCTTTTTGTTGTCTCATGAAGTCACTGACTTCTATTTCAACCATTCTAATTTTCAGGGTATTGTTGCTTGGGCAACATTTTGTACCTTGTGTGCCAAGCTGATTCTTTCTTCCATGGCTCTCATTTATTTTCCTTTTTTTTCCTCCAGTGCTTTCATTGAATTGATAAAAACAACAAACATTTTTAGCTCTTCAAGAACAGAAAACAAACAAAAAAACCTCTTTATCTCTTCCATGAATAGCAGCTGAATTTGTGCTCAAGCTATGTTTTCCTTTGAGGTTTTGTTTGTAGATGTTCTGGAGTTATTCTCTTCTGGTTTTGTACCTTGAGTATTTATTTCACCATAATCACTTTTTATTGTGGAATTATTTTTTTGTTTGCTCATTTTTTCAGTCAACTTCCTGTCTTTAGACTTTATTTTAAAGCCAGGCTTTAAAGGGGAGTGTCTGGGCTTATCAGGCTTTTTATTTCTTGAGGTCCTAAGTGCTATATTATTCCAGAATGCCAGTGACAGCTCAGGCTGAGGACATGTGAGTTTTTATTGCTCACAAAGTGATCTATTCTAAGGAAAATTCTGATTATTTCCTCCCTGGTATGGCCTCTGGTGGTCTATGCAATAGGACTGTGGGCTTGCCTATTTGGGGTTTTCACAGATTTTTGCCAGGTTCTGTCATTATCAGCCAGCTGGTAAGCCCTACTGGTTCATAGTGATAGAATGACCAGCTTTCCCTTGATCTGAAAATTCTGCCCTTTTATTCCTCTCCAAGCTTCAGTCTGGGCTAGAATTTGAAACTGAGAATTTGCTTTGCTCCTGGAGCCCAAGTGGCAAAGCAGCTTGTTCCTTCTCAAACTGCTCCTTGCTAATATATAGTCTGTGACCACTCCTTACTCTGGAATGCTACTCCTGGACTTAGGTCCCCTTCTCAGTATAGTCTGGATCTGTGATCTAGAATCAAATAGTGAACTAGAGAGATGCCAGATGGCATGTGGTACTGCAGGTCAAGTTCCTCCATTCTGGATTGGGACCTCAGTCTTTCCCTGGGGCACAGCTTCTCCCTGGTCTAGAATATTTCATAGAATCCACTCCTGGCAGAGCCAGTCTCCAGTGTCCTTAGACCTCTCTCTATCTCCTTATGCTAAACTAAGACAGAAAAATGACTCATGATTTCTTTTCTTAGATTTCCAGAACAGAATTTGGTCTGATACATTTTCTAGATCTGTTTAGAAAAGTTTTTCAAGGGAGGATTTTGATGTACTCCTTCCTGGTACTCTTTTAATGCTCCTCAAATTACAGCACCCAAAGGTGGCTGTCTAATCTCTTTACCCAAAGAGCCAGCCCTAGGTGCAAGGATTTAATTAAGATGCATACCAGGTACCCTCTCTGTTTATTCTTTGTTTTATTTTCTTCTTGAATATGTTGGTTACAAGACCCTTTAATGAATGTCTCTGAGTAGTGTTATGGATTTCATTTGCAAATTCTGATAAAAATATAAATTATTTAAGAGCAGGGACCTTTGTATCCCTGGAGCTCAGTACAGTGCCTGATATGTAGTAAGTGCTTAATAAATGTTTTCTTTTGGATTGCATTGAAGTCATAGTCACAGGAAATAATATAAGATCACAGATTTAGAGCTGAAAGGGACCTTGGAGATCATCTAGTGACTAGATTCTAGACCATAGTTTCCCAAAGGGGGCAATATTGTCCCCTGGGAGGTTATTGGAATGATCCGGGGGGCAGTAGTAGCCTTGGGTGCAATTGGGGGGTGTTGAATAAAAATAAGGGGGCAGTGGAAGCATAAGGAAAGAAGAAAAGGTAAGAAAATTTTGAAAAATCATCCCTACAAGTTTCATCTGTTGTGTAACAGAGTTAATGTCACAGTGATTACATTATTTTCCAAATAAACACACAAAAGGCAAGTTATAACTAGTCAGTGGTCAACTCCACCAACAAGTCTTAATGAGCAGGTGTTGGCAGGAGGCGTTGTTGACATTGTTGAGCATTGTTGGCAAGTTCAGCATGCATCTGCAGGAATACATGTGTGTAATGACTTGTTTACAATAGGATACTGTACACATGACACAATATTGCATTATCAAAATTTCAATGCAGGGAAAAAACTCACAAATTTACAATAAATTATTGAATTTAAGAAATGTCGGGGGGTGGAGCCAAGATGGCGGCTGGGAAGCAGTGACTGGCGTGAGCTCCCCACCAAGTTCCTCCAAAAACCTATAAAACAATGGCTCTGAACCAATTTTAGAGCTGCAGAACCCACAAAGTGGCAGAGGGAAG
>CM053622.1:103912774-103944206 GCA_028646595.1 Phalanger gymnotis
CATATAAATATAATAAATATATAAATAAGAAATAAAATAATAAATTAATAGGTAATAAAAAGCCAAAGGAGGAGACACTGTCAAGGAGGAATAATCCAGTCTGAAAGTCTGAAAGAAGTAAAGGAGGAGAGGACTGAAAAAGGGTCTCTGAGAGAGCATTTTTAGTTTAGAGGCATGGCTATCACTCTCAGCTCTGGAACATACTAGCTGTGTGACCTTGTGCAGGTCACTTAAGCTCAGTTGCCTCATCTGTGAAATGAGGTACCTCAGAGGACATCTAGGTCCAACATTAAATCAATGCTATTACCATAGAGCTGGTAAAAATATAGATTTTTACTTCAAGGAGGGCCCTTTTAGTCCAATCCCCTCAGTTTACATATAGGATTAACCCTTGAGGGATAGCGGGTCAAGTGAAGGTTTTTTTTTTCTTTTGGACAGATGAAAAATGTTAGTTGGTAATCAGCAGGGAAGGAATTGGATGTAAGTGAGAAGGTGAAGATAAAGTGAGTGAGTAAGGAGTAGTCAAGTGAATTTCAGAGAAGGGGATACATCATTCTGACATGGGGTTCAAAGGAGGTAGAACTTGATTTTATTAAGCAAAATATTTTAGTGGAAAAGAACACCGGAATTGAAGTTGAGGGTCCTGGGTTTGAATCTCACCACTGCCTAAATCTTTGACATTAGACAAGCTTTAGCTTCAAAATTTATAAAATGAAATGATTGAACTACATGATCTCAAGGGCCCTTTCAGTTAAAATAGTCTATGAGCTGGGTTTTAAAGGAAAAAGAAGAGAGGAAGCAGTGAAGAATTAAGATATATAGGTAAGTGTATGCAACGTGTGTTGAAGGACAGTGGTAAGGTTGGAACAGATTGTGTTGGGCAGGGGAAAAAGCTCTTTCCACAACCCATCCAAAACTTTTAGTTCATCAACATTCTAATGGTGGAATAGTTCCCTGATGAATTTTCTCCTTGTTCAGAAGTTTGTCTCAGATTGCATCATTCATGCAATTAGACAGTAAGTGCCTCTGGGTCGAGGCTCTCTTATTTGGTTTGGCACAATTTATGTTACTCTGCAGGAATGTGAACATTTTTTAACACTATAGAAATATTTATATGATGGGATTATTGTTATTAATGTTATCAGTATTTTCCACCAGGCAGACTAATGAGTTTCCCGGGATGAGCTCAGCTTTGTAGAGGAGAAGAAGCACCAGCAAGGGAATTAGAAAATGTAGCTTCTAGTATAGGTAGCTCATTTTATCTCTGGCTCTCAGTGGTTTCCTGAACTGCAAAGTAACAATTGCAAACATTTTATATTTTATTTTAATGTTTGCAAAGACCTTTATATAATCTGATATTTGACTCATAACAACCTTACGAGGAAAGAGATAAAACCCATTTTACAGATTGGAAAACCAAGACTATTGGCTGAGCTTGGCTCACACAGCTAGCTCATGCACGGGGCAGGATACAAACTCATATTTTCCTAACTCCGTGTCCAGTTCTCTATCAACAATAATACCTAGCCTGTATAAACTATATCAAACTGCCTGCCATTTTCAGAAGAAGGAAGGGGAGGGAGGAAGGGAGAAAAATTTGGAACTCAAAATCTCGTAAAAATCTCGTAAAAAATAAGTAACTGGGGAAAAAATAAAATACTACTAAAAATAAAATAAAATGATAAGTCTTAAAAAATTACTACCTAATTAGACTGGATAGATTATAAGGTTTCTTTTAGTCCTGAAATTTCCATCAATTTTTGGCTCATATACCAATCAATCAGACTCATAGACTAAGTTAAAAAGAATCTGGGAGGTTATTGAAGCCACCCCTCCTCTCATTTCACAGATGCAGAAACTGAGGTCCAGGGTAATACAATGACTTGTCCAAAGTCACCCAAACATCAGAGGACGAAGTTGACCTCAATTCAAATTTAGGGGGTTAAATTAGCAAGAAGTACTCTGTGTTCTCTAAGATTATAAAGGTAGAGGAGAAAACAATGAGAACTCTGAAAAATTTGGAGGAAAAATAACTCCTTATAATTGCTTTAATTTCATCATTGCTGAAGGTATATTCACTTTCATTTTTAATACAAGTGAGTTGGTTTTCTTTTCTCTTTTAATCAAATTAACCGATTTATCTATATTATTTCTTTTTCCCCATAAAACCAGCTTCTGGTTTTATTTATTAATTCAGTGGTGTTTTTTTTACTCTCAATTTTATTAATCACACCTTTAATTTTTAGAATTTCCAAGTTAGTGTCCAATTGGGGATTTTTAATTTTTTCTTTTTCTAGCTTTTTTTAAAAATTGTTTACCCAATTCATTTGTCTGCTCTTTCTCTATTTGATTGACGTAATCATTCAGAGATAAGTTTTCCTCTAATCCCTACTTTTTCTATGTCTCATAGGTTTTGATATGTTCTCTCATTATTGTCATTCTCTCTAATGAAATTATTGATTGTTTCTAGGATTCGTTCTTTAACCCACTCACTCTTTAAAATTAGGTTGTTTAATCTCACATTAGTTTCTAATCTGTTTCCTTATTAAATATAATCTTTATTTCATTATGATCTGAAAGGGATACTTTTTGTATTTCTGCTTTTTAATCCATTCTGTTGTCCAATTCCATTTTATGGGTGAGTTCATCCAATTCACATTCAAAGTTATAATTATTATTTGTGAATTTCCTTCCATCTTATTTTTACTCACTATTTTACTTCTCAGCTTCTTTTTTACCCTATCCCTCACCTTACCCTTTTGTTCCTTATTTTACCATACCCTCCAAAAGTCCCTCCCTTTTCTACTCCTCCCACCCTTCTAATTTTAATCTATTGTTGTGTTTGTCCTTCTTGAAGGGGACCATGACATCAGAGAAATGATGACATGACTTGCAGTTGACTTGGATTTGAGTGAGGGAGGGCTGTGCAAGGTCACCAGCCTTACTTTCTCCTCCAGAGCCATCTGGGTCCAGTGGCCTGATATTCACCAGAAGGACTAGAGATGGCCCAGGATGCATTGGGAGACCCTGGCCCTTTTAGGCAAAGGTCTTTTCAGGTTCTCACTTTGAGTGAGGTAATTCCCATTTAGTGAATAGACCTCTTTAAGAGGTTAATCAAGGGATGGCCCTTTTAATAAAAAAAAATCTAAAAAAAAAAAAAAGAAAGAAAAGAAATCAGACTGGGAGGAGAAGACCTTTAGGGTTCCTGGTCAAAAGAGAAACAGTTGCTATTATAAATGTGTATGTATATATGTATATATACATATATATACATATATATGTGTGTATATATATACACACAAATATATATATATACACATACATACATGTATATACATATACATATATGTGTGTATATATACACATACATACAGAAACAGTTACTATTACAAATATAAATATATAAATATAAATATTTAGTATTTATATTCACTCTGTGCTAGGAAATCAGAGATCTATTGTCCAATCTATGAGCTCCAGCATGAGTTGGGTTTAAAGCTAGATTTCTTTTTCTTAATCTATAAACCCTTCTAAGAGTCCCTCCCCCACCCTACCCCTCAGTTTTCTCACCTCTCTAGAAGTTCAGAAGATTTCTAAACTTCTTCAGATGTCTATATTGTTTCCTCTTCAACCTAGATGAGAGTAATGTTTCAATATTACCAGCCCTCTGCCCCCACCTGCTTCCTCTGCATTAGTTCTTCCTTTCATGCCCCATTCTTACGAGATAATTGCTCCTTTTAACCTTTTCCTATCCAATTTTGTTTCTTTAGAATCACCTCATCATACACAACTCAGCCCCAAAATGACATCTCAAGGTTGTTTTAATTTAATTAGGAGTTATTTTGCCCAATTACCTGCCAGAAAATTTAAAAATTTAAGTGAAATGGAACAATGTTTACAAAAATATAAATTGCCTAGATTAGTAAAAGAGGAATAGATCTATTCTAGACAAAGAAACTGAACAGGCCACAAATGAGCTTCTTAAGAAAGACACTGTCTGTATCCAGAAACAGAACTGATAAATACAACTAGATATAGAATAAGTTTACACATATTTATACCTATTTCTGTCTAATTGTAGCCATCTGAAGGTGGGGGATGGGAGGAGAGAAGAAATAAAGGAAAAGAAATTCACGGGATACTTTTGCTGTATATTTGAAAGGAATAGTAAGTTGTGATAGTAGATTTACAGTTTCATGTGCAATTATCTTTTTTATTGCACAATGTTATGGAAATGGTTGTTTCATTCCATAAATTAAAAATGAAAGAAAAATGTGAAAAAAATGATAACTTTTCAGTAAAAAAAAAAAAAAGGAAATTAGAGATCTGGAGGAATGGAGGAGAGAAAGTTCACCAGGGCTTAAATGAGGGCAGCTGGTTTCCCTCAATCTTCTCTATGGACTAAGAGGCAAAGTCATTATCTTCTCCTCAGTGTCAAGGGGAAGGGAGTGGAGATGGGGAACAGTTAAAGAGAAAAGTTTTGGTAGAGTCATTGTATGGAGTCTGATAGGGATCTGTAACCAAATACTCTTGTGTTCTTATCAATTTGAGTTCCCTCCAACGATGCAAAATGTGACATGTCTATTCCCGATCATCCTTTGAAACTCTTACTCATTTATTCGCCAAAGTTCACTATAGAAGGTCTACCTATCACACTAGAGACCTTCTTCACTCTCTCCTTAATAGTCATCTAAGTATCAACAGAGACTAGGGGACCACTTTTTATCTTTTGGTGCACTGACTCTTAGTGGTGAGTTTTTAGCTTTAATTTTCATGGAACCAGGCCTTTACATGACTTTTTCAACTTTTCTGGCCATGCATTCAGGAGGATCTGCAACTTTCCCTTTCCTCCCACTTCTGCTTTATGTGTGATCCTCCTCTATTAGAATGTAAGTTCTCTTTCTGTCTCTATCTCTGCCTCTCTCATTTCTCTTTCTCTGCTCTTCAACTGAAAGGGTTAGAATGTTTATGCATTGCATGCACACAGTCATTATTTTGGATGTCATCTTCCCCATTGCAATATCATTTCCTTTTAGGCAGGATCTATTTTTGTATTATTATTTGCCAGTACTCCTCCTGGCACATAAATGTTTAATAAATATTTGTTGCCCTGAGCTTGCCTTTGTGCTCTATTAGACAACAACCCTGAAAAGTTAATTGACTTGACTATGATCCCATAGCTCACATGTTTCAGAGGCAAGACCTAGACATAGGTCTTCCTGATTCTAAAGCCGGGGGCAATGTTTAATAAATACTACATGCTCATCCACATGTTACTGATGGAAAAAAAACTGAGATTCAAAGAATTTAAGTGACTTACACAATAGCATAGGAATAATATGTGGAAAAGCCAGGATACAAAGTGAGTGCTACTGACATCAGGTTCAATATTTTTTCCCCATTATGCCACATTATCTTTCTTAGGTAAATGGGAAACAACTGAAAGCACCGAAGCAGGAGAGGGATTTGAGGAGAATTTTTTAATAGTGGCTTTCATAAATCTGAGTGAAAACAGAAATCAGCACTGAAGAGGGGATATTAAGGTGGAGCTCTATATGGGAGAGACTGTTCACCTATGATATGAGTGGATAGTTGCTCATGAACTAAAGGTGAGAATCACTCAAAGGGAAATAAAGGCATATGGTACCTATGTGCAGTCTGTAACCCATTAAAAGCAAGGACTTAGGCAGGAGCAGCAGGGTAAAATATGTCATCAATGAAATGCATGGCCAAAAAAGATCAGCCAGTGGTCACATAAGCAAGAATTCAAAACAACTGATAGGCAGCCTGGATGCTCTATTACCAATCTTAGGATACTCAGAGAATTTCAAGAATACGGCCAACAATTGGATAAACCGAAAGGAGAATGCGGTCACGATGACCAGGCAAGGATGGATTGTGATCTATGGAAATAATGTTAGATGATAAGGAACACCTTAGAAGCAGACACAATTGTTGTTGGTCTGTTTTCACAGAAGACCGGTAACATCACATCTTGACTTGCATGTGTAAGTTGGATTTAATTGAGACTTAGTTGTACGATGCTGTCATTATCGCTGTCTCTTCCAGAGTCACAAAGTTCAGCGGCAAGCCAAAAAAGGCAAGATGACTGGAGATGGCTTGGGATGCAGTGGATGACCTTGTTGTCTTCGTTATCTGACCAAGCTCTAAGTGCCCTATAATGCCTGTTTCAGTCTCCTTCATGGCCACGGAACATATTGTTCTTATCTACCCATTCCACTGGGAGAAGTCTTCACGTGCTTGGAGTAGGTATCCCCCTGATTCACTGAAGGGTTTGAGGCTGGTTGGTTACCTTTAACCTGGTTTCCAAGATGGTTTTACTGGAGTGTGGCTGCTGCACATGCTATAGCCTCTTGCAGCCACAGGTGAGAGACAGCTCATATGGGCTGTGACAGTCAAGGGCAAGTTAATTCATTCCAAAATCACCTCCTTAGGAAATGTTTATGGGATAGTTTATTAAAAGGTAAAAATGACCATTTTACCATTAAACTGCACACTAAGAAATAAGTAATTATTTCAGTGAAAGTTCCTTGGGTTCTTGGGCCACATTCAGAGACAGCAGCATAAAAGATTACTTTATTGTACATGCCCTTTCTCTTTATGCTATTTAAGACAACTCAAGTTTTAAGTTTTACAAAAGCTTCTGTCTTCACTTTTCTCACAAATAGTTAATTGTTGAGCTCTATAAGCTTGCAAAGCAAACTTGACAAATGTTAAATTTTTGTGCATATGTGCACAGTCACATATACACATATGTGAATGTGTCTATTACAAAGATATCACAATATCTTTGGGGTCATAATATTCTTTCATATAAAAATTAACCTGCTCTGGTATTCCGTCCCTTCTTTCTTCTTAATAGCAATCACCAGCTGTTTCTTTCCACTCCCATCAACCCTAGATGAGTAAATAGGGGACAGTAACAGTTGCTTAGTCATCTTGCTGGCATCCACAGTTCTGACATTGGTCTCCCTCAGTTAGAAAAATATTTGGTGTATCCCTGGTTCAACCTGCTGCACTCATATTTACAGTCAGAAAACACAGTACTCTTTCTTAAAATATCCTTGTAATATGAAATGCACAAGAGTCTGAAATATCTGGGGCTGCAGCTTGGGGGACAAGGAGGAGACAGGTAACACACTTCTAGGGCTATGTTTCTTGAGTGACCTCTTTTATTTAACAGCTCTCAGGAAGGATTTTTAAGTCTTCTTCCTAAAATACCATGTGCCTTCATTACTTCATAGGAAGATGATGTGAAATTCAAACTTATTTTTCCCATGTATTTTTATTTGATTTTTTAAAAAAAAATGTATTAATGGAAATAAAGTGATTCTGGTATTTACGCAACTGTCTCTTCTCAATAATCCACTCCAATCCAACAGAATGCTCCCTTATGACAAAGAAAAACATGCTGAGCATGTTGTTAAAAAAAACAAACAAAAAGAAAACCTTGTACCTGTAGTATACCACCTCTTCACAGGGGAGAGAAATTCTTGTTTCATTATTGGTTGACAGGAACCACAATTGGTGATGATCTCATCTAATTGGGATTCTTATGTTTTTAAATATTGTCTCCATTTGCATGTTAGTGTATCTTGTTTTCTTTGTTCTACATTCTTCCTTGACATTGGCTCATCCAAATTTTCCCATGTTTCTCTGAATTTATTGTGTGTTCACTGTCACAACAATATGCCATTATGTACCATGATTTGTTCAGCTATTCTCCAATCAATAGACGCCCAGCTTATTTCCAGATTTTGCCATCAGTAAAAATGCTGCTCTTAATATTTTGTTATCTATAGAATATCTTATTCTGTTTTTTACCTGCCTGGGTTTTAAGTTTAGTAGAGAGATCAATAGGTCAAAGGCTATACACTTTTTAATTACTTTTCTAGGATAATTCCAAATTCTTTTCCAGAATTCTTAGGCCAAATTCACAACTCCATCACCAGTGTATTAGTTTGCCTGATAACCCATAGATCCTTTAGCCCTTCCAAGAGTGACTATTTGAGTCTTTTCTTATATTTGACAATTTACTGGATATGCAATGAAATCTGAATGATTTTAATAAGTATTTTCCTTGTTTTTTGTCACTTTGTTTATTTTTACTCCATTTTAGTTTTTGAAAGTTTTTTATTTCTTCTTTTGAATTGTTTTTCCCTATATGTTTCACAGTGGAAACTATCATGAGAATAGTTACACTTAAAAAAAAATGTTTGCATATGTTGTATACCAAAGAAGGTGCTTCTGCTCTCTGAAAGGATTTCCACTTCCTCACTACTCACCATCATTCTGAAGCTGATAGCCCTGGGACACTGCAACTTGTTCAGTCTGTTTCCTACACTTCTTGCCTTAGATGAACTATTAAAGAAATGATCTGGGCACTTTAACCTCCCTTATTCATTGCCAGTCAAGACTACCCAATGTTTTTAATTTTGTTTGTGTGAATGTCATTCAACTTTCTATTGCTTTACTGGGAAAGAAATAGTAGATGGCTGTTTATATTGTGAGAGAAGATATGACATACAGTATTTTCTAAGTAAACCTTGAAATTACCAAGAAATTTTTTCTTTATCAATTGAAGCTAAAATATCTAGGGATAAAAGAATCTTTGCTCTGGCCTTTCAGTCTACAGACATCGTTCTAACATCATAGGAAGTTCTGGTTTTTTAGATCAACTGGTATCGTATGAGCTCCTCATTCAGGCTCTCTAAATCTGGACACTCTCATCATTTAATCCATAATTTCCTTGGGGCCCTGACCATGTCAGACCTAAGAAGTAATCCTCTGAAAGAAGTGTGTTTGCACCTCACTTATATATTTACCATGTTTTATTTTGTGTTGTTGATTTTTTGCGTGGGAACTTGTATTCCTAATAGATTGTTAAGTTACATGGATTGAAGAATATGTGAGTTGGGAAGAACGTAAAAGATGGCCTCAATGGGACCACACGTGAACAGTAGTTCCCACTACAACATCCTTAACAAGTGGCCATTTTGACTCTATTTGAAGAGCTACAGTAATAGAGAACTCACAACTTTTCAAAACAGGTCATTTCATTTTGGACAGCTCTAATTGCTAGGAAATTTTTGTTTGATTATCTGTTCATTCCATTTCCAAACACTTAAACCTCCCTCTTAACAACTTTTCTGCCCATTGCTTCTAGCTGTCTCCTATAGTCCAGGCTGAACAAAGGTAATCCCTTCTCCATGTGACGACCCTTCGAAGAACAAATCAAGTCAAAAAGTAAAAAGATACTTGTTCAGCATTTATTGTATACTAGGCTTTGTTCAGTGCTGGAATTAAAAACAAAAAATGACAAAAGTCCCTGCTTTGAAAAAATTCATAACCTAATGGGAAAGACAAGAAGCCAACAACTATGTGCAAACAAGATACGTTGTTGTTTTTCCTTCCGTCACAGAGAGATGTCTTGATTTGTTTGTAAATTGGATTTAAGTGAGGCAGAGTTGCACAAAGTTGTGAACCTCGATTTCTCTTCTAGAGTCACTGACATCCAGTGGCAAGAGAAGAGTCAAGAAGACTGGCAATGACCCAAAATGTAGTGGATGGCATTGGTATCTTTGGTATCTGACCAAGCTCTAAGCACTCCATGACTCCTGCTTCATGGCCATTGGAATAAATTGTTCTCATCCCCTCATTCTACTGGGTGAAGTCTTCACATGCTTAAGGTAGACATCCCCACCAATTAACTGATAGATTTGAGGCCTGTCAGTAAGCCTCAACCTGGTTTAGCCCATCTGCTGAAATGTTTTTTTACCAAGGTGTGGCCACTGCTCCTGCTATAGTGAGAGTTGGGTGAAAGGTGGACATCGATAGTGGATGGGCATCCCTGAAAAGGTGTGGGAGGTGCTAGTCTTCCCTGAAAAACCCATATACTCCACAAGAAAGATATATACTGGATAAATTGGGGGACATCTTAGAAGGACAGCATCAGCAGTAAGAAGGATCAGCAAAGGCTTTTTGCAGAAGGCAGACTTTTAGCTGAGACTTAAAGGATGTCAGGGAAGTCAAGAGGTAGAGAAGAGGAGGTGAAGAATTCCACACCCAGAGGACAACAAGTGAAAATACATAATCAGGAGACAGAGTGTGTTGTGAGAGAAACAACAAGGCTGATGTCACTGAATCACAGGGTCTATAGAGGGCATGAAGGTATAGAAAGGCTGGAAGGTAGGATGGGGCCAAGCTGTGAAAGGCTTTCTTTGAATGCGAAAGGATTTTATATCTGATCTTAGAGGTAATAGGGAGCCCCTAGAATTTAATGAATAAGAGGTGATATGCTCAGATTTGTATTTCAGGAATAGCACTTTCCGGAATGAATGCAGGCAGCCCTGAGGCTGCTTGAGGCAGGCAGACCCAATAGCAGGTTATTACAATAGCTCAGGAATAAAGTTAATGATAAACACGAAGGCCCCACTTGGGGCAGATGCCCAGGATTGTGGCAGTGTCAGAGGAGAGAAGAGAACATATAGGAGAGATGTTTCAAAGGTAAAATCTATAGGTTCTCACAACAGATCAGATATGGGGATGGGGTGGGGGGAGTAGAATGGGAGATAGAAAAGAATTGAGGATGACTCCAAGGTTGTGAGCCTGGAGGACTGGGAGAATGGTGATACGCTTTATAATAATTAGGAAATTTGAAGGAAGAGGAGGGGTGTACCACATGGCTGTAATGGAAAGAACACTGGCTTTGGAGTCAGAGCAGCTGACTCTGAATCCCAGCCATGATAACCACTTATCTGTGTGACTGCTGGGTAAGTCACTTTGTTTTTCCCAAGTCTGTTTTCCTCAACTGTAAAATGAAAAGGCTGGACTAGATGATCTTCAAAGTCCCTTCCAGCTCTAAAGCCTATGATTTCATGATCCCTTGATCCTATGACATATTAAAAGACAGTTTTCATACCCTTTTATTAAAAGTTTTAAAAAATTAAAATACTCTGATCCTCTCAGTCTTTTGTTTTATTCATCTGTCTAAACATACAGTTTTGAGAACTTATTCTTGAATGGTGTGGTTCTGATCCATTCACCATTCTGGTTATTCACTTCTAAACATACTCAGTTTGTGAATTTAATCCCTTCAAATTAGATTGACCCACTTCTGGCTTCTATGGAGAAAAAATATGGGAAAAGAAGCAGAAGAAGAGAAGACAAGCCAAATAAAAAGAATGAAATCATATAGACGATTTGGAGGAGTCTGAAGTAATAAAAATTGTCTGAGTTTGAATTTTGGAAGGAAACCATCTCTAGGCTAAGATACTGCTCCAGATTCTACTTCTGCATTGAAAGAACAGGATCAAGGTAATAAAGGAAGATATAAGAGGAATGTAGAGGATAGCAGGTTTCATCATCTGATCTTTGGAGGCATGAACGATCATTATATTGATAATAGTATTTTCTGTTTTCATAGTTGCTTGTTTTTACAATGTTATTATTTTTGTATAAATTCTTCTGCTGGTTCTGATCATTTTACTCTTCATTTAATTGAAGTCTTCAAAATAGTTAATACTATTTAGCTATACAATAGTATAAATTGTTCTTCTGGTTCTACTTACTTCACTCAAGGACTTTTTCCATGTCTTTTTGAAATAATTGGTTTTCTCATTTCTCATAGGAAAATAGCAGTCCATTGTAATCATCTGTCATAACATATTCAGCCATTCCTTAATTAACAGGTATCCTTTTAATTAGCAGGTTTTTTTAAATCACAAAAAGATGTTCTATAATTGTTTTTTTTTTCTAATATAGTGGACCTTTTCCTCTTTATTTGATCTTTTTTTGCATATAGGTCTGGGGGCCATCTCCAGTAATCCTGATCTATATCTTACCACTGGACCCAGATGGCTCTGGGGGAGAATGAGGCTTCTGACTTTGCACAGCTCTGCTTCACTTAAATCCAATTTCCTTGCAAATCATGGCATTACTTTCCTGTGGTCATTTATTTTCTTAGAGAAGGAAGGACAAACAACAAACAGATAGGCCTCACAGTACTACAACTCTATTAAAAAGGCATGCACTGATTAGTAACTTTTGTGCATAATTCCAAATTGCTTCCCAAATAGTTGCATCCATTTGCAATTCCACAGGAATGCATCAACATGCCTTTTCCCCACAGCCTCTTCAATCATTTCCAATTTTTAAAATCATCTTGGTCATTTTGATGAGTTGAAGTGGAATCTCAGATTGCTTTAATTTGCCTTTCTCCAAATAATAGTGAAGTATTTTTTTCACATGGTTATAGATAGCTGAGTTTATTCTTTGAGAACCATCTGTTCATATCTCTGGACCATTCATCATTTGGGGAATAGCTCTTTTTCTTACAAATTTGAATCAGTTTTTATATATCTTGGAAATGAGTCTTTTGTCAGACAAATTGACTGTAAAGATTTATTCTCAGTTGTTTTTGTTTTTGTCTTATATTTATTAAATTTAATTTTATGTAATCAAAATTATACATCTTATTTTCTATGATATCTATTCCTTATTTGGTCATGAACTTTTTTACTTTACATAGAATTGACAGCTAATTTCTTTAACTTGGTTCTTTGATTTATTCAATTTAATTTGTATTGTGATCTTTTATGTCTAGGTCACAAATCCATTTGGAACTTTTCTTTCTATAAGATGCCAGGTGTGGGTCTAAATTTAATTTCTTTCATACTCTTGTCCACTTTTTCCAAATTTTTTGAGTCCTTATCCCACTATCTAGGGTCTTTGTGTTTACCAAATATTAGTATATTACATATATTTGCTTCTGCATATCATGTAACTAATTTTTCCACTCAGTCTTTCTGTTTTGATCCAGTACCAAATTGTTTTTGATAATTACTACTTTGTAATAAAGTTTGATATCTGGCATTGCATTATTATTTTTATAATTTTTAATTGTTTTACTTTTTTAACAACAGATTTTTTATGAAGTGGGGGTAATTTGTAAATGTGCAAAAATGCTCTCGATTATTTTATTTTTAAAATATTTATTATTTATCTATTTTTAACATTAAAAAATCTGAGTTCCAAATTCTCTCTTTCTCTCTCATTCCTTCCTCATTCACTGAGAAGGCAAGCAATATGATATCAATTATACAGGTGGGAAACATATTTCCATATTAGATATGTCATGCCAAAAAAAGCAAGAAAAATAAAGTGAGAAAAATATGTTTCAATTTGCTCTCAGAATTCATCAGTTCTTTCTCTGGAAGTGGATAGCATCTTTTCATTAGTCCTTAGGAATTTTGTTGGATCATTGCATTGGTCAAAGTAGCTAAGTCTTTCTCAATCAATCACCGTCATTATAATATTGCTTTTGATACATATTACCTCATTTCATTCTCACAACAATCCTAGGTGGTAGAACCTATTATTGTCCCCATTTTATGATTGAGGAAACTAAGGCAGACAATGATTAAGTGACTTGCCCAGAGTCACAAAGCGAGTGTCTGAGGCTACATTTGAACTCAGTTTTTTTCTGATTCAAGCCCCAGAGCTCTGCCCACTTCAGCTCCTAGTTTATTTTGAAAAGATTAGAAAGAACAATTAAAGTAAAAAAAAAATAATTGAATTGATGAGTGTAATAAATTGGACAAACATATAGGAGATTGGCATAAGGCTGAAGAAAGAGTGGGTATATTGAATCTCACTCTTTGGAGTTATTGAAATTAAGGAAAGGAAATTGAATAGAGCTGTCAATTTATTAAGAGGTGATAATTGATTGTAAACCTTTTAACCAGGTGTTTAGTTGTGAATACCCCACAGGGAGGTTTTTTTTTTTAATTTTTTTAATGTTTTTATTGATGTCTTTTATTTTTCTTACATTGCCATAGTTTCCTCCTCCATCCCAGGGAGCCACCCCAAATAACAAATGGTATTTTTAGAGGTAAAAAAGAAAAAGAAGACAAAACATTGTAGCAGATAGTTATATCAAAAGTGTCTGAAAAAAAATGTTCTATATATTCCACTCCCTAAGTATTTTTTTTAAGACTGAAAATCTCAACCATTATGAAGAATAAGGGAAACTATATGCAATAGTCTTCATCAAAGTTAAAATATTTGTATCTCTGACACAACATAATTACTGCTCTCTGTGTTCTAAATGTGTTCTAACATCTCCTTCCTGCAGAACATGAGGCACTCAAAGAAAAACTTCCACTCTTGAGGTTGTAAGGTTGAATTGAGTTTTCCTAAAGGAAACAGAAGTGAGAATTTAATGGGAGGGGGAAAAAAAGGATCTGAGAGTAGGATAACTTTGACCATTTGTTAAGATGTTGGGCAGGGGAAGAGAGTTAAGGAGAGGACAAAGAGAAGAAAAAAGACGAATGTACATTTGACACTTACAAACTGATTTGAGGTCCTCTCTGCTGAGAACAGAGTTGAGTGGTCGGAGGAAGACGTTATTTGTCCACCAAAGGTTGAGTAGTAGAATCACAGAAGTTCTTCTGTGAGAGATCATTTAGTAAGGGTCAGAGAAAGAAGAGGAAAAAGGGCAGTAATTAGGAACACTTCCAAATAACTTCAAGGAAGAGGAAAATGGACTCTGTCTGAAGATACCATTGTGCACGCCTGGGGAACTTATCAAACCACTCAAATGACAAAAAGAAATCTGCAAAAGATGGAGACAAGACCAGGTAATAGAATGTAATTAAAGGAGCATAGCAAGGTTCTGCAAAAATAACTGGAGGAATGCTACAGCTCAGAATAAACTGAACTGGTGAGGGATTTGGAGGGCAATAAAAAAGCAGGTGGCTCTTTAGAGCAGGAAGATAAGATTCAAAAATGGAGTGAGATACTTTCTTAGAGTTGAAAGGATGATTTTAAATGAAAAGAAAAAGAAGCCAGCACCCATCAATTTTTATTTGCTTTTTTATCTACCAAGGAAAATAACCTTTGTAATGGAAATCATAGAACAAAAGTGAGTAATGAGGAGTTAATAACCAAAATAAGATAAGTAGAGAGATAGTAACAGATTATATCCTCAGGTACTGAAAGAATTGACAGAAATGATTGTTGAGATACTTATAATAATCCTTGAAAATTCATGGGAAATAGAAGAATCATAAGGAAGAGAAGAGTCAATCTCCCGATTAAAAAATAAAAATTCTGGCGATATATGCAATATTCAAAACCCTTGGTCTCTCACCTCTGCAAGGAAAAATAGGGGAAATGTCTTCTCATATCTCTTATTTGGGACCAAGCTTAGTCATTATAATTCCTCAGCATTTGACTTTCATTGTTTTGCTACCATTATCATTCCTTTAATCTATCTTATTATGGTTATTGTTCTGTGATAACTTGTTCTGTTTATTTTATATCACTTCATGTCCATATGTTCATGATTCTCAGTGTTTCTTATATTCATGATTTTTAAATGAAACATTACATATTCATGTACCAAAACGTAATAAACCATGTCTCACTCACTGGACTTAGTTTCTAGTTCTTTACTACCAATAAAATTTCTTCTATACCATTTTGGTGCATATCAAGATCTTTCTTTTTGTGTCATTGACCTCCTTGGGCATATATGCCTAGTAAGGAGATCTTTGGGTAAAGGGATATGAATGTTTTTAATGTTCTTTGCATTAATTACAAATTGCTTCCCAGAAAGTTTAGACCAATTCACAGCTACTCCAATAATGCATTATTGTACCCATATTTCCACAAGTTCTCTAATGTTGAATATTTCCATCTTTAGTTTACTTTGCTATTTTTCTGGGTATGACTGAAACTGCAGAGTTGTTGGATGTGCATTCCTCCTTATCAGTGATGTGGAACAACTTTTACTTGGTTGTTAACACATTGCACTTAATCATTTGAGAACTGTTTGTTAATTAGTTTTAATCATTATGTACAGAGGAATGCTTTTTGGTCGTACATGTGTATACATTCACATGTATGTATGTGTATGCACATGTGTCTGTATATATGTATATATGCATATATGTATATATGCGTGCATAAAATTTAACATTAATAAAATAAAAATGTACATATGTATACATTCACACGTACTTTTTTTCTTTATTATAAGGAGCGACTCTCTAAGAGAGGATAGGTGAGGAATATAGTGGGAAATATAGGGATATAAAAAAATAAGATATCAATTATATATACATGTAGATGTATATGTGTGTGTACATGTATTTTTTTTAAAGATTAGTGGTAACTGAGGCAAATGTCTGGTCCACTGTCTTGTTGGGTTTGTGATTGGGAACAAATGGTTCATTTTCAGTGTGGCAGGAAGTCTTTATTGGAGCACTCCAGGGATTTGTACTTACCTTGTACTAGTTAGCATTTTTATCAGTGTTGTGGACAAAGTCACCACAGGCATACTCACAAAATTTACAGGTGACACTAAGCTGAGAGGGATAGCTATCACAATGGATGACAGATAAACTCAAATATTGGGCTAAAGAGAATAAGATACATTTCAACCAATCAACAAACATTTATTAAGCACCTACTATGTGTCAGGCACTGCTTAATAGAGATAAATGCAAAGTTCACTTCACCTCAGCTACACCACAGCCACACCATAGATCTAGCCATTACCCAAAACTATTACCCTTCCTGGACTGAAAACTCTGACTTTCCCTTATTTGATCTTTACTTCCTATCATTCCATCTCTCCTTGCTCCTTACCTTTCCTAAACCAATTCTTAGTCCTCTCTAAGACCTCCCATTTCTCTACCCCTCAGTACTCTTCCTGGCTATAACTCTGGCTCTGATTTTATCTTTTTCCCTCCCCAATTTCAAGTTTATTACCGACAAGTTCCACTCTATTTCATCCTCTATTTTTCAGTCTCTTGTCCCCTTGTTCTCTTTTTGATTATTCCTTACAAAACTCTAGCTCTGGATTACACCCAATATCTGCCTCCTCTGTTTTTACTTGTACATTGCAAAATTAACTTGGTGGAAGTTATGCAATCTCAATTTACTCAATCACATTCTCAATGCATCAAGGGAATATTTTTTTTTTTTACTTCTCCCTAATTCTTTAGCCTACTAAAATGCAGGACATTTTCTTTTCTCTTCAAACATCCCCCATCTCCCCAACCTCCATCTTCTCAACTGAGGACCTAATTTCATACTTTAAGGAAAAAATACAGGCCATTGGCTATGAGCTCCTTCTCCCCTTTTCTATATATAAATACCCCCTAATATCACCTCTCCTACTCTCTCCTCCATTAGTCTCTAATAATGAAGTGGCCCTTCCCTTTGTTAAGCTCAGCTCCTCTTATATGTGCTTCTGATCCTATTTTTTCCCTTACATCATAAGTCAGCATATTATCTCCTTACTCATCCTCCAATCCTGACTCTCCAATATCCCCTAATATACTGGTTCCAACCTATTTGTCTGCAAGGATGCCCAATTATATCCTGATGTACTAGGAGTTTGATAACTGACTGTCATCATCTGATTTATAGTTAAGAGGGTAAAACAATCCTTAGCTTTGAGGTTCATTTGGGACTATTGGGATCTTTGAGATGATAGATGGATTCAAGTCATACTCAGAAAACAGACACAGTCTTTAATACACAGACTGAGAAGGAGGAGTTGGGTTTTTAGAGCAGCAATGGATAGGCAATATATCCAGCCCAACCCAGGATTTAAAGAGCTGAGTTAGAAACAATTACCAACATAATTGTGTTTGTCCTTCTTTCTTGAAGAGGACCATGACATCAGGGAAATGATGACATGACTTGCAGTTGACTTGGATTTGAGTGAGTGAGGGAGGGCTGTGCAAGATCACCAGCCTCACTTTCTCCTCCAGAGCCATCTGGATCCAGTGACCAGATACTCACCAGGAAGACTGGAGATGGCCCAGGATGCATTGTGAGACCCTGACCCTTTCAGGCTAAGGTCTTTTCAGGTTCCCACTTTGAGTGAGATAACACCCATTCAGGGAATAGGCCTCTTTAAGAAGTTAATAAAGGGATAGACCCTTTAATCAAAGCTCAAAAAAAAATCAGTCTGGGAGGGAAAGACCCTCAGGGTTCCTGGCCAAAAGAGAAATAGTTATTATTTGGTATTTACATTCACTCTGTACTAGGAGAGCAGGGGCCTATTGTCCAATCTGTGAGCTCCAGAATGAATTGGGTTTAAGGCTTGGTTTTTGAGAAAGAAATCTAGCCAGCAGTTAAGGAGTTAGCCTTCAACCATGAAATGGAGCACTGAGAGGAGGCAGAGGCAGAGGTAGAGGCTACTAATAGATTGTATTTATCCTTCATTCTTGAAGAGGACCATGACATCAGGCAAATGATGACATGATCTGCAATACGATGGCACCAGGTGAAAGGAGAAATCTAAAGAAGAGATTGTGAAAGGAAGGATGAATTAAAACAGAAAAAGGAAATATCTGGGAGGGCCATTGCCACCCCCCACAGATATCTTCGACAGCATAACTCAGGCTGAAGCTACTGGATCTGTATTTTTTTTCCTGGTCAAGACTTAAGGAAAGTTTGAAAAAACAGTCAAGGCAAGCCAAAAACTTTTAAGCACTTCCTCTGTGCCAGTAGCTATGCTAAGTGCTGGAGATACCAATTAAAGCAAAAAGAAATTAAAAAAAAAAAACCTGAATGTGGGTAGATGGGAAAAGGTAGATGCTTCAGCAGGAGATCACGGTGAAGAAAGAAGTCCTGAGAATCAGTAGCAGGGCGGAAGAGGATTGAAAGCTTCAACACATTTGATTCTCTTTCTCAGTTTCTATTATTCTTAATCTCTACTGTGTTTGACATTTCAGACATCTATCTTTCCTGGATATTTTCTTTTTGGATTCTTGTGACACTACTCTATCCTGATGTTCTTCCTTGTTTGAAGACTACATCTCCCATTCCCATGCCTTTCCTCTGGTTATCTCTAGTTCTTGGATTATATGTTTTTCTTCCTCTCCTTCAGGTAATCCCTTGCTTTAGTTATGCTTCAACTCTCTATCTTCTACATAAAACATTTCTTAACCCAATCCCATCACCACAACCCCAGATGTTAGTGCCATCCCTTCCAAGATTGCTTTGTATTTTTGTTATTTATTCTGGATGTATACACGTCAAAGTGTTTGTGTATATTTATGTATATATATATATATATATATATATATATATATATATACATCTACACACATATATGCATATATGTATATAAACATATATATGTATATGCATGGGTGTGTATATATGTGTGTGTACACACACACACACACACACACGACAGTCTCCCCATCCCCACTCCTACCCCCATAGACAATAATAGAATGTAAGCTCCTTGAGGACAGAGATCATTTTGTTTTTCTATCCTTGGTGGCCAGAACAACACTTGGTACATTGTAGGCCCTTCTTAAATGCTTTTCTATTAATTGATTGATTGATCAGACTGGGTAGCCTCTGATTTCTATTTCAATTCTGAGGTTCTGGGGTTCTTTAAGGAAGAGGGTTACCCTCTGAGATACTTGTCTTATAGAGCTGTCTCAAAGAGAGAATGAGATATGAAATCACTGTTAAAAAGTTACATACTGCCATCCGTTTTCAAAGTCAACACTTCCACTTCCATCAATTGCTTTAAACTTGAGGAGAAATATTAACCAGAAAGAGGAAACAAGGCCACTGCCTGAAACACCCACACTGGACTGCATGTTTTCCTGGTTTTATTCCCAGAGCTTAGCTCTCATTATGCCAACTATGAATGTGACCATAGAAGGGAGATTTGGTGAGAAAGAAAGGAACATGACTTTCTGACTCAGCTGAAGAGCATTATAGTATGTGAGGAAATAGATGATAGTATTTGATTTGCATTTGTTTGTTTTCCAATAAAACTGTCTCCTAATTAAGAGAACTAGTTGTAAGTTCCAGACAATATCCACCCATCTTAACTGAAGATCTGAGGAAATTATGGCCAGATGTCCCCCAGCTGCTTCTAAATGTCAAGCAGTTGAAATAAACTGCCCTAATGCATAAGCTTCATGGAGGCAAACACCATGATCTCTTATATAAGTTTATTGAAGAAAGCGTCAGCAGGATAAGTAGAAAACTCACTGGATTTGACAACCAAAGAATAGGGTTTTGAATCTTGATTTCATATGTTTTTGCAGCGTGACTCTGGGTAAATTGTTTCATTTTCTGAACATCAGTTTATTCATCTGCGAAATGGAGATGATAGTAGCACAATGTAGAAGACTGGGGTGAGGAAAACATCTAGCAAACAAAATGCCAGATAAATGCAAGTCATTATCATACAAAGGCAGCATGGCATAGTAGATAGAACTCTGGACTTAGATATAAAAGGGAAATCCAGCTTCTGCTTCCAGTTAGCTGTGTGACCCTAGGCAATTCACAAAGCATCTGCTCACCTCTCTAGAACTGAACCGGCATAGGTACCAACCCAACCTTGAAGAAATCATGGAATCATAGATTTAGAGCTAGAAGAAATCTTGGAGGTTATTTTGAAGAAATCCTACATTTTAGGGGGGTATATTAAGAGATAGAGAATATGGAAACAGCCAAAGTAACACATAGACTCTAAATTCCAATTTCATGTAATTGAAGGTGATTTTTTTCAATGTCCTTTATCTTTTGTTTGGTTGAGAATTGTCTCCTTCACCATAGTTGTGAAGATACTTCCACTCATTTTCCTTTAAATTTTTAAAATGATACAACCTTTGATATTTAAGTTAATTTTCCATTTGGAAGTTATTGGCATATACTGTGTAAGATGATTGTCTAAAACATTTTCCACCAAATTGTAGTTTGTATCTAGTAGTTACATTCTTTGGTTTATCAAGCACTGGGTTATTGAGTTCATTTCTTCCTCTTATTCTTGTTTATCTAGTCTGTTTAATAGGGTAATAGGATTTGAAGTGAAGAGATCATCTTGTTCAAGGTGGGGAACCTGCTGCCTCATGGCCACATGTGGCCCTCTAGGTCCTCAAATGTGGCCTCGAGGCTACAGGTTCCCCACCCCGATCTAGTTCAACTCTCTCATTTTACAAATGAGTAAACCCAGGGAGGTTAAATGATTTATCCAAACTTACATTGATTTACTTTCATATTTTAATAAGTTCCAAATTATTTTATTTATTTTAATGAACAAAAAATATATTTTTCTCTCCCTTCTACCTCTTCCCCATATTGGGAAAAAAAAATAAAACAAAAACCTTGTAACAATATGCATAGCCAATCCAAATAGATTCCCTCATTGATCGTTTCATATACATACATATAAACATACATACGTACATACACACATACACACAGATGTATGAGGGTATATGTTATACAGATATACATGTGCAAATGCGTAGATATGCATGTGTGCATACATGTACCCATACATACATACATATGTCTCATTCTGCAAATTGATCCCATCACCTGTTAGGAGGTATGTAGCATACTTAACCATTGGTTGTCTGAAATTGTGAATGCCAAATAATTTTGGTTATTACTTATCAAACACTTTTATAATAATTAGTTCATTTTAAGCCTTGGGTATAATGTAATGGCTCCTAAAGTCTATGCTGTTCCTCCCTTCTGGGAGCTTTCAGGATTTCATTTTAGAGGAAAAGTTTTGAATTTAGTCATTATCACTCCAACTTTTAGGCCAGTGTTGACTTTCTGCCTAAATTTAAATATATAGTTATCTCTGGTAAAACCCTGGCCTCTTTGTTGTTGAAACAAATTTCAAGTGACTGGAAATGTTTAAATACCAGAACAGCATTTTTTTTTTTTAGTGTCTGTGGATAGAGAGGCATTAGGAGGGAAAACTGGACAAATTACTTAATTTTCGTCTGCCTCAGTTTTATCATCTATATAATAGGATAAAAACACTACTGATTCCCAAGACTAGTTGTGAAGATCAAGTGCTTTGCAAAATTAAATAGCTATATAAATGTTACTTCTTACTGTTATTATTTTGTTATTACCATCATCATCAGCTAGAGAGATCTTTTATTTTGTTTTTTTCCATAAACCAAGAAAAGGCAAACTTTAATGCAGGTCCTCTCTCTCTCTTCTAATTTTCATAATTTAACATAAATTCCAATTTTATGCTGCCTGAACTAATGAGGAATCAATCAGGTTTTGCTTCAGTTAAATCAGTATCAAGACTTTCAGTCTTCCATTTGGATTTTGAAAAATTAGAAGATGGAACATACAGAGTAGATTGCTCTTACTGACAGTGTAGGTGGGACATGGCAAATCTGGGAGCATTCCTTTAATATCAAGGATTCTTATTTTTAATTGTGGTCACTCAAAAAGCAGGGAGAAGAAATTCTTGTAACATTTTTTCCACAATTCATATCTGACTAAGCTAATTATTTCAGCACCAGTGGCAAAATGTATCCATTATTTCTCCTACCACAGAGCCATTCTTAAACTATCTTTCTTAGGCTTGTCCTCCTGTAGAGGAAGAGAGACAAAATTATTACACATGGACATGGGCGGCTCATTGATGAGCTGGAGACTGTCCATAAAACATTTCAGAAGACAGAATTTAATAATGTCATAGATCTGCCCAGAATACTCTTCCTCTCAGATTCCCCTAAGGGCGGAACGCTCAGAGGCTGGAATCCAATTTGAAGATACCCTAAGCCTAACCTGATTTGGTCTTCTTTTCTTTTGTGTCTAAAAGGCTTTCTTTTCTTTTTTTTTTTTTTCCATTAAAGTGACTTCTATTAGTAGCAAAGGGCAGTGAAAGGCTGAAAGGCATGCATAACTAAAGTTCCTGGAAACTTTATTAAGTAAACCTGAGGCCATATTAGAGTGACAGGATTTTGTCATTTAATCTCAAGCAAGATTGGTCCTAGACACAACCATAAAAAAACCTAGACACAACCTAGATTTGAACTCAGGTCTTCCAGACTCCAAGTCCAGAGCCCTATCTACTCCACAGACCCAGAATCTGTCTCTAGAGTCTATCCATTGTATAGAACTATGACTGACAGTGTTGGAGACTAAGGCAAGCGCTCCACGATGTCCTCTGGCTCACATGCTTCGAATTCAGCTGGGGGAGTAGGGAAAGATTACAGGGAGAGATTTCAGAACTAGAGACAACAAAGTCCCGGAAAAGCAATGTCTCTGTTCCTAGCAGGAAAAGCAGAGTGGACCAGGTTCCCAGAAGGGTTCATGTGGGGTGTTGTTCCTAAGAATTAGAAGCAGGACGTCTGGTAGCATCTTTTAATGAATAATTGTTGCTGATGACGTGCTCAGTTTAGTTATTTCTACATAATTGAGTATAAGAACTTTCACCGCTCTCTAAAATTTAGGGTCATGCGATAGAGCCCTTATTTCTCACCCTAGTTATATCTCTGCTTCTATTGTCTACCACCATCTTCAATTTCACTGTCCCACCTGATTTTACCTTTCTCAAACTGCAGCAACCTGTGTCCACCAGGCTCCAAATCTTTCACTCTCCCATGTCTCTTCATCTCTGTGACTCTGCTCTGTAATTTTAAACAGTGGAGCCAGACTCTCCACACCACTGTTCTAACTTTATGGACTATTTTCCATCTCTGTCCCAGTGGTTTTCTCACAATGAAAATTGTTCGATTCCTGTGGCCTTTTCCTCTAACTGATGAGCTCCTCTTTGAAACCTCCCTATCCGAACCATGCTCACTCTTAAACCTGCTCAGTTCCTGACTCCTCAGACTGCTTTCCCACCTTGCTACCCCCTTCTCCACTTTTCAGATGCCTTTAAATGTACTGTCTTCTCCCATTTCTCCCTTAAGAATAGGGACTATCTTTCATTTCAAACCCCATTGCTTAGTATAGCGCCTGGCACATTATAAGTGCTTAATAAATGCTTTCTCTAATCCATTGATACCATACAAAGCAAAAGTTTGGCCAAGGATAATGAAAAGGCATGTGAGTTTACTACCTCTCACCACAGTGTTTAGTTCTTTCCTGGGTGAGATGAGAGCCCTTATCCAGGAGAGATCAGTATTGTCTAGATTCTAGAGCCACAGGCTGTATATGAGTGTCTCATTGGGGAGGACTGGCATCAGTTTGTACCAGGGAAAAAAAAGGCTCATGGGTGCTTTGTACACATGTTCCACATGTCTCACTAGCCATTGTTTCTGTATCTCCTATTTCCTACCTTCATTTGGGGGTACACAGCACGAGTCTCCATCAAAACTAGCCCATCCTCTATCTCATCCTTTCAGGGCCTACTATATGATTTGTTAAACTAATAAAGAAACTCCTGAGGAAAATGAAGACACGGTACATTTAGGAAAGCATTAGATTGGCTGTTTAGAACATTTGGGCTTGAATACTTTGACCATAACGTCTATACGACCTTCAGCAAATTATTTGACATTTAAGCCCTTTGGTTCCCTACTAAAGGAAAGAGGTTGGGCTAAAGTCTAGTCACTAGGCAATCTCTGAGGTCCTTTTCAGCTCTAAATCCCATTATCCTAGGTTAGGGGATGACAACAGAGGAATGTACTGCCTGCTCCTAGATAACAGATTGCAATTCTAATAGTGATATTGAATTCTTTAACACAAAGGAGGAAAAAGAAATAGAGGAATTTAAGATCTGGGTGGGAGGGTTATATTTTTGGAGCTAAACCATTCCCCACCCTCCAGATCACTCAGGCTATGTGGTTACCTAACAGATCAAAAGTCCAGAGTTCCAGTCACTCTTCCCTTTCTCTGGCATGGTGGATTGCCCAGTGTTAGTTGCCTATCTGATTAGCCTTTTACGTCTCAGTTTCTCTTTTTGTTACTGGAGATATTCGATAACGTGGGCAAAGTGCTTTAAAACTGTCTGACCAAAGGGTTATTGGATCATTGATCTAAAGCTAGGAAACATCTCAGAAGCCATTGAGCCTAGGGGACTTTACACATGTCCCCAAAGCTTGTCTTTTCCCCAGCTTGCTTCATTAAGTTTGGGGAATCACGATGAACTCTGTCTAGCCTGCCAACATGCATACCATAAAACAGACACCCTCTCTTAAACATTTTCATTCGGACCCTTCTCTTTCTCTCACCTGTTGTAACAACAGTGTTACTTGTAGCTGCTGTGGAGGTAAAAGGCCAACAACAAGGGCACACAGGAGGGCTGCTAGCACAGGTTCTTTGATCTGCTTTTCTAAGGAAAGCAACTTTAAGGGGTTTACAATCTCACTCTAATTAAACATACATATTGTTCACTCAGTTCAGGGGAAAAAACCAGCACCCTGAACTTCAGAGAAAACACAAACAGAAATTACAAGCAGAAATTATATAAACAGAGCAAATAACACAAATCATCAGACAGAGCTTCTACCTGTCTGTCCATAGCAAAGCATACATACATAGTTACCAGAGAAAGAAGCACTAACACCTCAGTTTTCAAAGCCAGGGGAGCTTCTTGATGGCTACCCAGACTCTCCACACCAACACTCTTCCAATGAGTATGCCCCCAAACAAAATGCTAACTTCAGAGTATATATACCCTTTTTCAGGGCCTGAGGGCTTCACACCTCTTGAAGGCTCCACACCCTCATGACCTATTTAGCAGAAGGGTGGGGGCCTTCCTACAAACAAAGGCAAGACTTAGTGCTAAGAAGCACTCCAAAAGAAAAAACAGTAAAAAGTTCCACTTTGCTTTCCCTTACACCTGTAAAAATTCAAGTTGTAGAGGTGACTATTTTCTTCCACCTATCTTTATAGTTCTATATCCCCTTTCCAAACTCTATGATGCCATTAAACGAGCCTGTCTATAAATTGTTTCCCATGCCTGGAAATGCTGCCTCCTCATTTCTACCCATTAGAATCCATTTGTTTCATTAAGGCTCAGCTCAGGTCTCCCCAGCTCAATAAAGCCTTCCTTTGTGCTGGCCTTTGTTTTCAGTGAGGTCCCAGTGTTTTCCTCTCTCTTTGTTGTACTTGTCACGTCCTCCAGTAGAATATAAGCTTTTGGAGGGGACAGATGATTCTGCTTTTGCCTTTAAATCCTTAAACGCTCAACACAAAACTTGGAATACAGTGGGCATTTGCTAAGGGGTTCATTATTTGAATGGAACCATAAGGCATTGAGAAGCGGGCATATTTGGTTAGAGTTGAGAGACTGGGATTTTTAAGGTTTTTTTAATTGTTGTTTTTGCCTTTTTCTTAATACTTTACTTGGTTCTGCTTTTAGAGAGATAGTATTCAAGCATAATACTTGATGCAAGTCACTTAGTACAAGTTCACCAAGATAAGGTGGGAAGGCATGTATATCTATATGTATACACACACACACACACACACACAGAGATAGTTAGATGATGTGATGAACATCCAAGGCAACCCAACATGGGATACATTGCAGTTACACCTAGAGTAAGTGCCTAATAAATGCTTGTTGACTGCCTAACATGTGGCTTTGTTTCCTCAAGCCACAGTGTGGATCAGGATGACATTAAAGAAGAGTATGTATGTCTTCTTCACTAAATGTGTTTATCTGCTATCAGTAGATCTTGTAGTAAGATTAACTTTCAGTGAGGCTTTGTCTCTGTGTCTTGAAATCCTGAAACTGATTAACACGATACTTTGGTGCTCTTGGAGAAAGACCCCTTTAAATCTCACTTCTGACACTAGCTATTTGAGTGACTGTTAAGCAAAGTGTCTTATACACAGTAAGTGCTTAATCAATGCTTGCTGATTTGTCGATAGGCTCTATTTAAGCAAATGACTATCTCCCTGAAACTCGTAGGATCTTATGACTAGAGATTTAGAGCTGGTAACCTATTCCAACATTCTCATGTTAAAGATGAGAAAACAGACACTCAGGAAAGTTATATGACTCCCCCACGGTCACGCAGCTACCAGTTTCCTTATCTGTGAAATAAATAGATACTTACTTAATATATCACTGACATGAGTGATTTAAAAATTTTAAGGAAATATGAGAAAGAAATATGTTCCAGGCACACACATTGCTTTCAATTTTGATCTCTCTATGATAGACAAATAGGTCCTAGGGCATTGCCTGGGAGCATATTAAGGTGACAGAGTAGGTGTCAGAGCTGCAAATAATAATAATAATAACAGCAATAATAATGGTTTTTATACAGCACCTATTATGTGCCAGGCACAGTGATAAGCACTTTACAAATATTACCTCATTTGATCCTCATAAAAACCCTGGGAGGTAGATATTATTATTCCCACTTTACACTTTTGGAAACTGAGGCAAGTAGAAGTTAAATGACTTGACCAAGGTCACTCTGCTGGCAAGTATCTGAGGCCATATTTGAATTCAGGTCTTCTTGACTCTGGGCCTAGCACTCTATCCACTGTGCCACCTAGCCGTCCCCAGATTTGAACCAAGGTTCCTGTTTGGAAGCCCCGCACTCCATCTCATAAACTGTAAGGTGCTATGTAAATAGGCACTATTCTTACAAACCAGTAACTTCATAGGGAGAATCTTGAGGGTAAAATGTGAGGCAACTGGTCTAGGTATTTAAAATATTAACGGTCATTGGAATCCAATTCTAGGAAGAATGAAATAGGAACAGGATCAGAACTGTGCTAAGTATGGACCTGCTTTCTGTTGAATTAATAGCTACTTTATTAAAAAACTTTCCCTTTATGCAAATTATTATTTTGGGCAATCCATAGAAAGTCCCTTTTCTTGTTTGTTAGGACCTTTCCATGCCTCCCCTATCAGACAGTCTCCCAGGCTGCTCCTAATGGAATGCAGAATCATAGGCCAGCTTTGTTCAAGTTTCCTTCTGGATCAGCTTGCCAGACAGCTGGCAGCATTCTCAGGGGCCTTCCCAAGCCCTTATTAGGTCCAGCTGAGCCAAGCCGCCTATCAGCAAAGTGTGTGTGACCCAGAACAGCTTCCTCATCATGCAGAGCCCACCCAGCTGCACTGTGCTTTTAAAAGGAGCCAAACTCCAGACCTCTTTCCTCCTCTCCTTAAGATTCAGGAATTGCTAGTGTCCCTGGCATCTGAAAACCTAAAGAGGACAATGTACCCATCTGCATGGGCAGACGTATTAGGAGTGGGAAATGCTGGCAGAGGATAGATTTGCAAGGTGGGAATCAGACCTTTTTTTTTTCCAAGGCAACTCCTTTTTCCTGATGTTATATTGCATGACTATTCTGACTCATTTCCAGAGAAATCAGAAGAAAACTCACATCTACTTTCAGACAAAAGTTTTGTTTTGTTTTTTTTGAGGGGAGATCAATCACCTGTGGGGGCTATCATCACTATTGTTGCCATATAGAGGAGGAGGAGTCAGTCCCATGACATTCTAACTGAATGAACTTTCCTCTACCCTGTCAAACCAAAAGACCATTGATAGGCCCCACTTCAGTGCTGGGCCGAGACCCATTACTTCCGACATCTGGGCCTAGACCACAGCATCTTTATGATTCCAACTCCAGCATTCTAACTGGTAAACAATACAACCTTTCAGCTCCTTAACAAACATTTATTGAATGTTCTAGGCATTGTGATGGAATTTTTTAAAAAAGTATTTGATATATTTGCCATATTTGTCATTTCACAGTTTCCAGCAGAGTGCCTTAGGAATTTGGGGTTGGCCCAGTCCTGCTTACCGTATTTATCAGTGATTTGGATAGAAGAATAAAATGGCATGCCCATTAAATTTGCAGCTGACACAACATTGCATGAGATGGTTCACAAACTGGATGCCAAATTTGGGAACCAACAAGATCTTATAAGGCTAGAACAGTGGGCTGAGTCTAATAAAATGAAATTCCATAGGGATAAATGCAAAATCTTATACTTGCATTAAAAAACACAACATTGAAAATATAAGATGCAGGAGGCATACTTAGACAGTGATTCTTCTGTGTCCTGTCAGCTCAGGATGGATCGACACTTTAACATGGTGGTCATGAAAGTTAACACCATCTTAGCCCAATATCTAGAACAAAGGTAGTCAGTATGCCCTGGTCAGTTACAGATGGAATATTGTACTAAGTTCTAGGTAACCCATTTTAGCTAAGACA
Source organism: Phalanger gymnotis (assembly GCA_028646595.1). Taxonomy (NCBI): domain Eukaryota; kingdom Metazoa; phylum Chordata; class Mammalia; order Diprotodontia; family Phalangeridae; genus Phalanger; species Phalanger gymnotis. Next base: position 103,941,749 of record CM053622.1, read on the forward strand.
TCCATAAGCCAGAGAATGTTCAAAGGACACTTTAAGGAATTAGAGATTCTCAGTCTGTAGAAGAGAAGCTTGAGGAGAGAATATAGTAGGTATCTTCAAGTATTTGAAGGATTTGCACAAGTAAGAAAAGAAAAGACTTCTTCTATTTGTCTCTAGAGAACAGAAGTAGTAGCAAAGGGCTAAAGTTGAAAAAAAGAGGCTTGATATTGGGGAATAAAAATAAAACTTCCTAACAATGGGAATTATCCCAATGAAGAATTGGCTGCCTTAGGAGATGGTGACATCTACCTCACTGGAGCTCTTTAAGCCAAGCCTGGATGACTGAGGGCATTCATGGTCAGATACAATTTGGACCAGATGACCTCTGAAGATTCCTTCCAAGTCCATTATTCAGTGATTATGTGATCATGGTCCAGATCAATTCATGTCTCTGCAACCAGAATGGAAAATTATTCTATCTATGCAATTATATCTAGAGAAGAGATTCTTAACCTGGAGTTTGTGAACTTAAAAAAAAAGATTTTCTTTGTAATTGTATGTATTTTATTTTAGGTATTTAAAAACATTACTCTTAGATCAATTAAAAAAACAGAAAAAGACCTATTTGTACAAAAAATATCTATAGCAGCAATTTGTGGCAAAAAATTGGAAATTGAGGGGGTGCCCATCAACTGGGGAATGACTGAATAAGTTGTGGTATATGATTGTAATGAAATACTATTGTGGTATAAGAATGATGAGCAGGATACTTTCAGAAAAACCTAGAAAGACTTACGTGAACTAACACAAAGTGAAGTGAGCAGAACCAGGAGAACAGTTGTACAAATAGCAGCAACATTGTGCAATGACTAATGTGAATGATTTATCTATTCTCAGCAATACAATGATCCAAAACCATTCCAAACGACTCATGATTAGAAATGCTATACATCTCCAGAGAAAGAACTGATGGAGTCTGGATACAGATTGAATAATATTGTTTTTTTCACTGTATTTGTGTGGGTTTCCATTTTGGTCTGTGTTTTCTTTTATAACATGACCAATAAGGACATGCATTTTGCAAGATTGCGCATGTATAATCTATATAAAATTGCTTACCTTCTCAGGTAAGGAGGATGGGAGAGAGAAAGGGAAAGGGGGAATTTGAAATTCAATTTTTTAAAAAATGAATGTTAAAAATTTGTTTTTTAAATGTATTTGGAAAAAAAATAAATATTATAAAATAAAAATAAAGAATTCTTCCAAAATAAAGATATTGCTCTGACAAGGGGTCCATGGACTTTACCAGACTATGTGTATATGATAAAGATAAAATAAAATCAAAGTTTATGGACCCATGACCAATCAGATATTTAGGGAAGATTGCCTATTTGAGTATTCCTTTCTTCGTTTATCAAGTAGTGGTGCCAAGCCTTCTCTTTGCCTTGGATCAGAAGTCTACACCAATGAGGAGGAAGGCATCACCATATGGAAAACAACAATAACATTAAGTGGATTTATTGTACTCTAATCAGAAGTACTTTCTTTCCAGTCTTCCAGCTCTAGGCCTTGCCCCAGCTCCCTTCTATCTACTTGCTCTGCCAACCCCAGGTTCCTAAAGAAACAGCAGGGAGCTAGAAAGATTGCTCCAGGTCCTTTGGGGTCAACAATTAACACCTTTATAAAGACATGACCAAAATGATTGTGATTAAGAAATTATCTCGGCACTATCGAACTTGCTTTCAAACAAATGAAAGCAGGCTTTGTCTAAAAAAAATGTCTGGCATGCCTTAGGAAATATTTTCTATAGACCTGAAACTTTGTTATTATATTCCCTGAACACTGCACTTAGAGTCATTGAACCAGGTTCAAATATCATTTCCACCTCATAACAGCTATGCAAGGACAGCTGTCTTAACTTCTCTGTTTCCTCATCTGTAAAATGGAATGATAGTACCTGCTGCATCTACCTCAGAGGAATATCGTGGGAGAAAAAGTACTTTATGATCATTAGGGTTCATATCTTGCGTCTGCTACTTATAGTGGGTAACCTCGAATAAATAACTTCTTTGCCTCAGAATCCTCGTCTGTGAAATCAAGATAGTATTTGTAGTGTCTAGTTCACTGTGAAGGCTGTTGAATTACCACCTAAGCATTATATCTGCAATTTGTGTAAACTAAGGACATTGGTTCCTATGCTATGGCTTTATTTTTTTTTAAATAATCCAGGTTTTTAATCTTTTGTATAAAGGAGGCTGAGAAAGGCAATACATTGGAGGATAGACTGCATTCCAAACATGAATAACCAATTATACCTATTTTTTTTCCATTTCAGTGAGCATTTTTTGTGTGTTTATCCCTTCTTTTTTTTTAAAATTTATTTTTGATATGTTTAGTTTTCAGCATTGATTTTCACAGACGTTTGAATTACAAATTTTCTCCCTGTTTCCACCCCCCCCCACTCAAAGATGGCCTACAC
>CM053622.1:103944706-103959763 GCA_028646595.1 Phalanger gymnotis
GGTCTTCTTTGTCACCAAAGAAAGATTCCAAAGTCTGAGTCTGAATCTGAGTACATTTTTGCTGCCTGGCCATGTTCCCAGCCAACGACTTGACCCTTGAGTTTTTTGTCAGGATATGACTGCTTGTAGAGTAGAGAGTACTTTGTCTCAAGCTTGAGGGGCTTTGCTGTTGTTTCCATAGTTATTTCTGCACAGTAAACTCTTCCACACCAGTGCTCCTCCTCCCCCAAGAACCACCAACCCAGACTGTACTCAGATCTTAAGCAAGCTCTGTACTCCAGCTCAGATCCACCACTTAATTCCTCCCACCAGGTGGGCCTAGGGCCAGAAGCAAATGCAGCTGCAGTTCTGTAGCTGCACCACCCTTGCTGCCTCCAGGGTGGTGGCCCAACCACCAACTCCTTTCACTCTGTCCCCTGCAGCTTTTCTCACTAACCTTCTCTGTTGACTTTGGTGTTTGTGGGTTGAGAAGTCTGATAACTGCAACAGCTCACTGAATCAGGGCGCTAGGGCCTGTTCCACCCGGCTCTCTGTTAGGTTGGTCTGGGCACAGCCCACACTGGGTTCTGCTCTGCTCCAATCTGCTCCCAGCTCCAGCATGATAGCCCTTACCCAGAGACCATCCAGGCTGTCCTGGGCTGGAACCCTGCTTCCTTCTGCTATTTAGTGGGTTCTGCAGTTCTAGAATTTTTTCAGAGCCATTTTTATAGTTGTTTAGAGGGTCCTGGGGAAGAGTCCTAGGCAAGTCTCTGCTTTCCAGTGGCTATCTTGGCTCCACCCCCACTAAAATACTTCCTTATTAAAGTAAATAGTTAATAGAAATACAGAAAGTTATATAGATGAGAATAGGTGAAAGAATACACCAATATAAGTGAGTTCTTTGGCTGGGAATGAGATAAGAACTTAGTTCAAAGAAAGAGAATGATATCACCAAGGGGAGTCTACTCTTAGCAGCTTTTAGGGTTGCAAAAGCTATAAATCAAGGCACATGTTGGTGACCAGTTCCTCACATGTCTGCAGCTCCAGGAAGATCATTGGTTTATCATTCAAATTTTATGTTTGACTCTCTTGATTTTCTTTCAATGTCCTCCAACCATCTGAGAAAACTCCTTCTCCCTTCGTGTAGGTATTTATTATCTAGGGCCAGAGGTGTGGAACCTGTTGCCTTGAGGCCACATCTGGCCCTTTAGGTCCTCAAGTGTGACCCTTTGAATCCAAACTTCATGGAACAAATCCCCTCAATAAAAGGATTTGTTCCATAAAATTTGAACAAAGTCAAAAAGCCGCACTCACAGATCTAGAAGGCCACATGTGGCCTTGAGGCCACAGATTCCCCATCCCTTGGGACTCTAGGCTCATCATTTTCTCAGAAAATGAGGAATCATGTCTCTGTTCATCCAGGGAAACAGCTCAACCCATGTGAGTTCAGGTATTATACAACCGACAATCATTAATTAAGTGCCCAATTACATGCATGAAACAAAGGATCTCATTGTTTTAACAATTTGGCTAGCAGCTTCTGTGGGGGGTCCAGATCCAGCCACAACCAGCACCCAGAAAGCTGCCAGACAGCCAGAAAGCCCAGGTTCTTTTGATATGCCTTAATAAGGAGAGCAAGGTCAAGCGGTTGGCAAGCTTACTTTAATTCAGCAGACAAATATCATTCACCTAGTTCAGGAGAAAAAGCCAGCACCCTGAACTTCAGAATAAAATACAAGCAAATTACAAACCTCAACAGACAGACTTTGTCTGATTCAAATCCCAATACATGGTTACCAGAGTTCAACAAAGTCTCAGCATCTGGATTTACAAGCTGGAGGGCTCCTTAGCTACAGCTGCCTGGAGTCTTAACATCAACACCATCTCAAGAGCCCAACATCTGGGTTTCAAAGCTGGGGGGCAGTTTGCAGCTTGCCCAGAGTCTCAACACTCCTTCCATGAGTGTGCTACCAAAAATCAAATACCAAGCTCTCCTCAGTTATATCCAGTTTTTGGAGCCCTGAAGGCTTTGACCTCACCCAGGATGGGTCTGGGAAAGTTCTCCATCCCCAGGATCACATCATATACAAATCAATGACTCCTACTTGTCTCAGTGCTGAGAAATGCTCCAAGACAAAAAGATCCCACTTAATCTGCCCCAGAATCATTAAAGGCACTTAAGAGAAGAAAAGCAAAATGTCCTACCTTAATTACTATTACATAATAATGTTAATATTACACCTAATAGGGGTTTGAGCCTGGGGCTTAGCACTTAGCAAGATTCAATGACAAAAGCCAAACTCTTCAGGGGCACTTGTTGAACTAAATGCTAAGGAGACAATTTTTTGCCTTATGACACACTCATCTAGATAAAATAGATATGGATAGATTATAGTAGGCTTTGGAGATACAAAGAACAAGAACAAGAACAAGAAAAACCCAAACCATGAAACAATACTTGCCCTGAAGGATATTACATTCTATCAGGAGAGATGATATGTACATCTATAGATTTAATAGGATCTGACCTTTTGTGTTTCTATCCTTTGGCTGAAGAAGAATCCTAACTTTGTCTCCCTGGGTTCAAAGACAGCTGGGTCTAAATTTCTGTTAGGCCAGAATTCCCACTCTGTAAGTTATGCATGGGCAAATAGATGGAGTCAGAGCCAGTCTGTACTTGCCTTGTACTGCTTTACTTTCTTGATTGGATATGGTGTAGTAGAAAGAGGGTTTGGTTTAGATTCAGGAAGACCAGGGTTTGAATCTCATCTCTGACCTTTACTAGCTGTGTGAATGAGGGCAGCCCACCTAGCCTCTCCTGAGTTTTATTTTCCTCCTTTGTAAGATTGACACGAGAACAGCTATTTCACAGGTTTATTATGAAGATCCAATAAGATAATACACGTAAAATGATCCCAAAACTGTTATGTAGTTGGACTATACTTTATTTGGAATCAATCACTAGGATCTTTAATCCTTAATGGAGGGTTAGTATCCTCCCCAGTAGACTGGAAGGATAACATATGGAGAAACAAATGTAGTGCAAGGTAGAACGTAATGAGACTAAAAAGAGATCCAGACAGAATGCTCTAGGAAAAGGTAAAGATGGAGCAAGTGGTATTAGAAACTCAAGTCTCTCAGGATTACCTGTAGAACCCTGAGTTTAGTAATAGTAGTCATCTACCTCTGGGGGGACCTAATTTGTCAGTTTAAGCACCAGATTGAGGAGAGGGACTCTGAGGGGTATTACAAAGAGAAAAGAAATCAAATAATTCTTGTCCACAAGGAGTTTACATTCAGTGGGGAGAATACTACGTACGTGGAGTTGTTATTGTTCAGTCATTTCAAGTGTATCCAACTCTTCATTTAGGGTTTTCTTGGCAAAAGTGGTTTTTCATTTCCTTCCCTAGGTCATTTTACAGATGAGGAAACTGAGACAAACAGGATTGAATGACTTGTCCAGGATCACACAGGTAGTAAGCATCTAAGCCCAGAGTTGAACTAAGGAAGATGTCTTCCTGACTCCATTACCAGCACTCTATCCACTTTGCCAACTAGCTGCCAAAGTGTAAGGAAAGATATGGATAAAACAAAGAAGAATGTGATGTGACAAAGGAACTCTATGGCAAGAACGTTCTAGGAAAATATAAGGAGGGAACAAGCACTTTCACCTAGGTTTGTATTGGGGCAGATTTTCTAGAGGCCCATAAAGTTGAGTGACCCAGGTGTTACCTAAGCATTCAGCACATTCCTAACATTACACTTAAAAACACCTTCACAAACATTCCACCCAAGCTTCTCCAGAGACAATCAGGTATTGCTTCCAAAAATTTCCTCTCTCCATGCCAGCTGGCTACTGGCAGCCTTTATGGTATCCTTCAGATACACTGAGAGTTTAGTAGATTTTAAGGACAATCCTCGTAATCTAATGTCTATTTATAACAATATGAGAAATGTCTATGAGAATTTCTACATGCTAATCAGCTTCTATCATGATTTCTGAAAAGAATCCCTACTACCAAAAAAGAAGGAAAATTCTTAATAAAAACTTACATTTTTTACCATGTACATAATAGATTTGCAGTTTGATATGTAATCATCTTTTTATTATACTATGTTATGGAAATGCTTGTTTTGTTCCATAAACTAAAAATAAATAAAAAATTAAAACCTATGTATTGTTTGCTTTGCACTTTCCTATACTATAAAAATTGTATTTTCTCTGTGTCTTGTTAAATTTCACCAAGTGGCTCTTATTCCATTCAATGAATATCCACGGTCAGTATTTAGTAGCCCATATTTTTGCCACCTCTAGAACATGAATAGCTTCGTCGCATACAGTAAAAATCATGGTTCCTTGAAATTCTTTATGTCAAGGAGGATGTTATAAACACTGAGAAAAAGCAGTTGCCTAAATGAATGACCTGAGAAGCTGCTTCTTCTTTGTTCCCCTCCACATCTCTTATAACACTTTTGAAAGATTAAGGCAGTATGTTTTTGGTTTGAAATGCCTTAGCTCACTGCATAACTAGTACAGTAACAGGAAAATTGTTTAGCAAATTCAATCATCACCACTCAGTCATAGAGAGGCAGGGAACAGGATCCAGAATCAAGGGGATCTAGGATAGCTGATTTCTGATGAGAGAGAAACAAGTAAGTTAAAAAATCTGTCTCCTTCATTTGAGGTCCTGGGAAATGAATGCGAAAGGGAAAGTCACTGAAAGAAACAAAGTGTAGCTCAAAGACAAACCTGCCCTACATTGCCGCTTTGTCCAGGTCTGACTTTTGGAAGGTAGACAGCAGACTTTACTCCAGAGCTCAATATATGGGTGGGTTGAAAAGAGAAACTTTGCCAACTTCAAATGGGGTTGCGTCTCACCCATTGTCATGTTACCTCCTGGAGGAGAGTTACTATTTTCACATGGATCTTTTTTTATCTCCGCCATCTAGCACAATGTGTGACACATAGAAAGGATTTAAAAACGCATGTTGGTTGGTTGATTGGCTGATATCGTGGCTCCCCTAAGGCCACTTTGTGTGTTTCAGGCCCAGGACACCTAGGCTTAGATGCTTACTACCTGTGTGATCCTGGACAAGTCATTCAATCCTGTTTGTCTCAGTTTCCTCATCTGTAAAATGACCTAGAGAAGGAAATGATAAACTACTTTTGCCAAGAAAACCCTAAATGAAGAGTTACCAAGTACACTTGGTAAATTATAATTCCTCTGCCTCCCTGAAATGTAGAAAATCTGTAATGTGGCCCTTGTCTTTGCTCCTTCACACCAATGTTTAATCAGATTTATTTCTATTTCCTAGATATCCAAATACCAGGGATTATACTTGGCCCAAGAGTAGAGAAGTAGGAGCAAGGGAAGGCAGTTTAATTAAGACAAATTTAGGCTTGTTATAGGTACACATAAACCTTCCTAACAATTAGAGCTATCAGGATGTGGAATGGGAATTGAATTGACCTAAAATTGAACAGGCTACTTGAGGAAGTAATGAGTTCTTGTCAATGATGTTCTTCAAGGGAAGGTTGGAAGACTGTTTGTAAGGGATATTATAGAAAGCCTCTTCATCTAGATACCTATTGGACTAGATGGCCTCTTGGCCTCGGAGGCCTCTTCCAAGTCTGGGATTCTGTGCTCTTTTTTGCTTAGCTGATGAAAATTGCATCTATTTCCTATAAGATTAGTGAGTGGGGTTATTTTGACTTGTCAACAGGGCCTTAAGCTAATTTGAAAAGCATTTAAAATCACAGCAACCTTCTGTCAGAAACTGAGAGCCTATGATTTATGTCATGTTAGTAGTAAAGGAAATGCCTTATTTAAGATAGTGTGTGCAGTCCAGATGGGCTTTTCCAAGAAGAAGAAAAGGCAGCTAAACGCTTGTGTTTTACTGGGGTTTAGGACAAGGGGACTCTTTGACCAATGGCAGAATGAGGGCATCACTCTTTGGTGGACCAGAACTAAATCCAGCTCTGTGGGTTAGTCACAACCAAAGAGCTGGTAACCAGTGTGATGGATTACTCTTTCCCCTCTAAATCACGGAATTACAGAATTTAAGAGTGGGAAGGCACCTCAAAGGCCTCCTAACCCAACTCATACTTGAGCCATCACTATAACATATTTGACAAGTGGTCACTCAGTTTCTGTTCAAAGATGTTGAAGGGAGATAAACCTACCATCACCAAGGCAAACAATTCCAGTTTGGGGCAATTCTAGTTGTTAGAATATTTTTTCTTCTGATGTTAAACCTAAGTTTTCTTCTTTTCAGTTTCCATCTCTTGCTCCATTTTTTTTCTTCCCTCTTGGGCCAAAGTTAGAAGTTTAATCCTTTCTCCACATTTAAACTTCAAATATTTGAATATAGTTATCTTGTCCCTCTTGAGCTTTCTATTTACTATGCTAAATGACCTTTCTTCCATCAACCAGTCCTCACATGATATGGACTGAGAGAACTTCTTTACAAGCCTGGCTGCCTTCCTCTAGATACTCTCCACCTTATCATATTCTTAAACTATGGAAACTAGAACTCACGAATACTTAAGATGAGGTCTGCAAAGGATGGTGTACACTGGGACTATCATTTATTTCGCTATTCATAAATGCTTTTCTTCTTTTAAGTCTAAGGTGACATCAAATTTTATTGGCCTCTATATCATACTGGTGACTCATCGAGTTTGCTATAAGCTAAGATGCCAAGATCTTTTTCCCGAATAACTGCGTCTAACCAAGCCTCTCCCATTTTGTCTTGTGAAGGTGATATTTTTGTACCCAAATGAAACATTTTTACCTTTATCCTAGTGAATTTCATTTTATTATATTCAACCTAACTCTTTTGCCTGCTATTATCTTTTTGGATTGTGACTTTCATTAAGTGCGTAAACAGCTAGCTGGTACAGTGGATAGATTGCTAGACCCAGATTCAGGAAGACCTGAGTTCACATCCAGTCTCAAACTGGATGTGTGACCCTGGGCAATCGCTTTATATCAGGCTGCCTCACTGGATGATACCAGCACCTAATCTCAGAATTGTTGTGAAAATCAAATGAGATAATAATTGTAAAGCACTTAGTACATTAATTGGCACATGGCAAGACCTATATAAATGCTAGTTGTTATCATCATCATCATGATTATTGTTTATTGTTGTTGTCATTAGCCCCCACCCCCAGCTTTGTATCACTTGTAAATTTGATGAACATGCCAGTTATGCCTCTATTTAAGTGACTGATAAAAAAATATTAAACAGCCCAGGGCCAAGCACAAATCGTGGGCTACTCTGCAGAAGACCTCCCTCCATATTGATACTGAACATTAATAACCACTCCTTGAGTCCAATCATTCAACCAGCTCTAATGATATCTAATTATAGCCTCATCTAGTCCATATCTCTCCATCTTTTCCACAATAATCGTATGCCATACTTTATCGAAAGCTTTTCTCAAATGTATATAAAGAATACTCACAACATTCCACTCACCTCCTAATTCAGTAACACTATAAAGAAAAGAAAAGAAACACCATTAGTTTGGAATGATGTGTTCTTGATGAAGATCTGCCGGCTTTTTGCAATCATTGCTTCCCTTTCCAGATATACAAAAACCATAGCTTTAATGATCCACCCTAAAATTTCCCCCAGAATTAAAATCAAACTTACCAGCCCTAAACTTTGCAGACTCTCTTTACTACCATAATAAGCAGTTGAACATCAAGAAGGGTTTATTAAGCTCCTGTTATGTGTCAGGCACTGGGATAGATGCTGAGGATACAGATACAAAATCAAAATAGCGGCTGCCCTCAAGGAGCTTAAATTCTAACGGGTTCGACAACATGCACATGGATAATTTTGTACATAACATGTAGAAAATGAAAACAAAGTAATCCGGTGAAGAAATATACTGGTAGCTGAAAGGAATCTGCAAATGCTTTATGTAGAAAGTCGTGTCTGAGCTGAGATTTGAAAGAAACCAGGAATTCTGAGAGATAGATGTGAGCTAAGAATGCAGTGCAAACGTGGAGATAACCAGTGACAAAAGATGGAGGCAAAAGATGAAACACTCTATGTTCAGAACCCCAAGTAGGCCAAGATGACTGGAGTACTGAGTATATGAATGGGAATAATGTACAAGCTTGGTTGATATGACTTCATGTAGATCTATAAACCAGAGGACCCCCAAAACAAAGACTATTCAAATAGTTCAACATGTTGCAACCTCTTTAATTTATTAATGCATAGGCTATATGCCATATGAATCCTATGGTCATTGTGAAGTGATTTACTGAACAATTCATAGCCAAATGAATAGAGAGTATCTGGTGTCCTAATTTTGCCATTTAGGTGGCTTCCTGGAGGTGAAGGCATTTGAGTTGGTCTTTATAGAAGGCAGGAATTCAATAGGTAGCAGAGGAAGGCTGCATTTCAATGACAGACAACATATGTCATGCTTTGCCTCTTTCTGATTAAAGTAGAATGAAAATTTATGGGTCATGGGGCTGGAGGAAGAGAAGAAGGAATAGGTCTAGTAAATTGAGAATTATGGATGACTTGGCTCCTGTGAACAGAGATCTCACAGCACACAATTCATATTTATCTTTGAAAAATAAATATTTCACATAACTATTGAGTTTGAATGGCTGAGAAGAATATATAGGGAAAGAAATGGAGATCCCAGCAGTGAACTAGGGAATTCTTAATATTAGCTTGTGAATACTTGTCTAGAAATTCACCATTAAAGACTGAAAAAGATGAAAAATACATGTTTTATTTTGTTAAATGTAATATACATTTAAAGAAAATGAACAGTAAGTAATAGAAACCCATAGTTTCACAACCAACCTTCTTTTGTTTCCTGCATTTGAAATGTTTGTACTCATTAAATTCAAAATATTTTAAATAATCTTTAAAGACCCATATCAGTTTTTCCTTGATTATTATTTGCAGAACACTATTGCTACACTTAATAAAAAAACAACACAAAAAATTGGCCTATAATTACTAAAGCACATGATCCGAGACTAAACATGAGCTTGTCTTCTGTTTTTCCCAGAGAGAGGTGCCCACATCTACCATTCTTTCCCAGAGAAGGAAAGGGAACAATGAGATTTCTCTAATTTTTTTTATAAGAACAATTAAAGATGCATCAGGCTTTAATGATATTGATTTCCTCCTGTCCCTTTCTCCTCTCCAGTCCAAATGGGACAGATAGATTTATTAAACCCTTGTGCCTTCCCTTCCTGCCCCTGAATGAGCAACAACCCCATTATAGAAATTGTTTTTGTTTTGTTTTGTTTTCTTTTCTTTTTTCTAGCCATCCAGAAGGCACAGCCTGTATAGGTGATATTGGGGGATGGCAGTAGAGCCAAAGGAAGATTAAAAAATACCTCATCCCAGAGACCAAGAAGCAAAGAAAATAAATTTAATTTTATCACCCTTATATCTCCCTTTCCCCCCTTCTACACTCCTCACTTCTTCCTTACTCTCTAGGTATCCACTTTTCTCACAGTGCCTTCTGGCTACCCACTCAGTTCAGACCTGCCACCTCCCACGTACCCTCCATATAATGACTACTTCCTCATCTTCCTTCATTGAATGTTAGGAGGAAAAGAGCCTCAGTACGCTGATTTACACTTAGGTGTGAATGACCAATAGCAATTTTTAAAGATGAGCATAAATAAAGTTCCTTAGTGATGTACTTTGGTCATTGGTTGAAAAAAAAAAAAACAACCCAACAACAACTATCAAAAAGTTCCACACTTCTTGACATTCTTGCTTTATTGGCCTTTCATTTATTCATGGAGATCTTCTAGTACTGAGATTCATTTATTGCTAAGGCACTGTCTACTTTACTGGGGGCCAGAGGTCCATCAAGGGATCATAAAAAGTCTACAAAACTTGTGTTTCTCACAAGTGTGAAATAGTTTGCCTTTAGTCAAGATGCTTAACTACATGCTTTCCCTCTAAAGATACAGTCTATGTAATAGAGGAAAGAGCCAACTCCTCCACTAGAGGAGCTGAGTTCTAATTTTTGCTCTAAGCAGCTGTGTCCTTGGGTAACTCAGTCAACCTCTCTAGGCCTCATTTTCTGCACCTATTACATGAGGAGGTCAAACTAAACCAAAGTTTAGCAACATTCCAAGGGTATAGAGCACTACCTTGTTTGTTTTTAACTAGTGGTAGAAATTTTTCAGTTGACCTCATCTCCACTGCCTACTATTTATTGTTTTTAAATAGTTGTCAGAGTAGCTTCCTTCCTCAAGTTGGTGTATATTCTTTGATGTTTTTACATTATATCTCTCATTAGGAATAAACACTTTAAAAATGTTTATTAAATTTTACATTCTCATAGATATTAAAGAAGGTTAAGCCATCTGTGGCAAGGTAATCCTAGTGCTACAAGAAAAAATACCATTTAGAATCTGACCACTGACTTCCTAGGGAAGAGGTCTGCCTTCCATCCTTTGGGAGTGGCCAAGCAGAATGAGAATAGGCTTCAGGATAGGTGAGTTTTCCAAACAGGACAAACATTCTCTCCTGTTAATGTTTCTTAGGAGAAATATGGTTTGGTAGAAAGAGTACTGTTAAAGTCAGGAGAGGTCTGGATTTGAATTTTGGCTGATACTTTTGTGATTTCTTATATCTCTGAGCAAAAATCTTCACTTCTCCGGGGTTTAGTTTCATCAAATGTCAGATGAAAATAAAGGAGGAAACTACCCAGATTACAAGACCACCTCTGAAGCTTACTGCTTGTATGTGGTTTGTCCTTTGTTCTTGAAGAGGACTGTGACATTAAGAAGATGATAACATGACTTGCAGTTGAATTGGATTTGAGTGATGGAGGGCTGTGCAAAGTCACCAGTCTCACTTTCTCCTCCAGGGCCATTTGTATCCAGTGGCCAGATACAGATCAGGATGACTGGAGATCGCCCAGGATGCAGTGGGAGACTTGGCCTTTTTAAGCTAAGGTCTTTTAGGGGTCTCATTTTGAGTGAAGCAACAGTCATTCAATGAATAGGTTGTTTAAGAAGTGAGCCAACCAATGGCCCCTTTAATTAAAAAAAAAAAGTCAAACTGGGAGGTGAAGACCCTCAGGGTTGCTGGCCAAAAGAGAAACAATTACTATTTACATTTGCTGTGAGCCAAGAGGCTTCAAAAAGTAGCCAAGTAGTGACTGGGCAAAGATCTATTGTTGTCCAATCAATGAGAGCTGAGTGAACTGCCTCCTGGGTCCCATCTTCTTCTTCTATACAATAAGGGGGTTGGACAAGATGGTCCTTGAGGTTTCTTCCAACTCTAGAACAATGAGCCTATGAAAATTTTTATTCTACCTCTGTAAGATGATACTATTTAAAGATTGAAAAGGTTTCAGAAGCCAGACAGCCCAACCTAGTTGTTGCACAGATGAGAAAACTAAGGGCCAGCAATTTGCCAAAGGTCAAACAGTGAATAATGAGTCAGGATTCTAACCCAGGTCTTTTGACCCTGAAACAAGTGATCTTTCATCCTATTGCCAATTACTCCATCAAAGAAAGAGCTTTGTAGACCTAAAAGGTAATAGAGACCTAAAAGGTATTAGTGAATAAAATGCTGACCCTGGAATCAGAAGGACTTAGATTCCAACATTTTCTAGATGCATCATACTGGGAAAGCCCTCAGCAATGATTTCCTTATCTGAAAAAGGAGGATATTAATAGTAGCACATATCTCACAGAGTTATTATGAGGCTCAAATGAAGTAATATGCATGTAAATTTTAAGCACAATTTAAAGCACTCTGTAAATTACCTATTGCTCTACAAGAATCCCAATTATATTGCTATTATGCCAGAATTAGCAAAGAATTAGGCCAGTCATCATTAGTTTTCCTTTCCTGTTGGTTAAATATCTTGTATTCTTTTCAGAACTTTGTCCCTTCTCAAACTTTGGTTATGATTTTGCATTTTGGAGATGGAGCAGAGATGAGGAAGTAAAACTTTCCAACTGGAGAGTGGACCCTATAACTATGCACTAGGGGAAGTGGACTCTTTCCAAGATGATCATGCACAGCCAAAATATTATAATGCATGTGGTTTTGTACAAAGGGGAGAACATAAATCATACTTAACACCTGGCCATGTCTGTTTATTAAGAGTTATTTGCAAAATATATAACTTACCCATGCCTTATAGGCAATTAACACAACTTCTCAACTTTGAACAAATCTTCCAAATACCCTCTGTTAATCTCTCCCTTTTAAAGAAACTGAAGTTGTAGGGAGCCAGAGAGAACTATATAAATGCAAACAGCTCAGAAACAAAGCTGGGGGCCTAAACTCTGGTAAGTATATTAGCATAAGAATGCTAAATGAATCTGGAGCTCTTAGAAGGGGCCATTGTCAGAAGCAGTGGGACCCCCAGCAGTTCAGGAAGAAGGGCATTATCTCAGCCTGGGGTAAGCATGACATCACCTATTGGGTCTTCAATCTTCCCTTCTCTTCCCATTCATCCTAACCTGGGATAGATAACTACCTAGCAGTAGGAAAAGAATTACAGTTTCTTTGTTGGAGAACATCAAAGACAATGAGTAGGGGAAAGACAGTCATTCATCTAGGCTTGACAGACAGAATGGTAAAGTAGGAAGAATGGTGGCCTTGTAATCAAGAGAGACATAAAGTCAGGATTCTACCTTAGGCCCTCTCCCTGAGTTAGCTTATCAGCTCCCATAGAGTCATTGCTGTGTAGATAACTCCCACATCTGTATGTCTACCTCCCTTCTCTCCAAAGCTACAGTCCCATATCTCCAACTTCTTACCAGATCTTATAAGCATTTCAAATTCAATGTAACAAAAATTCAACTTGTTACCTTCCTTTGTAAATCTAGGGCTGAAGATAGAACTGATGAGATCACCAAGTGAAATAGTATAAAGGAAAAAGGACAGAACTCTGAGGATCACTTATGGTTAGAGAACATAATTTAGATGAGGATCCAGGAAAGGAGACTAAGAAGAAGTAGTCAGATAAATAGGAGGAAAACCTAGAGAGAAGAGAGTATCAAGGAGGCGGGAGTGATGTCAAGGAGAATAAGGAGTGGGAAAAAGCTACTGGATTTGTCAACTAAGAGATCATTAGTAACTTTAGAGTGAGCAGTTTTGTTAGAATGATAAGCTCAGAAGCCAAATTTTTAGGGTTAAGAAGAGAGTAAGAGGAGGAAAAGTAGAGGTATCTACTGTAGACTACTTTTTCCAGGAGTTTAGATACAAAGGGCAAAAGAGATATAGGATGAGAGCAAGGATGGAAGGATCAATTGAGTTTATTTGTCAGGATAGGAGAGACATGCACATGTTTGTAAGCAGTAAAGAATGAGCAAATAGACAGGAAGAGATGGAAAATAAGTGATAGAGTGGGGGTGCTAGAAGGTTAGAGGAGATGGGACGGAATAGGATTGCTTGAACAAGTAAAAGGGTTTTCTTTGGTAAGAAGTAAGTCCACTTCATTATGTGAGACAGGGGTGAAGGAGATAGCAGCAGAAGGAATTTGAATGACAGAAGATGAGAAAGACAGAAGAAGAGGGAGCTCATGGAGAATGACCCCCTTTTTCCTATAAAATAGGAGGCAAAGATCTCCACTGAGATGGTGGAAAGAGGGATAAAAAGGTTTGGAAGAACACCTGTGGAGAGTAGGACAAGAAGTCCATAAAGGAGCCATAGTAGGATTGCCTAGCAGTGGGGAGGGCCCCCTTGAGGTTATATAATACAAATTTGTGGTGGACTCAGAATAATTGTGTGATTTTCTTCTCATTCAATCAGCAGTGTGTGTGTAGGAACAAAGGCAGGAAATGTTGAGTGTGATCCAATGCTAGGTCTTGGCAGGGTGTAGCTGATATAATAAGAGGGGATAGGGATTCAAGAGAGGGCAAAAGTATTCGAAATAGGGAAAAGAGCAAGTTGCCAGAATTTTGAATTTGTGGCAGATATAAATCGCATGAAACTCAAAGGAAGAGATATTATTGAGTGATTTCGGAAAGAAGAGACCTTGGATGTGGCATGGGAGAATGAATAAGAGAATGAGAGGCTTATTAACTAGTCCATGCTATTGATTGAAGGACCTGGGAATGTTGAGCTTTGAGAAGAAAAGGCTTGGGGCAAAACATGGCAGCCTTAAAGCATATAAAGAGTTGTCACGCATCTTATGATTAGACTTTGTTTGTTCCCAGAAGGCAAAATTTGGAGCAAGGGGGTGGATGGTGCAGAGATTAATTTTGTCTTGATTTAAATATAAGCCTCCTAATAATCTGAGCTTCAACAAAATGGAATGGAATTCCTCAGGACAAAGTGGTCCTTCTCACTACAGCCCTTCAGGCGAAGACTGAGGGATCCCTCCCAGAGAATTACTATGCCAAGTATTCCTGTTTAGGTTAGAAATGATTTCTGACATCTCTTACAATTTTGTGACTCTGTGAGTGTATGACATGTGTGTATGTATTTGTGTACATATAAATGTGTGAGAGACAGAAAGAGAAACAAAAGAGAATAAACATTTATATAGCACCTACTATGTGTCAGGCATTATATTAAGTTATTTATTAATATTTTCTAATTTAATCTCACCTGATAGACAGGAGAAAGGAGAGAGGGAGAGAGAGTTGAAACCAGAAAGATGCATTCAAGTCCTGCATTTGACATATACTGATTGTTAAACTGTGGAAAAATCACTCAACCTTTCCCCACTGGGAAATTTTATCAGATTATAAATTGCAAAGATAGTGTTGACATTCATTGGTAGAAACAGTTTCCTCATCCAGGAAGTTGTGTATGCCAAAGAAATCACAGGTCCAGTCGCTATCTTTGTGCGTGGGTGTGTCAGTGCGTGAGTGTGTTTGTGTAGTAGAGTCTCAGAAGAGAAATCTGATCTCTATAATATGTCTGATAACATGGTCTATTAGAAATATCATTGATTAAGAATCAAGAAACCTGGCGGGGCGGAGCCAAGATGGCGGCTGGGAAGCAGTGACTGGCGTGAGCTCCCCACCAAGTTCCTCCAAAAACCTATAAAACAATGGCTCTGAACCAATTTTAGAGCTGCAGAACCCACAAAGTGGC
>CM053622.1:103960263-104012823 GCA_028646595.1 Phalanger gymnotis
GGTTTCACACCTGATAGGGCTTTGGGCCTGGGGCTTAGCGTTTAACAGGGGAAAGTACTTTCACCATAAACAAAAGCCAAACTCCTCAAGGGCACCCGTTAAACTAAGCCCATTTTGCCTTACTGGCACACTTCTTCAGCTCATTTTACAGATGAGGAAATTGAGGCAATTGGGCTTAACTGACTTGCCCAGGGTCACAAAGCTCTTAAGTATCTGAGGCTAACTTGGAAATCCTGACAATGAGTCTTCCTGTCTCCAGTCTTGACACTCTATCCAGTGCCCCAGAGTTTTTCTAGATTACTGTAGTGTTGCATAAACTCAGTTTTCTCATATATAAAAAGGAGGGAGGAGGGGTCAGGCTAAATGGTCTCTGAGTTCCTTTCCAATTCTCGATCTATGTTCCTATAAGAAACATGATGTTCTTTTGTGTTTTGGAATCTTGGTGGTGTTTTGGTAATATTATCTTCTATCGCCTCTGCCTTGATGATTAGAAATACATGGGAAATGACTTGAAGTTCCTTATAATCACAATGGAATAGTTATAGACCAGATGTAATCACAAATGCTGAGGAGATAAAGAGCAATACACAGGGCAGGATGGGATTCACCAAGGAAGCACTTGCCATGGTGTGTTTTCAGCTCTAGATCATGTTCCTCATAGGAGTTCTAGGCTTCATGGCCTCATAAATAAGGTTGACAGAGAAGGGTTTTCAAGGCTGAGAGTCAGTGTTTGATGATAGTTCTACTTTCTTAAAATTAGCAAGTCATGTAATCTTTCAGTGCTCAGGGTAGCTCTAAGACTATAACTTACAGGAGAGTAATGTACCCACCTATGGGGTGGGAGGTCCTTAGATTGATGAAATCAGAGGTCATAAAAACATGAATGTAGGTAAGTTAGGAATGTGTGTGTACATGTGCGTGTGTGAAAAATACCTTTCTAGAACACATTTTGCTTATGGAATCTTTATTGTAGGTAGCAAAAGTTTCATTATTACAAAATGGAGAGTGACAGACACTTTTTTTAAAATCAATAACCCAGCTGAAAACTATGTGATACATAATATACCGTTAGTATTAATCATTATGGGTACAAAGTATAGTAGGTAGAGAGACAACTAGAAATGAAATCAGGAAGACCTGGGTTCAAGTCTTATTTCAAACACTTATCAGCTGTGACCCTGAGCAAGTCTGGCTGGCTTTCCTGTTTCATAAGATGTCATAGCAATGACCTCTCAGGGTTGTTTTGATACTCAAATAAGATAATATATGGAAAATACTTTGAAAACATTACAATGGCTCTATAAATGCTAACACGTCATTCGGTTATTTTTTTTTTCAATAAAGAACAGGGATTTCATCTGTTTAAGGCCCTCCTTTGGAGTAAACTCCCTACATTGATGCAGATAGGTAACTGTTCAGTAATGTATAGTCTTGGTTGCCAGGCAGTATTTAGAATTTTTATGATTTACCTAGGGTCACACAATAGGGATATGTCAGAGTCAGCTTGACATAGGGACTAAAGAGCCCGCCTCAGAGTCAGGACGACTCAAATTGTTGCTGTTGACTGTTATTGTAAATTGAAAGTGGAACTTTAATGGTTAATGGAGCAAATGATCCTAACACTTCATCCAAGGGCTCTTTTCCCAGCTTCTCTCCCCACGCCCAAGCCAAAGCAGCCCTAGCTCCGATGCTCTGGGAAATCCCATGCCATTTAAACCCTGATTAAAACCATCCATCTGGATTACAGTCAGAAACATCTTGTAAGTCAGTTAACTACCCAAATCAAAGACACAGAGCACTTCTACTTGAAACCTAGAAGGGTGTGGCTTTGCACGTCCAGAGCATCTACATCCTTTCTGCATTTTAACAGAAGCCGTTGGTCTGTTTTGTCTGCAAGGACTAGTTCTTAATCTGGTTTCCCCCACAAACAGTGCCACATTTGTTGTCCTCACTGCTTTTATTGTTCATATGATAAGTATGTTCGGGATTGGGGTGGGGAGGATACTAAGAAAAAAAAATTTCTTTACAGAGACAAGGAGCTGACTTTGTCTTTGCCTCTCTGTTTCCCACAGAGTTAACAGTGGGAAAATCCTATTTCCTGTCTTTCTTTTGGAATGAGACCTGGATGGGATGAATCAGCCTATTACCAAGGTTTCATAGAATTCTGGATGGAATGCAGGGAAATTCTGATAGGATATGATTCTACAGACCAGTGAGGTTACTAGGCTCTGCTGGCAAGCTTCACCTAATTTATATCCAGACCTGCCAAATGCTACTACTTTATGGGATGTAAGATGGTTACATCAATGCTTCAATAGTTGTAACACCCTTGCACCTGTTTTGTTCTAGTCTTGCTTTTTTCTAGCAAAAGTTAGATCCTTCTTTGTGAGAACTTGCTCCTGGATTGTCCTGCTTTTCATGGAACCTAAACCAGAAACAGGAGCATCACTTGGAGACATACCATGAGATCGATAGGTCAGGGGCATTCAAGGCTCCTTTCTAGGAAGTTGGTGAATAAGCCTGCTCAGTCTATGAGCAGATCGCTCCTCAGCTAATCTGCCTGCATTCTGGAGCAATTTCTTTTTGGCTCATCCATTGGGCAAGCTAATTGAAAACTCTCACCAGCATAAACCATAAAAATAAACCCAGAGAAACTATCATTGAAGTAAAGTTTAATATTGGAGCAGATGGTTCTCATGTCGATCAGCTTGGAGGGTGAGGGGTGAGGGTGGGGGTGGGGGTAGGAGGAGAGCCAAAGAATTTCTCAGACTTCCCAGATGCTACAAGATAGATTTTTGATTCCCAGAATTCATCAAAATAGACACTCAGATCTGCAAACAGGAATTCCCCTTTCAAGTGACACAGGATGGCAACACAGCATTATATCATGGGAGATCTAGATGCAGTACAAAGAGCACTTGCTCAAAATCAGTAGACCTGGATTAGAGTCCATGTAGACTCTGTCTAGCTATGTGACCTTGGGCAAGTCATTTCACCACAATCGGCTTCAATTTCTTTGTCTGTAAAATAGGCATAGCAATACTTGTCTTATTATTGCATACTATGGTTGTGAAGAAAAAGTATGTATGCATATATTGTATAGTTATCTCTTTGTATATATATATATAATATGTATGTATATGTGTCTGTATTATATATATACATATATACACATATGTGTATATATTAAAGTATAATATAAAAACTACATAATACATAAATATACAAAATATAATATAGTATCATTAGATTATTAATACATAGTATTTCTAAAGCACCTAAACTACATAATCACTATGTGCTATAGAGAGAACATTTAAAGTATGGTCATCATTATGTTGTATTTACATTTGGTCCCTCAGACTCCTTAGATTCCTTCAATGCTCTGCTCCAAGTGCTCTTTCATATACATATATATGCACGTATATATGTATATCTATTTATTTTGTGATCTTTCAGCCGTTAGTGCTTCCCTAAAATAAAAATGCTTGCTTATAAAGAAGGGAGTTGTCCATTCTTGTACTTCAGTCAATCAACCAATCAATCAACAGACAGGGTTGTTTCATTGGTTGTTGTCATTCATTCTTGAAGAGGCCCAAAGTGACATCATGATATTGGAGTCAAGGTACAATGTGGCCGACTGTGGCTGATCAGGCCAGTATGAGCTCAGAAGGCTTTGCCACAGATCAGCAACAAATAGTCCACATGAGCATTTGGAGGGAAGATTTCTCTAAATAGGTATATCACATATTTCTTTTGAACTTGTGCAATTCTGCTTTGCTCGTAGAGCATAACTCCTTGTTTGATGTGGTCATGCCATGCCAGACGGTACTGTGCCAGTGACTCTCATGTCTCACAATCTATTCCAACGTTTTTCACAGAGACCTTGAGAGTGTCCTCATATCACTTCTCACCTCCATGTGAGTGCTTGCCTTGTGTGAGTACTCTAAAATAGTCTTTTAGACAAACATAACTTTGGCATTCAAACAACATGGCCAGCCCATCAGAATTGGACTCTCTGCAGTAGAGTTTGAATGCTTGGCAGTTCAGCTGAAGAAAAGGACCTCAGTGCCTGGTGCCTTATCTTGCTATGTAATCTTCAAAATCTTCCTAAGACTATTCAAATGGAAGAGATTCAGTTTCCTGGCATGACTGTGGTATACTGTTCAGGTTTCACAGGCATATAGCAATGAGGTCAGCACAATGGCTCTGTAGGCTTCAGGGAGGCAACATAATACTCTTCTTTCTAATACTTTCCTTTGGAGCTTCTCAAATACTGAACTAGCTCTGGCAACGTGTGCATCAAGCTCCTCATCTATGTGGACATCCCTGGAAAGTATACTGCCAAGTGAACTTTTCCACAGCATTCAAAATTTTTTCCATTTGCTGTAACCAATAGTTTTATGTATGGATGATGTGGTTCTGACTGATAGAGTTCCTTTTTTTTGGTGTTAATTGTTAGGCCAAAATTAGCATAAGCAGCAGAGAATCAATCCATACTGTATTGCCTCTCAGCTTTACGGTCATCTGTGAACAAAAAGTCATGTATCAACTCTCCCTCTGCTTTAGTCTTGGCTTGTAGCCTTTTCAATTTAAATAATTTGCCATCGGTGCAGTAGTTGACCTTAATTTTGTTTTCATCCATGTGAAGTTGTCTGAAAACATCATACTAAAAACCATGGAAGCAAGCACACAGTTCTGCTTCACCCCACTGCTGGCTGGGAAAGCACAAGAGCAACATCCATTATCCAGAACTCATGTAAGCATGCCATGATGAAATTGAAACTCAAGACTAATGAACTTTTCTGAGCAACCAAATTTCATCATGATCTTGCACAAATTCTCACAACTGACGCTATTAAAGGCCCTGGTCAGATTTACAAACGTTGTGTACATTCCTCTGTCCTGCTCCTGGCATTTCTACTGGAGTTATGGTGCAGCAAAAACCATATCAACCATTCCTTGGCTGTTTCTGAAGCCACACTGGCTCTCAAGGAGATGACCATCTTTCAGGTGAAAGATCAGCCTATTAAGGAGAACTCTGGCAAGAATCTTATTGGTAATGGCTAAGAAAGAGACCCCCCCCAATGTAATTGGCAAAAGATATGATTAGATTTTTGAAATATAAACAAATAATAGAAACCAATAGATCCTGTGATCACTATATGAAGGTGCGAACTTCTCTTTAAATGGGTCAAGACGAGAACAATGTTATTGTTAGCATAAGAAGCTAACCACATCATTGGGAAATTTAAAGAGCTGAAAGAATGTAAAGTTTTGTATTCAAGTACCATACTATCCTAGTGGTGGAACAGCTATACTTCAGTGGATTACTCTTGGAGGAGGAGGAAAATTAAATAATCTCACACTAAGGCTAAAGATGGAAAAAACATGGATACAGGATACAGAAAAATAGCCACCTGTTGGAAAAAGATAACTCAAGGAATGATCTTTTGCACCAGAGAATAATGCTGACTGTGGACTTGACAAAATACTTCCAGTAATCAGAAAATATATTGTTTATGCCTATCCCTTACTACGATTGTATTCTAAGTTTGATTCCATTTTTCCCATGGCTACTATGTGTATTTGTGGGAGATGTGTGCCCCAGACTTTTGGAGAAATGCTTTCTATCAACTGTTCTTACCATCTTACTGTAGCATCATAGTAAATACCTTTAATAATTAATTCTAGGGGCTAGTCATCAACATGAAACCTGTTATGTGGGAGTAAGTATACTAGACATAAAGAATAATAAATAATCTAATAATCCTCTGAAGGCCCCAAACCATGAATGCAAACTCATTGTAGGAGAGTGATTTCAGAAGAGGTGCCACTTCTGTACTTATATGGGTACATGTTGTCTTACCCAATAGAATATAAGCTCTTTAAGGATAAAGACTCTTATTTTCGTCCTTACATTTACAGTGTCAATGGCAGTGTTCAACACATCGCAATTTAAAAATTCTTGTTGATCAACTGAGATATGGTAGAGATAGAAACAAGATCTGGTAACTAATTGAACATGCGGAGTTGAATGAGAGTGTGGATTTGAGGCTACTGAAGATATGAAGCTGACAAGGATGGGACTTTCAATGAAGGAGGGGATTTTGAGAGAAGACAATGAGTTCTGTTTCAATCATACTGAGTTTTAGATATCTCCAGCATATACAGTGTGAAGTGTCCAATAGGTTCTTAATGATGAAAGACTGGAGCTCAAGAAAGAATATAGGGCAAGATCTGGGAATCATCTCCATAGAAATGATAAATGAATCCTTGGGAGCCAAGATCGTCGCATGAGAGAATATAGAGAGAAAAGGGAAGAGGATACATACATGCACAGTGTGGAGGTACGACATGGATTTTGATAATATAACAAAGCAGACTGAAAAGTTGTAAGACAAGTAAATGACAAGGAGATCAAAGATCCCCATTTACTATACTTTGAATGATAGTATCCTGACGGTTCCTCAATCTTGAGTGACAATTTTTCTTTTCCATTAATTCCAAAGACTGAGATCCATATGTACATAATACATGCTATTTACATATATATAAATATTTAAATATAAATGCCCATATGTCATATGTAGACATGCACACACATATACACATACCCCTGCATATACCTCCATGTGTACGGAAAATTTTATGCATATGTAGATGTGTATGTATATATTATATATACATATACATCATATTCAAACATATATATAAACATCTCGCAAATGGACACAAATCTCAAATACACATGTCTTAGGATGTATTTCTATATGCCTGTTGACACTGACATTAGATTTGGAATGTAATATCCTAAAGGAGAGGCATCATGGGGAATCTGATACATTGCCATATGTTAGTGAGCACATAATAATCACCCCTTGATGGTGATGAAATGAAGTATGTACCTGACCACTGCTGAGGAACTAGTGCCTTAGCAGGACCAGATGCTATTTTTGGCTCACCCTCTTACTCCATGAATTGGAAAAAAAAAGAAGAAAACACTAAAATCCATTACACCACCCTTCGTAAAAATCTACCATTGGAATTATCTGTAGGACAGCTTTCTCTATGCATATGGTTGTCATAGCAATTAACATTGCTCTCCCAAATAACTTTTAAGGCTACTTTTGTCATAAAACATGTTTAGGTTATTAACTCACTCAGGGGACTTGATGGGGATCCCAAAGGGAATTTTCTGCAATGGGAATTGGGCCTATGTAGAGCCTGTTGGAATAAGGCCTGCAAAATATGGTATACTCAATGTTAGCATGTTCATTCTCCTAGTGATTTTTCCCTCTGCTATTGTTCTCATGATCAAGAGTTACATAAGAAGGTTAAAAATGAAATCATTACTCCTAGATCGAAATGCAACCTAATCCTCTCCCTACTCTCACAAGAACATTCTTCCCCAGGGGCTAAAGCTTTTCCTTTGTAAGAAATTTACACCAATATTTGACAGAAATAAAAATACTTGAATATGGTGTCACTGCTGCTTGGTTCGTCATTCTTTTAAGGCAAAAAACATGGTGCCTGATCTCAGGGAGCTCACATTCTTTTTTTTTTAAATATATAATTAACTAATCTATTTTTTCCACATTCACTTCCATAAAAGTTTGAGTTTTAAATTTTCTCCTCTTCCTTCTCTTCCCTTCCCCCCGAGATGTAGTCAATCTGACATAGGCTCTACTTATATATTCATATTAAACATATTTTCACATTAGTCATTATGTAAAGAAGAATTAGAACTAATGGGAGGAACCACAAGAAAGAAGAAACAAAACAACAAAAGAAAAGGAGAGCAAAAGGGAAGTATGCTTCCATCTGTATTCAGACTCCAAAGTTCTTTCTCTGGGTAGCGTTTTCCATTGTGCATCTTTTGAAACTCTCTTAGATCCTTGCATTGCTGAGAAGAGCTAAGTCTATCAAAGTCAATCATCACACAACATGTCTGTTACTGTGTACAATGTTCTCCTGGTTCTGCTCATTTCATTTAGCATCAGTTCATGTAAGTCTTTCCAGGTTTTTCAGAAGTCTGCCTGCTCATCATTTCTTATAGCATAATATCGTTCCATTACATTCATATGCCACAACTTGTTCAGCCATTCCCCTCAATGTCCAATTACTTGCAAAAAGAGCTGCTATAAATATTTTTGTATGTGTGGGTCTTTTTTCCCTTTTTATGATCTCTTTGGGATATAGAACTAAAAGTAGTATTGCTAGGCCAAAGGTTATGCACAGTTTATAGCATTTGGGACATAGTTCCAAATTACTCTCCAGAATGGTTGGATCAGTTTACAACTCCACCAACAATGCATTAGTGTTCCAATTTTACTACACCTTCTCCAACATTTATCATTTTCCTATTTGATCACATTGGCCAATCTGATATGTGCGATGTAGTATCTCAGAGTTGTTTTGATTTGCATTTCTCTAATCAATATTTATTTAGAGCATTTTTTCATATGACTATAAACAGCTTTAATTTTTTCCTCTGAAAACTGCCTGTGCATAACCTTTGACCATTTATCAATTGGGGAATGACTTTTATTCTTATAAATTCAACTTAGTTCCCTATTTTAGAAAATATATCTTTATCAGAAACATTACTTGTAAAAATGGTCGCCAGCTTTCTGGTTCCCTCCTAATCTTGCTTGCTTTGGCTTTGCTTGTGCAAAAAAGAAAAATTCAATTTAATATAATCAAAATCATGGATTTTGTATTTTATAATGTTCTCTATGTCTTGTTTCATCGTTAATTCTCCCCTTCTCCATAGATCTGACAGGTAAATTATTCCTTGCTCTCTTAGTTTCCTTATACTATCAGTCTTTATATCTAAATCATGTACCTATTTTGACTTTATCTTGGTATAGGGTGTAAGATCTTGGTCTATGCCTAGTTTCTGCCTCTTTTCCAGTTTTTCCATCAATTTTTGTTGAATAGTGAGTTCTTATCCCAGAAGCTAGAGTCTTTGGATTTATCAAATAGGAGATTACTATAGTTATTGACTGTCGTGTCTTGCATACCTAACCTATTCCACTGCGACCATTTTATTTCTTAGCCAGTACCAAGTAGTTTTGATGATTGCTGCTTTATGATACAATTTGAGATCTGGTACAGCTAGGCTACCTTCCCTTGCATTTCTTTTCATTAATTCCCTTGGTATTCTGGACCTTTTGTTCTTCCAGATGAATTTTGTTATTGTTTTTTCCTAGCGCTATAAAAAAATTTTTGGTAGTTTGGTATGGCACTGAATAACTAACTGAATTGAGGTAGAATTGTCATTTTTTATTATCTTAGCTCAGCCTACCTATGACCAACTGAAATTTTTCCAATTATATAGCTCTGACTTTCTATTTTGAAAAATGTTTTGTGATTGTGTTCATATAGTTCCTGGGTTTGTTTTGGCAGGCAGACTTGCAAAGATTTT
Organism: Phalanger gymnotis; assembly: GCA_028646595.1. NCBI lineage: Eukaryota > Metazoa > Chordata > Mammalia > Diprotodontia > Phalangeridae > Phalanger > Phalanger gymnotis. The sequence goes on from CM053622.1 coordinate 103,969,694, forward strand.
ATAATATCTACAGTGATTTTAAATGGGATTTCTCTTTTTATCTCTTGCTTTTGGGCTTTGTTAGTAATATATAGAAATGCTGATGACTTATGTGGGTTTATTTTATATCCTGCAACTTTGCTAGAGTCATTAATTATTTCAAGTAGGTTTTTACTTGATTCTCTAGGACTAAGTATATCATCATATCATCTACAAAGAGCGATAGTTTCTTCTTTGCCTATCCTAATTTCTTCTACTTCTTTTTCTTCTCTTATTGCTAAAGCTAATGTTTCTAGTACCATATTGAATAACAGTGGTGATAATGGAGATCCTTGTTTCACACCTGATTTTATTGGAAATGTATATAGCTTATCCCTGTTACATATAATGCTTGCTGAAGATTTTAGGTAGATGCTACTTATCATTTTAAGGAAGGCTCCATTTATTCCTATACTCTCTAGTGTTTTTAATAGGAATGGATGTTGTATTTTGTCAAAAGCTTTTTCTGCATCTATTGAGATAATCATATGGTTTCTGTTAGTTGTTTCTGTTAGTTCTGTTGTTGATATGATCAATTATGCTGATAGTTTTCCTAATATTGAACCAGCCTTGCATTCCTGGTATAAATCCTACCTGGTCATACTGTATTATCATTGTGATCAGTTGCTATAATCTCTTAGCTAATATTTTATTTAATTATTTGTTCTGGGCTTTCAGCAATCAATAAGGGAGGATGAGAGCAACTTACTTCTTATTCCACCATCTTGGCTCCCAGAAGCCAGGGAGCTCACATTCTAATGGGAAAGACAATACGTAAATCACTATGTATATAAAAGATATAATCAATGTAAAGGAGAAATAATGTCTAAGAGAAGACACAGAGAGTGGATGTAGCATGAGGAGAGGAGAAGAGATAGCATGAACCATCTACCCTGCCTGCCTTGTGGAAGGTGGGATTTGAGCTGAGTCATGAAGGAAGCCAAGAGGAGGGGGTGGGGGGCGAGGAGGGTAGGAAGAGAGAGAGAGAAAGAGAGAGAGAGAGAGAGAGAGAGAGAGAGAGAGAGAGAGAGAGAGAGAGAGAGAGAGAATCATGAGAATTTCAGGCATGGGAGACAGTCAGTGCAAAAAGATGGAGTGAACTTTCCACAATATTCAAAATTTCTCCTTTGGCTGTAACTGATGCTTCCATATATGGATGGTATAGTGCTGGCTGGTAGAGAGCCTCTGTTTTCTTGGTGTTGATTGTCAGGCTAAAATTAGCCCAAGTGGCAGAGAATGAATCCATACCCTCTTGTATCTCAGCCTCAGGGGCTTCACTAAGTATACAATCATCTGCAAACAAAAAGCTGATTACCAACTTTCCCTGTATTTTAGCCTTGTCTTGTAACCTTTTCAAGTTAGTTTACCACCAAAGTAATAGGTGACCTTCATGCCATTTTTGTCCTCATTGAAGACATCTGACAACATTATGGAAAACCTCATGCTAAAAAAAAAATGGGGGCAAGCACACAGCTCTGCTTCACTCCACCGGCAACTGGGAAAGCACAAGAGCATCATCCATTATCTAGAACCTGTGCAAACATGCCATCTTGAAACTGAAGTCCACTACTGATGAATTTCTCCAGGCAACTAAATTTAACCATGATCTTCTACAAGCCCTCAAGACTGACAGTATTAAAGGCCTTCGTCAGATCAATGAACATTATGTTCATACCTCTGTTCTGCTCTTGGTGTTTCTTCTGGAGTTGTCAGGCAGCAAACATCATATTGACAATTTCTCAGCCCTTTCTGAAGCCACATTTGCTCTTGAGTAGATAATCATCTTCCAGGTGAAGGATCAGCTGATTAAGGAAGACTCTGGCAAGAATCTTGCCAGCAATGACTAAAGGAGAGATTCCATTGTGATTGTTACAGGGCAACCTGTTTCCTTTTCCATTATAGAGGTGGATTGTAGAGGCATCCTAGATATTCTAGGGGGAGGGGCAATCTCCTCTTGCCCTATAACCTGTCAGTATTCAGTCAGCTTCTGTATGAGCAGTGGACCTCTTGCTTTACAAAACTCAGCTGGAATGGAATCAGTGCCAGGTGCTTTGCCACACTAGAGGAGCCTAATGGCATTCAATGCCTCTTCTTCAGTTGGAAGTTCAGCTAGAGGAATATGGTCAATGACTTCAACCTTGGATGATGACAGTCAATTAAGAACACTGTGGAAGTGTTCATCCCATCTCTCCTTAACACTGATCAGTGTGGCTCCATCACCTCTGAGCAGTTGAGATGCACCATAAGTCTTTGGCCTATAAATAATCTTCACAGCATCTTAGAAGCATTTTGCATTGTTGCTGTCTGCATTAAACTGAATCTTATCCTCCTTCTTACTGAGCCCTAAATCCTTTATCTCTCTAAGCTTCCCTTGTACTTTACTTTTGAAGGAGTTAAATACTGCCGTCTTAGAGATAGATAAGCTATCCTGCTGGTAAACCCTGTGGAGTTCTCATTTTTTTGTTGTTATTATTTCCGTTTAGCAGGTTCTAAATTTCCCCATCACTTTCATCATACCAGTCCTGATGTTTTCAAGTTTTCTATCCCAGATGAGCAAATGCTGTGCTGTACACCAAATCTCCTGAAAACTGGCCACTCTTTTTCTGCTTCACTGTTGCTAACTATGCTGACTCAGCTTTTCCTTCAGATCAGCAATAAGATATTCACGCAAAGAGAACACTCTAATCTCTTGTGGTTGAGTCTCTGGATAGTTGTTTTGCCTTGTGACCACTGCTTCTGTTGAATAGGAATGTTTAGCTTGGAAAGGATGTCTATGATCAGTCCAGCAGAGTGCTACACATAGCTTTTGTCACTCTCACGTCCTTCCTATCTCTTTTCATGACAGTGACATAGTCTATTAAATGCCAATGTGAGAGTGAGATGCACTCTGTGAGAGTGCATTCATGATGTTTGGTTGCAATTAGGTAAACAGAAAACAATGTTATATACACATGGACAATAAAATACAATTTTAAAATAAGAAAACTTAATTGTAAAGGGATATAATTAAAAGCTACTCCATCCAACTAGGAATTACCACAGTTATCAACAATATTTAATAATGACAACATCCACGTAGGGCAATAGGAATTTCAATAAAAAACTCTGGAGCACCAATTTGCCAAGGGATGGGCCTTTTTATGTCTTAGAGCGCAAGGAAGGTAAATTGATAATTTAACTCCTATTCTCCTAGGCCAACCAAATCTCAAAGACAGCCTCCTATTATAATTAAGGGAAAATCAGTTCAATAAAACATGTTGCTCCAACTGCAAAGCAATTATGACAGCTAGAAGTGAGTAAGGACTGGATTCAGGCCTAGGAAAGAATATGTGCAAAGGTCTTGAGGTGTGAGAATACTGATACTGATTTCAGGAAACAGCAGGTATCCTAGGTTGATTGGAATTAAAAATCCCTGAAGGGAAGTAATGGGAAATACTTCTAGAAAGGAACCCTAGAGCAAGAATGTGAAGGCCTTAAATGTCGTACCAAGAGTGTGTATTTTATCTCAGAAGCTAAAAACAACCATGGATAGCTCCTACAGGCAATTTACATGATCCATCCCAGGGTGAGGTTGGGAAGGGGGTCACCTACTTGGCAGTAGAACCCAGTCTACTTGACTCTAGGCCATTTTTTTTACTTGCATCATATTATGTCTCTCCAATATTGCTATCACAATTGTCTGCTACATCCACCATTCTTATTTGTTTGGATTAAAGCTCTTCATGTTGATCTGCATTTTTTTCAACTAATGCCAGCTTCCCAAGAATTAAAATTAAACTCCAATGAAGCTATGATCCCATTAATGTAGATATTCTCTCTAATGATGTAGATCCCAAGGAATTTTTGCCCATCATTTACAGCTTTTTCACATCCTCTAAGAAAGGTGTACTAGGACACCCATTTAACTTGTTTATGAATATTACTTGATTTCACCTAATACTGTGAGGATCTGGCTAGAGCACAAGAGCCAGAGCTGGTCATCTCTTCATCTCACCAAACAAGCAACCCACCTTCTTCTTTGGTTGTCTTTACTCCAGTTCATTTTAATGCATAATTCCCTATTTGGTTTGTGGAACAAGTTGCTCATACCTACCACCTACTTCTCCGTTGTTTTCTGAGGGATGATCCAGATAGTACTGTGTGTAGATTCCTTTTTGCTGGTTGATTCAAGGACTAGAACTTTGATCTGAAACGCCTCCTGTAGCTGATCTGTAACCACTCAGAGTTTGGCCTAACCATCCATATTAAAAAGAACAAATGGGTGAAAATGGCTATTGTCCAGATTATAAGCAGAGCTATAAACCTATGGATCAAACTCAAATAGAAATGTATCACAAGGGCCAAATATTGACTTAGAAAACCATAAATCACCTTTCTTTCTCTCTTTTTTCTTTCTTTCTTTTCTTCTTTCCCTCCTTCCTTTCTTCTTTCCTTCTTTCCTTCCTTCCTTCCTTCCTTCCTTCCTTCCTTCCTTCCTTCCTTCCTTCCTTCCTTCCTTCCTTCCTTCCTTCCTTCCTTTCTTCCTTCCTTTCTTTCTTTCTTTCTTTCTTCCTTTCTTTATTTTGGTCAAACATTTCCCATTTACATTTTAGTCCAGTTCAGTAGCACTCAGGAGCTTTGGCTTGAGGCTTGTGACTGGTGGGTCCCAAGTTTGACACCTCTGAAAATATAGCTCATCTACTACTTTATTTGTCTTTGAGAGTGCAAACGGACACAATTTTAAGTGAGCAAAGAGAGGATCCTGAGTGCTACTGAACTGGACTAAAATGTAAAGGAAGGAAGGAAGGGAATTACTCCTTTAAGCCAAGGTTCTGAAGTATGAAGATTCTCTTTTCATCATAACTCTGCCACTCATTTTCAGGGACATAAAGATAAAAATTTTCTCTCATTTCAAGAAACTGTTGGCTGGAACACCGGGTATGTAAAGCAGTGAGGTGGAGATGAATAAGTCTGACTAGGTAAGTTTGACCCTGGACTGTGGTGGTGGCGGTGGTGGTTTTGAGGGGGGGGTGTCTTCAGGGTTTGGGATATTTGGGGGTTTAATTCTAGAATAAGACAATTGAATATTAATTAGTAATAAATAGAGCCATTCATTAGCCATGAAATTCCTTTATCAGAGGAGCAATAGTCAAAATGGTGTTCTCAGAGGAGTAAGCTTACGGTATGCTGAAATGTTTGCATTCAGGGTGATGCTGGCGGGGAGAAAAAAGGTAAATCAATTAAGAGATTATTGTAATGATTACTCTAAGAAAAAAGAACTGAATTAGGGTGGTAGTAGTGGAAATCAAAAGAATGGAAGAGATCCTATTGATCATGTAAAGGAAGAATGAACAAGACTTAGTGTTGGAATTGCAAACTTGCTGGATTTGATATCATAGAACCTGCCTTTGAATCCCAGTCATGCCTTGTATTAGCATGTGACCTTGGCCTGGCTCAATAGAGAGGACACTGGATTTGAAGTCGGAAGAAGTGGCTTTGAAGCCTTGCTCTGCTCTGTCTACCTATATAATCTTGGACAAGCACTCTATCTTCTCTGGCCCTCAGTTCCTTCAAATGGAAAATGAGTTCACTAGACTCCACTCCAGCTCCAGCTCTTTTATCTTATGTATAACACTATATTTCTCTGACCTTACATTTCTCATTAATAAAATGAAGGGGTTGATCTAAACAATCTGAAAAGTCCCATACAGTTATGAATCTATGGCCCAAGCAAACTAGGGCTTGGGGAGGGGGTGAGAGTGAAGGAGGAATCCAAGATGACTGGGGTTGTGTTTTTTTTTCTTTTTTTAACCAAGGTGGTTTGGAGGATGATGGCTCTATTATGAGGAATAGAAAGGTCTCTAGAATGGTAGGGTTAGTTTGGGAGTAACAATGTTTGGTTTTCAGCATGACAAGCTTGGTGTGTTAGTAGCAGAGCATAGGAAGGAGCCTCAGGGGAGTAGATTTTGAGCTTTAGGTTGTTACTTCAAGGATTTGGGAAAGACTATAGGTATATTTACGGTTTGGTTGACTCCAATGACTAGAACAGCTAAGTGATGCAGTAGAGAGAGCATTGGGATTGGAATCAAAAAGACTCATCTTCCTGAGTTCAAACTCAGCCTCAGACATTTGCTGTCTGTGTGACCCTGGGCAAGTTACTTAATCCTGTTTGCCTCAGTTTCCTCATCTGTAAAATGAACTCGATAAGAAAATGGCAAACCACTCCAGTATCTTTGCCAGGAAAACCTCAAATGGGGTCACAGAGAGTTGGATATGATTGAAACTATTCAACAACAATGTTTTGACTGTAATGATATTATGTCAATGTGAGTCTCTCTCTCTCTCCCTCTCTCTCTCTCACTGTGTGTGTGTGTGTGTGTGTGTGTGTGTGTGTGTGCATTTGTGCGTTGTCTTACAAGAGTTTCTGGAGGAGGGTAGACAACTGTTGATGCTCCCATAAGCCATAGAACATTTTGGATGAAGATTCTTGAGAGCAGATTTTTCATTAAAATATAATATAAACACATATAACATAAGAGAGTAGCATTTTAATATTATGTTCTAATGTAATCTTTTCAATCGCTATCATAATACAGTACCAGAAATTCATTCTATACTCATGTGGGAACCAGGTTTTTTCTGTGTTACACATGGTAGGAGTTGTGTCCAAAAATAATAAAGCCACCCAAAACTGAACGCTTAATCACCTGAAGAAATCAAGTTAAATCACTCCTTAGAAATGCTTTAGCTTGGGTAATGACTTTTCCAAGTTCAGTTCTTTTATTGATTCCCCTTCACCTCTTCCCTCTACATCCCACAAATCAATAGGATCTGGATGGAGGTCAAAATAAGAAGCTCTAAAAGCAAAATATCTCAAACTGTGCAGTCAGGAAAAAAAATAAAACTGAAATGCTCTTAATAAAAGAGAAGATAACTTCAAATTTTCTCTGAGTATGACCTACAGAGAGAGAAACAGCCTCAAAAAGGGCAGAGTTCCATGGCCAATATTCTGGTGGGAATCACTTCCTAAGCTGTGGGGTTGGCTCAGCTGTAAGACTGAGACAGAGTTGCCCCTCACGGTAAAACTTGTCTGAGATCCAAACAAGGCTGTTGGCACATGGCCAGCAGCTGCAAAACTCTAGCCAGCTGCTTAACTCCAGCTGTGGCCATCGTCTCAGAATCCCATGTGGTGATTAAAAATGATTGCTCTTTCTTCAGTGGGACACCCTCCTGAGATACACCTTGAGCCAATTAATCTCAGTCTCAGTGGATATTATTAATCATCTCTGTCCTCCCCCATGGGCTTAGGGGGATGCTGACTTTATATCCTCCTGGCTACAAAGGAGGAAAGCTTCCATGAGTCCTGCTGCTCACATGAAGAGGAGAATGAGAGGCCAATGAGAGTGACCGGAAAGTTCACAGCGGCATGCTACAATGGGCTTCCATTTCCAGAGTGGGTGTCCTAATTTTCCCTAGAATCAGCTCCAGAAAGAGTTGTCACAGTTTAAGGTAGACCCTCTTCTGTTCACCTCACTTGATGTGTCCTGGGAAAGCTGCCCTTTTCTGTACAGGACATGGGGCCGTCCCCTAGAACATTCTTTCTCTCCATTCACAAAGACGCCATAATTATTCCTTCTACATCACAACTTCCCTCATCACAGACAGAATAAGAAATTAAATGGGAAGTTGGGGGGAGTCTTACAAAAGCTGCAAACAACACGCAAAGGCCTGCAGATAACACAGAGCCTATGACCAGATACTTAACCCAAAATTTACAATAAGTTACTTTAAACACCCCATAAAAGAAAAAATGCAGACTTCTTCTCTGATATGAAGGGAGGGCCAAAAATTTTTACAAGGATTTTCCAGATCCCTGGGGAACTATGATCCTAACCCCACGGTGACATGGAAGAAATAACTATGTAGATAGACAAACATTCTGGTGCATTCTTCCCACACACAGAAAATCATCCAATCCTAAAACTTCAAAGCTGTAAGGGACTTCAGAAATATCTGGTCTGATCTGTGTCTGAAAAGGGATCACTCCTATAGTGAGCACAGACATTATTTGAAGGCAGCCAGAGAGGGGAACCCACTTTCTCCCCAGGCAGCCCAGTCTACATTGAAATATTTCTCACTCTTAAGAAATTGTGTATGTTTTTGTTTTCGGTTTCATTTTGTTTTATTTTTTTGCTTGTTTTTTTTTTCCTTGCTCTGCGTTGAGATCTGCCTCTTTATAACATCTACCTGCCCTCTGGGATGAAGTCGAATGAGTGTGATATCTCTTTCACATAATGGAACTTCATACACTGGAAGATAGCTATCTAGTCTTCTCTTTTTCAAGCTAGACAGCCCCAGTTCCTTTAACAAGTTCAACAAGCAATTATTAAGGTGTATCACATGCCAGTCTTGTGTTAAGTGCTGAGGATACAGAGACAAAAACAAAACAGCTTCCTCCCTCTATCAGTCAACTAGCATTTATTTATTGAGGGCCTACTATGGTTCCAGATGCCGGGGATATAAAGGAAGGCAAAAAAAAAAAAAAAATTAGACCCTTCTTCAAAGGGTTCACTATCTAATGGAGGAGACAACGAGCAAACACCTATGTACAAACATGATATAGACAGGATAAATTGAAATAATTCACAGAGAAAAAGTTGTTGTATGTTTGTCCTATCTTCTAGAAGAGGACCATGACATCAGGGAAATGATGACATGACTTTCAGTTGACTTTGATTTGAGTGGAGGAGGGCCATGCAAGGTCACCAGCCTCACTTTCTCCTCCAGAGCCATCTGGATCCAGTGACCTGATATTCATCAGGATGACTGGAGATGGCCCAGGATGCAATGGGAGACCCTGGCCCTTTTAGGCCTTTTCATATACTCACTTAAGAGTGAGGTTAACGCCCACTCAGTGAATAGGCCTCTTTAAGAAGTGAGTCAAGGGATGGCCCCTTTAATTAGAAAAAAAAGAAGGAAAAAAAAGAAAAAAATCAAGCTGGGAGGGGAAGACCCTCTGGGTGGCTGTTCCAAAGAGAAACAATTACCATTGAAGTTCACTCTAAGCCAGGAGGGCCTAAAATACAACTACTAAAGAGGAACTTGGGCAAGTATTAACATTTAGGGCAACCGTGAAGGGTTTCTTGTAGAAACTTTAGCTGAGAATTGAAAGAAATCAGGGAAGCAGGACGAAGAAACAAGGAGGGAGAGAGTTCCAGGCATGGAGGACCGCCACCGAACATGTCCAGAGTCAGGAATGGGAGTATTTTGCGTGAGGAACAAGGAAGCTAGAATCACTGCATGCTGGATCTCAGAGCACATGGCAGTGGAGAGTGGGGGGCGGGGAGTGGTGTAAAATGTAAGAAAACCAGAAAGATTGGTGGGGGGCTATGTTATAGAAGCCTTTAAAAGACAAATGGAGGCGTATGTATTTGATCCTGTGGGAGGTTACATTTTCCTAGGGGCAAAGAGTATGTATACGGGCAAGTAAATTAGCAACTTGTAAAAACAAATGCAGAGTTTTTTTTTTTTTTGCTTTGTTATTGTTATTATTGCGTGAGGAGGAAAGCACTAATTTAGCCTCCTGTGGCATGCTCTTAAATCCCTTCACCATCCTTGTTGTACCAAATACTCTCCAGCTTATCCATGTCTTTCCTAAGATATCACCTAGGGCCTAACACAAGTCCTCCAATTGTGGGCTCTAAGCTTCTTTGCCTGTAACAGAAACTTTTTTGACTGCCATATTCTGCTGTCAGCTTAATTGTATCCCATGTTGCATTGGTTTTGATTCAGTTGATTAAACAAAAGCTACCAGAAGAAGATTACCACCCCATTTTCTGTGTCTGACCTTATTCAACACCTTATAGAAGATAATACAAAGGAAAAAGGGTGATAGAAAATATTGGTTAAATATTACTTGCTTAATTTACTAGCTTACTAGCTTAATTTAAAACACTAGATCAATGAATGACTAATTGATTTAGAGCAAAGGTGTCAAACATGGGGGGGGTCAACCATATTAAAATGTAATATCACTAGCTTAATTTACTAGCTTACTAGCTCACTTTTTACTAGCCACTAGGTAAAGAATGATTGATTGGTTCAGAACAAAGGTGTGTGTGTGTGTGGGGGGGGGATCAACCATATTAAAATGTAATTGGGAAACAATTAACAAATAAATAAAAATACAATAGAATATAGATAATGTTAACATGTAGTTTTCTAAGTCAACCTACTCAGGAATAATGGCCTCCTGTTTCTGTTTGAGTTTGACATCACTGGTTTAGACCATTTTAAAAACTGAATTGGGTACCTAGATGATGCAGTGAATATTGTACTGGACCAGGATATTATTGATTTCTTCTTGTTTTTCTAACTCATCAAGGTCAGATCCTAAAATTTGAAATATCTCATTAATAGCTTCATTGTTTACTTTATTTATAGTGCTTATCACACTTGTTAACTTCATCACTATATCTCCACTGATGATATCCACTATATCATCACTGTATCTCCACCAGAGAATGTTTAAATTTATTTTAAAGAGCCCTTAATACTTTTCTATTTAGGGAGTAGAATCATTGACTGACATGCAGGTAGACTTAACTGGGTATAAATGAACTGCTTAATGCATAGCCTAAATGCACATGTTATGTCTGCTTTTTGGGTAATTATTCTGATATGTAAAGTTCCAAGTGTGGAAACTTCCTCCACTGATGAAAATTGGCAGCACTTCATGATCTGATTTGGGTTCTTCTTGGCAGAGATACTGAAATGGTTTGCCATTTCCTTCTCTAACTCATTTTACAGACGAGGAAACTAAGGTAAACAGGTTTAAATGACTTACCCAGAGTCACATAGCTAGTAAGTGTTTGAGACTAGATTTGAACTCGGGTCTTCCTGACTCAAGCACTCTATCCACTGCCACCTACCTGCCCCAAAGGCTAATTTATTGTAACTGATTAAATTGAGATTGAAATATTAACCACTGGTTAAATGACATAGAAAAGAAGGTAACTGGACCATTGATATTGGGAGGAATATACTGTCTTGAGGCCTGCAAGTGATAGTACTAGAGAAAAACAAATCACTTGGTGTACCTCTAGACATTGAGGGGAGATATACCCAAGCTCTGGGGATCCACTTTGATAGATACTATGGATTTAGGAATGAGCTCCAATTATCAAAAAGTACCTGTTTAATAGACTATAATATATTGGTATTGTTTTCTCACCTTTTATTAACGTGAGAGAACCAATGTGATAGAAAATTCAGTCTAGGACTTAAAATATGGAATTTTGTACAAGCTGCAGGACTATGTAATATGGGGCCAGTCACTTAAGCCCTCTGAGGTTCATTTTCCTCATCTTAAAAATGTAAATAGTAACCCCTATCCTGTCTATTCCATAAAGATGCTGGGAGTATAAAAGAAAATAATGTACAGGAAAACAGTTAGCAAAACTTTAAAATTCTATGCCACATAAGTTTTGATAGTATAGCGATCGTTTTCATCAGTTGTCAGAATTCATAAATGTTTAATTAGCTTTGATAAGATTAAAATTGATTTTGTCCATAAATATCCAACATTTTAAATTATTTTATTCTTTAAAATTTCCAGAGCACTTAAGCATATAAAGAGAAACTAAAAGTAAATTTAAGCCATTTTCCTCCTCCAAAGGTTACAAAGCAGTCAAACAGCCTATCCTAAGGTTTACCCTTTCTCTGGAATTAATTGCACTTTGGATTTTTGCATGAAGTCATAGGCAGGGTAATCAAAATTTCCAACGACAGAAGATTTCATGGCTACAAAAACTTAGGGATCTAGAAAAAAAATAGCAGCAATGAGTGATCTCTACAATTTAATAAAAACACTTCTATGTTATAATAACGTGTGTTCTGGATATCGGAAATCTGAAGGTGAACAAAAGTCTAAAGATGTTGTGAAATATGAATGAGTACCTTTTGCCTATACTTAGAGCAATTAGCACCAAAGGCATTGAAGAAAACAAGAATAATATGTGCTTCCACTCTTCATCTTGTGCATTTTGCCTGTGCATAGATGACTGGATATGTCATAGTTTATAAACTGCTACATCTCACATGCAATTAAACAAGGAAATTGACTTCTGATATATTTCAAATAGGAATTTGTGGCTATGTAAACCTGACTCGACCTTGGGGCTCACTGCTGCTGTATCCTGTTTATTCTACATGAGAACGGATAGATGTCTATTAGGTGTCTCACCTAAGATCTCCAGAAAAAAACTTGACAAGGCTCTTTGAACATGATCCTCTATTTCTATGATGAAATCTGAAGAGAGAAATACGAAGGCGACTGAGCACAGGGCATCCTTTAGGAGAAAGATAAAGAACCTAAGCATTGGTTTACCATTTAGTTTGGGCTTAGCTCTCGAGTTGTCTGAATAGTCTCTAGCTATAAATCCAGACCAGTTGCCTTCTTCTTTTAAGAGCTTCCCTGAATTGGCAGATTAGCCTAATTCATAACACATGTTTAGAAGAAATAATCATGCATTTTTGAAAAGTTGGGGGAAGGATGTTATTCATTCCCATGCAAGCTCATTGGTATGATGTAACCAGCTATAGGTGTTCATTAACGTAAAATTAGAAATTGTAATGTTTCAATATAGTTGGAAACTTTTATAATCTAAATTTGCTGAGTGGATTTCAAAAAATGTAAATATAATTTTCAAAGGCATCTTATTGTGGTTCAGTTGTATCTGACTCTTTGCGACTCCATTTAAGGTTTTCGTGGCAAAGATACTGGAGTTTGCCATTTTCTTCTCTGGCTTATTTTACAGATGAGGAAACTGAGGCAAACAGTTAAATGACTTGCCCAGAGTTATACAGTTATTAAATATCTGAGGCCATATTTGACCTCACAAAGATAAGTCTCCCTGACTCTAGGTCTACACTTTATTCACTGTGTCGCCTAGCTGCCCCTTTTCAAAGGACAAAACACTCTAAATAAAATTAGTTTCTATTCATATTAACCTATAATGCATTGGCTTATTTGTTTCCTTCATATTTTATGTCTAAAAAAGAGACAAAGAGAAGGAGTGTGTTATAAGTGTCTAGGTCCAGGCAACTACTTCTTGTTAACCTTTAATCGTTAGCTTATTTAGTACCATATTGACTCTAAAATTAATACTCATAGTTACACAGTAAAAAATACAAAGTAAAATCAGCTGAATTCATTTTATCTTTTAGTTATTTCCTACTGCTTAAGAGAAAAGAAAGACTATACAGATAAGTCATTTATCTTCCCTGGGACTCAGTTTCCTAATCTGTAAAATTTAGAATCATAGGATTTGATGATTTCAAATGTCCTTTCTAGTTCAAACCCATTAGTCCTGTGTAGGCTTATCCTTGCTTGAAGAGCCCCAGAATCCTATGCTTCATTCCCAGCTAAACTCACTCTCCAAAATACTTTACTTAAGGTGAGACTTTCTTACTGTTTTAAAATGATTAATTAAGTGTCTTTGATTGAGCCTTACTAGGTGCAAAGCCCCAGGCCCAAACCCCTATCTACTAGGTGCTTAAGCTTATGTGGGCGTGAAGCCCTCAGAGTCCTAAGGGGAGGTGCTAAGACCAGAGCCAATAGTAGGAGCCTAAGCTCTGGTCGCTCAGATGACGTTTGATGATGACTAAAGAGGGTATAAAAAGCTAGAACAGAGCTGTTTGAGAGGGCTCTCACTCTTGGTGGAGCGCTGATGTGGAGATTCTGGGCAGCTGTAGTTAAGAGCCCCCCAGCTCGTGAACCCAGATGTTGGGACTTTGTTAAACCCTGGTAACTATGCATTGAGATTTGAATCAGACAAAGTCTGTCTGTTGATGTCTGTAACTTGTTTATCTTTGCTTTGAAGCTCGAGGTGCTAGCTTTTTCCCCTGAACTGAGTGAATGATATTTGTATGTTGGATTAAAGTAAGATTGTTAACCCCTTAATGTTGCTTTCCTTAGTAAAGCAGATCAAAAGAACCTTTATTGGCAGCTTTCTGTGTGCATGTTGATGGTGGTAGGTCTTACACCTCTACAGCAGCTGCTAGCAGATTGTCACAACATCTCAGCAGCCTTGCCCCTGCTGCATAAGGAGCCTCTTCTTCCGTCTCTACCCTCCCTCCCACCCACACACATTTCTAGCTCTCCTTTATATTTTATGTTACATTCCCCTATTGGAATCTAAACTCCTCAAGAGTAGGGGCTGTCATCCTCTTCTATTTATATTCCTAGTGTTTAGCACAGTGCCTGGCACATGGTGAAGTGTTTAATAAATGCTCTATCATCAATCTAGGTATCTATGAATCTATCTACCATGTATATACATACCTATCTATCAACTTAGTCAATAAACATTTATTGAGTGTCTACTGTCCCAGGCACTGGAGATATAAAAAGAGGCAAAACACAATCCTTGCCCTCAAGGATCTCACAATCTAATGGAGGAGACAACAAGTGAACAAATATATACAAACAAGCTATAGAATAAATGGGAAACAGAAGGAAGCCAGTAGAATTGACAGGGTTTGAGACAGGTTTCCCATAGAAGATTGGACTTTATTTGAAACTCAAAGGAAGCCATGGAAGACAGCAGGTAGTGATGAGGAGGAAGACCATTCCAGGCATAGGGGATAACCAGTGAAAATTCCCAGAGATGACAGATGGCACGCTTTTTTGGTGGAATAGCAAGAAAGCCAGTATAACTGGATGGAAGAGCACATGGTAGGTAGTAAGGTGTAAGAAGACTGGAAAGGTAAGAAGGTTCTAGGTTATAAAAGGCTTTGAGTAGAAAACAAAGGGTTTTGTATTTGATTCTGGAGGCAATAGGGAGTCATTGGATCTTATGAATAAGGACAGACCTGGTAGGACCTACCCTTCAGGAAAATCACTTAGGAGTCTGAATGGAAGAATGGATTGGAGTGGGGAGAGACTTGAATTAGGCAGATTCACCCACGGACTATTGTAACAGTCCAGGTATGAATTTTTATGGGCCTGCGCCACTGTAGTGGCGGTGTCAGAGAAGAGAAGAGGACAAATTTGAGAAACATTGAAGAGGTGAAATCAACAGGTTTTGGCAATAGATTAGATATATGAGTTGAGAAATAATGAAGAGTACAGGATAACTCCTAGGTTACAAGCCTGAGGGACTGGGAAAATGGTGTTCCCTTCTGCAGTACTCTATCTCTCATTTATTTATCCATCCATCTATCAATCTATCTGTCCGCCTATCTGTCCATCTATCTATTTATTTTTCTATCTATCTATCTATCTATCTATCTATCTATCTATCTATCCATCTACCTATCTATCTTACCTATATGTGTTTATGAATGAAGAATAGTGTCATTGATGGAACGGTGATTCTTACAAAAAGAAGTGCCTTTTTCCCATGTTTCAGGTTTGGGTCACCAGGGAAAGATGGAGCAGGTGACTGTTGTAGTTTACTAACCAAGTCTTTTCTCAGTTTTAAAGATACATTACAGGAGTGATTCCAGACATCTAGGTTTAAGATTTTTGAAGGGCTATGAAGTTATCGCAAGGGGCCTGAGAATACATATACACTCAGGTATTGTTTTCAAAAATTAGTACCAACGTAGGATATAGTGAAACTCGGTATGACCCCCCCCCCGCAAAAAAAATCAAACAGATTTTCTATAGTTTATAAAATATGAGGCATGGTTCTCAGCTGAGAGAATGGAAGCCATGGAAGACTTGAGGGAAGAGGAAAAGATTTGAAAGAGATGTTGTGGAGAGTGGTGTAGTCAGTTCAGGGAGGTATTAGTAGGATTACCCAGTAGTAGTGAAGGCCCATTTGGGGTTGTGTAATATATATTTGTAGTAGACCCAAGCAGAACTCAACAGTATGTGTATAGGAGCAAAGGTGACAAATGGTGGGAGTGATCTGAGGCAGAGACTTGGCTGGGTGTAATTATTTATATGATAAGGGGACTAAGGATTCCAGAAAGGAGAGCCTCCCAGGTCCAAAACCTCAGTTTTATCTTCAACTTCTCTCATCTCTCACAGCTAATCATTTAACAAGTTCAGTATGTTATATGTTTACAGTATCTCTTTGATCTGTTCTGACCTTTCTATTCTCTGGCCACAATGCTAGGCCCTACCCTTGTTCTTACCTGCCCGACCTATTACTTTTGGTCTCCTGATGAGTGTTCCTATTCCCACTGTCTCCTCTCCAAACCATACTTCACAAAACTAATCTTTCTTATGCATGGGTCTAGTCCAATGACTTTCTCCTACTGGTGAATCCAGACATTCAGAGTACCTGAGTTCAAGTGCAGACTCTGACATTTATTCTATGGCTTTGGACAAATTGCTTAAATTCTCACAGTCACAGTTTCCTCAAACAGAAGAGAACAAAGCAGTGAAAAAGTATTTGTACTAACTAACCACAAGGTTGTTGTGAAGAAAGTGATGTATAAATATTAAAGTGCTAGGAAACTGCTAGGAAAATGTAAGTTATTATTACCAAATAAAACTCATGCCTGTATCTAGTATTCAGGGCTCTCCACAATAGAGTGCTATCCTGTTTTTACAAGTTTTTTCCACATACTGCTCACCTTTACATATTTTTCGTTCTGCTCCAAGCACACTGGAAACCATTTAAATAGATTGCCAGCTACTTATAAACTATTCCTTTCAGAAACAATTTAAGCCTCAAGGAGGTAGCAAGATTTTAATTTCTAGCTAGGTATCCTTAGTGCTTCAGTTTATACAAAATTTCTAATGGTATTCAATTGTTCATAGTTTTTGTTTGTTTGTTTGTTTTTGGTGCCACATTGATTTTCCATTATATTTATGTCATTTTGTCCACTCCCTGGTTAATGGGTAACTACTATGTTTTCAATTCTTTGCTACCACAAAAAGTACTACCATGAATATTTTAGCATATGTAGAGCTTATTCTGTTGTATTTACCCTCCTTGGGGAATATGCCTAGAAATAAGGTCTCTCCATCAAATTATATAGATCTTTTAGAACAGTATCTCTTTTCAGTTCAATTTGAAATTGTTTTTGAGAATAGTTGGACCCACCAACCATATATTAGTAATATGCCTATGATCTCATGGTCCACCCAAAATTGCCTCTTTTTAGCTTTCCATCTTTGCCAATTTTCTGGATATAAGACAAAATCTCAAGGTTATTTTAACTTTCATTTCTCTTGTTATTAGTCATCTGGAACTGCCATTCTGCTTTTAAGAATTACTTATTCAATTCCTTTTAACCACTAAAAAACTAGAAAATAATTCTTGGACATATGTTTGTGTTCATTCCATACACACACACACACACACACACACACACACACACACACACACAGAGTTAACAAACACACACATATATATGTCTGTGTATATCCATATATATATACATATGTGCATATATGTATACACACATGTGTATATGTATATCCATATCTATAATTACATACATACATATATATCAGAACTTTATCACAGATATTTGATGCAACAATTTTGCTAATCAACATCTTTTCTTGTTTTAATTGCAGTGATTTTCTTAGTGCAAACGCTTTTCTATTTTATGTAGTCAGAATTGCCTATTGTGTACGTACAGTGTCTATGTGTGTGCTTCTGATTCTCTTTTATTGTTTAGGTAAGGATTTTCTCAATAGCCATATTTGTGAAAGCTAATCTCATCTATTTTATTCCTTTTTTAAATATGATATGACCTTTTATGCTTAAATTAAAAATAAATTTGAATTTACTGAGGGTAGACTGAGATGCTGACTAAAAGTTGTTTTTTTCCAAGCTACTTCCCAATTTTCCCATTAGTTCTTATCAAATTATCTAAACAGTTCTTGACCAAATTGGATTTATATTTTGATCATTTCTCTCCAATCACTCTTTAAAGTCAAAATCAATTGCTATTTTCCTCAGGAAGCCTACCTTATTCCTTCCCCACGTTGCTAGTTGCTAATAATCTTGTTTAACTTCAGTTCTCACACAGCATTTTGCTTATCCCTCTCTAATATGTGCATAACATATTATTTGTATTATTTTGTATGAAAATGAAATAAAGGGAAAGCACTCACTTTGTTAATTATTAACATTTTGTGTCTTCTCTCTATCTCTCTTTTTGTCTCCAACATCCCCCGAATCATTTTTTTCCCCTTAACAATGTTCTATTGCACATTCTTTGGATAGAAAAACAAATCCCTTTCCATAATGCTTATTCTATCACCTTCCCAAATCCTATTCTTACCTACTCCAATTTCATGTCTCCAAGAATCATGTTTTCCATTCTGTGCCATAGCTAACAGATAACTTCCTCTTTCCTTCTTTCTCAAATTTCTTTGGTCACATCATCTTGACTCCTGACTTGCACTGCAGTACAATTTCTGGGTCACGTTTTACATTTCTTAATCATTTTAACCTAGCCTAATAAACAAAAAAATGCTAACTCATAAAATCTATTTGGGCTACAATGGAGTTTGAAGTGCTTTTAATATTGTCATTTAACATGCTTGTGGGAAAAGACATGTGACAATTATGTATCATACTAAATATAAGAAAAAAATGAATGGAAAACCATTCTCCAATGACTAAATGGTGAAAGGATACAATTTTCAAAAGAATTATAAGTTATAAACAAGCATATGAAAGAATTCTCCAAATCATTAATGATAGGAGAAATAAAATTAAATAATAATATTGAGATTTTACCTTACTTTCAGCAAATTAGCAATAATGGCAAAAAAAAAGAGAAAGAAAGAGTAAAATCAGAGGGGCTGTGGAAAGCTAGATTCATTAACAGTTTATGGAACTGAGAATTAAACCAAGCATTATCAAAAACACTTTGGAATGTAAAAGAAAAAAATCTTTAAATTTGTACGCCATTTAATTCAGTCCTTTCGTAGCTGGGTATACACCAGAAGACAGTTAAAGAGTCAAAGAAATGTATCATGCACACCCAGATATTCATAACAGAACTTTTTCTTATAGCAAAAAAGCAAAAATAAAAAATAGGAATGCCCATTTATTAAGGATCAGCTCAAAAAATTGTAACATGTGAACAAAATGGAATGTTCTTATACCTTAACAAACAAATAAATAGGAGGAATTTCAAGTATCTTGGGAGACATATGAACTGGTTCACATGAAAGTAAACAGAAACAGAAAGAAAAAAAATAATATAAACAAAATGTTGTTATTGTTGAATTGTTTCAGTCAAGTCCGACTCTTCATGACCTCATTTGGGGTTTTCTGGCAAAGATACTGGAGTGCTTTGCCATTTCTTTCTCTAGCTCATTTTATAAATGAGGAAACTGAGGCAAACAGGGTAAAGTGACTTGCTCAGCTCACACAGCTAATAAATGTCTGAAGCCAGATTTGAACTCAAGTTTTCCTGACTCCAGTCCTGGTGCTTTATCCACTGTGCCACCAAAAAGTTCTAAATACTAAAAATACTAAAATGAAGCAAATACTGAGGAATTGCAATGACCAATCTTGATCTTGGAGAAGAGATTGAGAAGCATAACCATCCTTTTGTTCTGGAGGGAAAGGTATGTTTAGAGGGGATGTGTATGTGTGTGTGTGTGTGTGTGTGTGTGTGTGTGTGTGTGTGTGTGTGTTTGTGTGCATGTGTGTGTGCGTGCACAAAGTAGATAGATAGATAGATAGATAGATAGATAGATAGATAGATAGATAGATAGATGATAGATAGATAGAAAGATAGATAGATAGATATGAATAGAAACATATGGTAGTTAGGGGTCAGGGACTAAAAGTTGGGGGTGGGAGAATTATGAAGAAAGGCTTCTTACATGTGGTGTTTGAACTGCTTATTACAGGAGGAAAGGAAATGTATGAGTTGGAGGTGAAGATTCAGTGCATTCTAGACACAAGGAATGAGTATTGCAAACACTCAGGGATTGGAGATGGAGTATCAAGTTTAAGAAATAAACAAAGGTAAATTTGGCTAACCTCTACTGATTCAGCTCCTGATGTTTCCACCCCTTCCCAGCTTGTGTGACTCTGGTCCATATTTTCCAATAATTCTTCTACATAAGATTACCTCTTTCTCTTTTACTTTCTTAGTGGTGACTAGGTACTACTCAATCAGGGCTCCAAGACTGATCTCCTTTCA
This sequence comes from Phalanger gymnotis, assembly GCA_028646595.1. Classification (NCBI taxonomy): domain Eukaryota; kingdom Metazoa; phylum Chordata; class Mammalia; order Diprotodontia; family Phalangeridae; genus Phalanger; species Phalanger gymnotis. The sequence goes on from CM053622.1 coordinate 103,989,830, forward strand.
TACCCTTAATAATGACTTTGACATCACTCCTGACTCACAAGTTATTATTGATAATGGATGGCAGCCTACCTACAAATATCTTTTGTCTTCCTATATCTTTTGGATTATTTGTAATTTCATAATGGGGTTTTTTTTGAGTTAGTAGTATTCAATGATTAGAATATCCACGCCATGCATCACCCAGATGGATGTAATTGTAAGTTCTTCAAAGACAGAGAAATGCTGTGTGTGTGTGTGTGTGTAGTATGTGTGTGTATGTGTGTGTGTACGCATAAATAGGTGTCATCTTTATTTCCTCATTGCCTTAATAATGCTCTCTACCTACCTTTCCAGTTTCATTACACTTTATACCATCTCATATGCTCATGATACTGGCCTTGCTGTTCCCCAAACAAGACACTTGGGGCATTTTCACTGACTGTCCCCCATGAATGGAATACTCTTCTTCCTCATCTCCACCTTCTGACTTTCCTGGCTTTCTTTAAATCCCATCTAAAACCCCATCTTCTACAGGAAGCCCTTCCCAATTTCTCTTAATTTTAGTATCTACCCTTTGTTGATTATACAAACACACACACATGCCCACGCACACATGCACACATGAAATGAACACTCAATGAATCTTCTTTTGTGTGGCCCTGGATTTGAGGAGGGAAGGAGTCACCTAGAACCCCTTTGGAATTCTATTGTTTAAGAATAACTACCTGAGAAAGCTCAGTGACCTGCATCTAAGTTATAGAGCTGATTCAGCAGAGGTTAAGTTGATCTGCCGGCAATTTAAATGATAAATGACTCACTCATCACCTACTTTCAGACCCCAGAAGAACGTTTTAATAACATCCACAAGCTCAGCTGTACCAGGGCCAGAAGAAGAAGTAGCATCACCTTCCCTGGCAGCTTCCACCCACTGAGATCTAGACCCTCCATGGGGATCTTGGGACAACTTTCTTCCCTGACCTGAATTTATTGGCCTCCTGTGAACAACAGCTTGAAAACATTATAGAGGCATCTAGCCAGGAAGGGATCGCAAGGATATCCTCCAGCTTTAGGAAGCAATGACAACTAAGCTTTTGCACTGGCCTGAATACTGTGTGGATGAAACCACCTGCAAAATCCTTGTTCTCAAGAGAATCTCAGGTTGCAGGGCTCATGCCTTGTACTAGTCAGGAGAGTTGGGAAATCACAAGGTTCACTAATTTCACATACTTTCTTGGATGCCGTTTTTATAATGATATGAAGGTCCTTGAGGCCAGACACTAAGCTGTTAATTCTTATTGTGCTGTTGGGTATGCAGCTCTATTTACTCAGGAAATAGTCAACAAGCATAAACTGTGCTAAGTTCTCAGGATACAAAGAAAGAAAAATAAAAGAAAAAGAAAAACATGGTCTTTGCCCTCAAGGGGCTCATCTTCTAATGAAGAAGAAAACATTAAAAAATTATACATACAAGATATATACAGTGTATGTTGAAGGTAATATCAGAGGGACTCAGAAATGCCTCCCATGACAAGTGGGATTTGAGCTGAGTCTCGAAGTCATCCAAGTAAGCCAAGAGGCAGAGAGGAGAGAGAACATTTCATTCATGGGGATGGCCAGTTCTAAGGCATGGAATATGGAAATGGAGTATTCCAAGTGAGGATCATCAAGAATTGCATCTTAAAATATGTGTAAGTATAGGAAGCAGAGAAAATTGGGAAGGGGCTAGGTTGGGAAGAACTTGAAAACATAAAAGATGATTTTGTTTCAACTTCAAGGTTATAGGGAGTCACTGGAGTTTATTGATTAGGAGAGTGACCTGGTCATGCCTGATACTGTTGAGGATTCTTGAGTAAGGCAGGGATGTGGTCCAATACCTACTACAGCTACTATGTTAGGGATGATGGAGAGATAGAGTTAAACATGACCCATTCCCTGCCCTTATGGAGGAGGAGAGGCAAGACATTGTATTAAAAATAGCTATAATTTCAAGGTATAATAAGAAAATTATAAATGCCTCTGAATTTAATTAAGCAAGAGAGCACTGCCCATCTGGAAAGATCAAAGGGTTCATAGAAAAGAGGGAATCTGGGCAGGATTTTAAAGGATGGATAGAATGACAATAGGCAGAGATGGATGATTAAATCAGGGAGAGGAGTCTGGTCAGTGACCAAATCAGTTCTCATGACAGAAAAAGTTGATTGGCATGGCACCTTGGGCTGCCAAACTCCTTCAATAAATAGATATAGATTCTGCGGTATTGAATGAGAAGCAGTTTAAAGCCTGAGTTATTGGTCTATTCTATACTGTAGATCAGTGGTGTTCAAATCAAAACAGGGCCACCGAATTGTACATAAGGATCCCTGTGGGCAGCACATTGAATTAGAAAAACACATATTAACATTACCTGTGTTCTATTATATACTTTTCAAATTAAAAGAATTTCATAAGTACATTTTAATATGGTTGGGTACATTCAGAAATGTTAACTGGCCACAATGAAGGCAGCATGTCTGACACTTCCTCTGTAAACTACTGGCCTTAGTAACATCCCAGTCCACAATTAGAACAGATACTCTGAAAGTTTCTTTTTGTCATAAACCCTTGGCATTCTGATAAACCTATGAGATCCTTCTCAAAATAAGATTTATAAATGCAAAACTAAAATACATAGGATTAGAGGAAACCAAATATGTTGAAATACAGTTATAAAAAGATTTTTTTAAAAATTTCCCATACTTGTGTTTTCTTTCACAACATGAATAATATGGAAATATGTTTTGCATGATTGCACATGTATAGCCTACATCAAAGTGCTTACTGTCTCAGGCAGAGAGAGGGAAGAAGGGGAGAACATGGAACTCAAAATTTTAAGAAACAAATATTAAAAATTGTTTTACATGTAACTGGGAAAAAATAAAATCTTATTCAAAAAATAATTTCCTAGACCTGAAGTTAAGAACCTCTGCTTTGAAGTTGTTTATACTTTGTATGAGATTGATTTAAAGTTTTTTTCAATCTAAAAATCTAAGCAAGATGGTCTTTGATCATACAATCATAAATTCAAAAAATTATCACATATTCAATATATAAGCTGTATTCTCTGATGTTAATTCAAATACAGAGAGAAACCTTCAAGAATAAAGCCTCCAGGAGAGATAGTATATGATCACTCACTTACTAAAGTGTTTAATAAATACGGTTTTAAAAAATATCTGAGTCAACATTTGGTGAAAATCTATGTAATTTCAAGAAAAGATGCAGAATAATGACTTTCTTCTTTAATCAAGTACAAATGGACCAGATCATGAATTGTGAAAAAGCATTCTGATTCACAGGGAAATAAACTGACAACATAAAACATCTGTGTGCCCTGAAAGGTCAGCTGCTTTTTATCCAATAGAAATCGGTTTTGTTCCAGTATAAACTCTTATTATTCAGTGAAGAAGAAGAAAAACAAAACTTTCTCCAGTCCCTTTACTATACAATTACAAGTTATTTAAAATCCAGTTAATTGTTATAACACTGTAGTAAGGTAGGAGACTAGAAATCTTCTGGGTTTTCAGGGGTGTGCTGAAGCCGGGTAGAATCAGCTCAGAAGAGCCATTGTTAAATTTTTGATGTGAGCATTTTCACCTCAAAAATCAGCAAATGTTACAAATTAGGTTTGACTTATTGTTTTGTTCATTGTCTAGGCTTAGGAAAGTGATAAAAAATATTAATAATACTGTTTAAAATTTAAAATATGTCCTGTGTACATCCAGAGAGCTGGTTGTTAAGCATTTCCCGGAATGCCCTTGTGAGTATCCAAACTAGAGCATCTGAGGAGGGGGAGAAATCATTGTAACTCTTGGTCCAGATTTATGAAAGGCAGCATGTCATAATGGATGAGGGATCAGCCTTACAGTCCAGAAGCTCTGGATTCAAATTCTACCTGTGACTCCAGGCAAGTCATTTATCCTCTTTGTCTACACCAGGTCACTAAGAGTAAGTTACTGAAAAGTTACTGATCTCTGTCAATAGAAATATTTTCAACACTGAAAGTTCCTTACACTAGCAGAATCTCTATAGCAACATCGATAAGTCTTGCCTGGGTATAGATGCTCATTGATGATAGATAAAGTACATACTATAGGTCTTATCTGAGTTATTAATGAAGTAGTTTTATATATATATATATATATATGTAACAAGCAAAATCAATTAAGTATATAAAGAGATATACGCTGGAGGAGCTAGCATATTGATGGTATTGAGAGACCAATTTGCAAGGTATCTAAATGAGAGGAAGATACAGAAAGAATAAAAGAACAAAACTTAGTCCTTATTAGCGTGTGTGTGTGTGTGTGCGCGCGCGCACATGTATGGTGACTGTCAACGGCTATTGACCTATATCCCTACTCTCCAACCTATACGAAATCATTATGAGAATTGTTCATACACTAATTGTGAATAATGTCTATGAAGATATTAGTAGGAAAAATAAGAGATTTTTACTAGTAGTATTAAACCATGGATCATATCTTTATTGTTTCATGAACCACTGAAGGATGTACAGAATATAAGATCCCACTATAGATATATAGCTACATAAATGATAGGTAGATAGATGATAAACGATAGGTGATAGATACAGATATAGACATAGATATAGACATAGATAGGTAGACAGAAGCATTTTTAAGTGCTTGCTATATATTAGGTATAGTAGCAATGTGCTGGTAATATAAATATAAGAAAAAAGGAGGGCTACCTCTACCCATCATCAATGGGTTTATAATGTAATAAGAAAAGACAAGATATAAAAAAGAAATAAAAGTGAGAACAAGATACGAAAGTCCAGAAAGTCAGGAGTGAAGAATTAGAGAACAAATTATCAGGGCAGAGCTGAGTACTTACTCAAACAGAAGTTCTAGGTAGAAACTAATGCAATAGAGGAGGTAGCAACACGAAAAATAGATATTTCCGGGGAGAACAGACAACTAGCATTAAATTGTGAAAGTTTAGAGAATCAAGAGTGGGGTTTTTGTTTGTCCAATTGCTTGGTATGGTGAGAAAACATTGGTAACTCATCTTAAAAACCAATTCTTATTTGAGTTATGGGTAGCTACATGATGCAGTGGATAGAGGGCAGGGTCTACTGTCAGGAAGATTCATCCTTATAAATTCAAATCTGACCTCAGACACTTATCAGTATATGACCCTGGACAAGTCACTTAATCCTATTTACCTCAGTTTCCTAGTCTGTAAAATGAGGTGGAAAAGGAAATGACAAACCATTCCAGTATGCCAAGAAAACACCAAATGGGGTCACAAAGAGTTGGACACAACTGAAAAAAGTACTGAAGAACAACAATCTGAGTCATACCTGGTAAATCTGATTGGATACTCTTTTTGTAGAAATAAACAATCAAGGTCTCTCCTTTTTCATCAACATGATACTCTGTTTTAATGGGACTAGTCAGCTTAACAAAACAGTTATTATATGAGTGTGCATCTAGTAGTCACAGTTCTTTGGCATAAGAGATGTTACTTCTAGAAGGCATGTTTTAATTAATTGTTTTGATTAGGTTTATAAGCTCCAAAGAATTTCTATCATTAATGTCATAATAGTGCCAAAAAGTTTTGACATCTTTGCATAGGTAAAGTAATAGCTAGTATTTATACAACATTTTAGGGTTTGTGAAGTGCTTTAAAAATATTATCTTTTTTATCATCCCAAAACCTCTGTTAAACAGGTGCTGTTGTTATTCCCATTTGAGGAAACTGAGGCAAACAGAAGTTAAGTAACTTGTCTTGGGACCTCCAAACCTTGCTATGGAAAGTTTGGAATCTTTTTTTTTAAGAAAAGCAGATCAAATAACCTGTGCTACCAACCCTCTTGTGTGCTGGTATTATTAGCCTTACACCTCCACAGCAGCTACAAGCAGCATTGTTGTTACACTTGCCAAAAGTACTCATCACTGTTAAAGTAAACCCAGCACAGAGTTCAAGTTCAGAAGGGCTTTCTTGTGGGTGGTGACGTGACCTCAGTTCTTCCAAGGAGGTGCGGTATAAAGAGAGATGTGGTCACTGCTCTCCTGGCCTATGTTCTGGTCTGTGTGCAACCATAAGAACTTTTTTCTGCCCTGGAACTATGTCCAGAGTCCCTACTCCTGCTAGAACTCCTTCTCACCCTGCGGCTTCTACCTAGCATAGCATGAGAATATACAACTGTGCGTCTCTCCCAGAGGCATCGAAGATCCCCTGTAATCTCTTTCTGACCAGTTGTCTGACCTTCTTATTGTCTATGGGCTGAGAACTCCGTTACCCCCAAGGCCTGCTGCTGGCTTGCTCAGGGGCAGCCTGCATTGGACTGTGCTCCACTCTCACTGCATTGAAACAGACCTTTCCTGCCAACGTTCTAAATTGTCTTGGGCTGGAAATTGTTTTGTTCCATCCTTTTGTTGACTCTGCCACTTTAGAAATCATTTTGAGGCATGATTTTAATGTGCTTTTGAGGAGAATTTAGGAGAGCTGAGGCAAGTACCTGTCTTTGATCTACCATCTTGGCTCTGCTCCCAAATCCCAATATTTTAGGATTGGAATAGACTTCTTTCATCATTTGGTACAATTTGTACACAAAAAGAAATCCCCACTACAACATATCTGACAAATGGTCATCTAGCTTCTTCTTGAACACCTCCAAAGTGAAGAATCCAATGCCTCCTTTTGTTGTTGTTTTTGTTTTTCTTGGCATTTAATTTAAATTTGTCTCTTCGCAGTTTCCATCCACTAATTCTTACTCTACCTTCCAGTTCCAAATAGAAGTCTAACTCATCTTCCACATGCCGGTTCTTGAAATCCTTGAACATAACAATCATTTCTCTCCCTAAGTCTAGTCTTCTCTAGAATTAACGTCCTCCTTATCTTTACTCAATATTCATATGACATAGAGTCAAGACCCTTTAATGATCAGGTTGTCCCCTGTAAAAGCTCTAACTTATATTTAGCCTTCCTAAATTGAGGTCCCTAGAGCTTAACATAATACTCTAGGTATGGTTTGAGGAGGTCAGAGTACAGAGGGACTATTACCTCTTTAGTCTTGGAAACTATGCCATTTTTTCATGTTGATTTCAAGATCTTACTACCTTTTTTGCCTTCCATATCATAATGCTGACTCATACTATCCTCATACTCTACAAAAATTCCCAAATTCTTTTGAAATAAATGACTATTAGAGCTAGTTAGACAAGAAAGGATATTTCTTCAATCATCAAAGAATGAGATGATAATGGCTTGGTTGAGGGTGATTGGAGTAGAAATAAAGAAGGAGAGTAAATAATAGAGATATTATGAAGGAAGTATCTATAGGACTTATGGGCATTTTGAATAAAATGAATAATAGAGACAGACAAAGACAGACAGACAGAGAGACAGATGCACAGAGAGAGAGAGAGAGAGAGAGAGAGAGAGAGAGAATCAAAGTTTATTACGCTGAACTGTCTAGAAAAATGGCAATGCCATTAACACAAATTCGAAGGAGGTATCTTAGACCAATAATATGAAGAATTCACTTTGGCACTTGTTGAGTCTGAGTGTGTGGTGAGACCCCCAAGTAAATATTCCCCATGAAAAATTGGAAATGGTTGCATATAAAAGGAGAGGTCAAGACAAAAGACTACAGTAATTTTGGAGAAATTAGTGTCAAGATAGTAGTTAAAGATTTGTAGTGGAGAAGGTGTCTGAGAGACCGGAATATAGGACTATTCACTAAACATTAAAGATATTCACAGTTAGAGAAAAGAAAACAGATGGGGACCAATGAAAGAAGAAAGACCAGCCAAAGGAGACCCAAGGCAAGGTAATATTATGAGGGAAAGGGGAAAAATGAGTTTTTAAGAAAGCGGAAGAGGCGGTACACTAAGTCACATGCTATATAAAATGAGGACAAAGAGAATGATGATGGAGAAAAGGTCTTTGGACTTGGCAAGAAGGAAGCTATGAACCTCTGAGAAGCAGTTTTAGCAGAGGGGCAGTGAAAAAAGTCACATTTGCATGGACTTAAGGAGATGTATAATTGGCAGGCAGAAATTGTTTGGTGATGAGGAAGTTTTCCTCTCTTCTGAAAAGAGTACAGAAGAAAAGAGAAAAGTTGCAGGATGAGAGATTGTGGAGGACGTATAATAACATGGAAATAATGCTGGCTTTCACATCAGATCTCGATTAAAATCTTGACATTGTTACTGTCAAACGATCTTGCACAAATTATTTAGTTTCCCTAAGCCTCAGTTTTCTCATCTATAAACTCCGGGGTTGGAATAGATGGTCTCTGAAATCCCTTCCATCATTAGATCAATAATGTCTGATCAGATATAAGAAAGAACTTGTCACGTCGAAGAGCTCTAAATGCTAGACTATATTATTAAAGAAATATGTGGTGGTGGTTAAAGCACTGTTTAAAAACAGAAAGTTTTTGTCTATCTGGCATAAGTTAAATATTGCCTTACCTGAAGTTGTCTTTCATCTCTTTGGATCAATCAGAGACACATGGAATTGGAGAGATAGAACTTTTCTGACCAACTAGTCTGATTTCCTCATTGTATAGATGCAGAACTGAAGCTTACTTATGGATTTGCCCACAAATTTCATGCAGATACTTAGTGGTAGAGCCAGCTAGAGCCCTGGTCTCTTGACTCCTGGTCTGGGGTCTTTTCCTCAATTTCCAGCATCTCTTTGACCTTCATTTTGCAGTAATACTGCTTGTAACACACTTGGTCCTGCTAGTGAAGTCATTTCTCAAAGGCAGAATTAAAATACACAAATGCACAAAGTTATATGAAAAATTAAGAAAATTATCTGGATGACACTATGTGTTAATAAATGTTGAATTTGTTGAAGCTCCAAATCTATTGATTCAAATATTTATTCCTTTTGACCAAAACAAAATGAACATCATATGAAACATGTGTATGTGTGTATGCATATACATATATAAATACATACATATATATGTATGCTTGTATTATATATGGATTTATCAGTTGGTGAAATTATTAATTGCTCCAACCATTTTGGAGAGCAATGTGTTATAATGGTTTATAATACATTATATATATTATTATATTATATTATATTACATTATATTATGTTACATTACATTATATTGCATATCATATCAAATTATGTCATATTATATTTATATTATATAATATATTATAACTTACCATATTATGTTTATGTTACATTGTGTTGCATTTATTATATTGAATCATGTTACATTCTACTCTATTATAATGCGTTTTGTTGTGTCATGTCATCACATCTCACTTTGTGTTGTTTCATGTTGTGATATTATATATATATCTATATGTCATATGTATATACACACATGCTTTCATAAATGTGTATGTACACATATATGTGTATACACACATACATATACATGTTAGACCTGGAAATAACATCCACAAATACTGTTTGCTATCACCTTGTTTGTAATCATAGGATTATCAGAGAAAAAGTGACTTGCCAGTGGTCACACTGCTAGTATGTGTCGGGAGCAGGATCCAGATCTTCCTGACCTTCGAGCCAATCTTTATATATTAAACAGTATGTATTAATATATTATATTGCCTATTTTCATCACCATCACAATACTAGCAATCATAGCTGACATTCCTATATTGCCTTAAAGTTGTAAAGTTCTTTATGTACATTAAGGGTCATTCGATATCATTTGATATAATCTAAATATTTGGCTTACTTTCCACAGTCCCTTGCATGTTCATATAAATAGATCTATGGAAAACATGAAACAAGTGAGTCTCTGAAGCTTGTGATCTCTGGGTCTGCCAGTTCTAATCCCTGTTTTCCACCCTGAACACTGTGTGGGCCTGGGCAAATGACTTGGAGCACATGGGGCCTTCAATTTGTTTGCAAATTGAGAACATGACTGTGTCCCCAGACAGGACCGCTATATGCACTTGCTAATAAAAAAAGTTACAATAAAGCTCTCTAGAAATATGAAGTGCTATTGAAACATAGTCATACATAGGCCATCTTTGTTTCCCATCAGACCCATCCCAAGAGATCTTTTCTTCCTTCCAGAACACGTACAGTCAATGAAGTGTCCATCTGGTAAACGTCCTGCTTGCCAAGAGGAGAAAGGCAAAGGATTCAAAGGTAAGCAGCTGAGTGAAAGCTGTGCAGAGGCAGAAAAGAGATGTGTACCTTGGTTTGGATTTGGCTTTCAGGGCCTCAGACTGGCAATGCCTGCTTGGCCCATGCCCTGAACATGAGAGAGAAGCAAGGCTAAGCCTGGGGACCTAGGGCCCCATCATTCTAACTCCTTCTCCTTCCACAAACATTACATTTGGCTCATGGAGCTGCAACTTTGTTTGGATTTCCTGCATCATATTCAGTTACTTAATATCTGGTTTTCTCCCCTCGATAGCTGCTGTTCAGATCTCCCCAGTAAAGTCATACTTAAACCAATTTCATTAGGAACTGAACACTACACGATCATAAAGTGGCTTGTGAAATGTCTTGATTAGCGGAGATCAAAGGCCCCATTGTTAGTCTTGTTTTGGTTCCCTCATTTCATTGCCTTTGCGTTAAAATGCATTAACCTGACTTTATACAGTGCTTCAAAGTTTGTGCAATCTGGAAGAGATAAGTTCCACTGGGACGGCTGGATTTTCTTCTTAGCACATGGTCTACAGATTCCCAGTGCCCATGACTTTGGGAAACAAGCTATCCATTCTTTCATTCAGCATGTAAGGTATGGGATAGAGTTAAAGTGGATGAGCCTCTAGTGTAGAAAACGTCATCACTGCGGCTATAGTTCAGTTTAAGACCCACTTATTAATCCCCTACTGTATTCTAGGTAGTTGCCAAGGGGTGGGAATACAAATAAAAAAAATCAAAATCTTTTCCCTCAAGAAATTTACGTTCTATTGAGGGAGAAAACATAAACACAGAGAAGTAAGTACACAAAATATGCACAAAGAAAATTAACATGACTGGAGATAAGGGAAAGTCCTATAACTAGGAGGAATCAGAAAAATTTTCATGTAGGTGGTGAAAAGGGAGAAGATTCTCTGTGAGACTGTGCACAAAGGAAGGGAGGTGGAATTTTATATACAGGGAATAGTACAAGTCAAGTTGGCTGCAATATAGAATGTTTTGGGAGGAATTAAATGAAACAAGCTTAGAAAGATATTAAAAATATGTATGTTAATACATATACTGGCCCATATGTACATCCATACATTGTGTATTAATATGTATATGTATGTATATGCAGAAGTTCTTAGCATAGTCTTTGTTATATAATAGGTGCTGAATAAATGTTTATTGATTAATTAATATGCATGTGTATGTATATATGTGTATGTGTGTGTGTTTGTGCGTACATGTGTATAAATAATGTATATTAGTATATTAATGTATATTATTAATGTGTATAAATAATGTATATTAGTTAGGTTGCCCAGTGGTTAGAATATCTGGCATGAAGTTAGGAAAACTCATCTTCCCAAGTTCAAATCTGGTCTCAGACCCTTACTATGTGTGTGACCCTGGGTAAGTTATTTGACCTTATTTGCCTCAGTTTCTTCATCTTTAAAATGAACTAGAGAAGAAAATGTCAAACCACTCTAGCATCTTATCCAAGAAAACCCTAAATGGGGTCATAAAGAGTTTGATACAACTGAAAATGACTAAACAATAAATAAGTATATCCGTATATGTATGCATGTGTGTATATACCCTATACATATATATATGTATATATCTATATATATATATGCACACATACATGAATATATACATACCTATGATTTTTGGAAGAAGAATTTCAGGTAAGAAAACTCTATCTACAGAGAGCATAGGTAGAGACCAACTATTCTACAACTTACAGTCTAAGAGAGTTACCTGAGGTCACAGAGAGTTTAAATGTCAGAAGCTGCTTTCCTGTTCCATGTCGTCTCTCATGTATAACCCTCTCATGTAAGATGTCTCTCATGCTGGGTTCCCCAACTTCACTGTGCCAAGGATGAGAAAGCACAAAATCAATAGTCTGTGCAAAGGATATTAAACCTTATCTATCCCCTCCAAACCAGCCTGGATAACAATGTCTTGGTACAACAAGGCAGCAATCCTCAGCCCAGGTGTCAGTAGCCCTGAGTCCTGGCCTCATTTGCCAATCATTTATTTATTCGACCTTCAGTAGTCGCCATCATTTTAGCCTCAGTTTCCGCAGGAATAAAATGAGAGACCTGGACTAGATGATCCCTAAAATATCTTTCAGCTATAGAATTCTGGGATTCCAAATTTCCCGAAGCCTCTGTTCTATTAATTATATTCTGTTCCTGAATGAGCTGTGCCACGTAGTACCTTGTCAGACAGGGACCATACCCATGTTCTTCTCCAGCCATATAGCCATTACAGAGACCATGCTTCTGCTAGAGAAGTATTTAAGGGAGGAATAGGATCTATGTCCTAGACTTTCCTAACTGGGGCCACGAGAAGCCTCAGATATTCCCATAAGCAGAAACAGGAAGATCAGAAATGGGAAAATTATAGCTTTCTGTATTGTGCAGTCGAATGAAACAGATTCAAATAATAACAAAGAGTATAGTTTGGCCATATGCATAACCCTGTAAAAAAGTCTTTGTTTTCTTCACAGGGACAGAAGCTGTGTTTGAAAAGTATATTATTATGATTACTATGTCTACTACTACTACTGAGACTGCTTTATCATTTTCCTCATCACCATCTATCATTATCACAATTAAAGACCAACTGACAGTTTCCTGCCATGCAACTTCACCAGCTCCTGAGATACAATAATGCATAGAGCTCTGGACTTAAAAATAGGAAGACCTAGATTCAAATCGTACCCTAGACATGATCTATGTGACCATGGGCAAATAGCTTAATGTCTTGGCCTTAATTTTTATATAATTTATATAAATTTCATATAATATATATCATATAATTTATATAAATTTTATGTAATTTCTATAAATTCATATATTTTTTTAATATATAAAAAGAGGGGATTGGATCCCATGGCCTCTAAGTTCGCTTCCAAATCTAAATACATGATAATGTTAAAATAGAAAGTCACTCTAAATTCCCCCTTGCATTCCTGTTGAACACACAACCCCATAGTTGACCACACTTTTGTGTATAGTGGTGAATAGACAAGGGGGAGTGGAGAATAAAGGAAATGAGCATTTATTAACTGTCTACTATATGCCAAACACAATACTAAGCATTTTACTACTATTGTTGCATTTGAGCCTTAAGACACACTGTGAAGCAAGAGCTATTTTCCTCATTGAGGAAACTGAGACAGAGCTTTATTGAGTTGCCTAGCAGTACAGGGCTAGAAAGTGTCTAAGATGATATTTGAACTCAAGTCTTTCTGACTTCAGGCCCTGTATTCTCTCCATGCCCTCTTAACCTTTGCTTGTTGGAATCACTAGTTTCCATAGGGAAGAAGTTAAGTATAAGAGTGACTAGAATACTGAGCTTGGAGTCAGGAAGTCCTGAGTTCAGATCCCATCTCTGACATTTCCCTAGTTGTATGACCTTGGGCAAGTCACTTAAGCACTATCTACCTCCATTTCCTCAACTATAAAATAAACACAATACTAGCACCTATCTACTGGGGTTGTTGTGTAAATCAAATGAGACAGTATTTGTAAAATGCTTAGGAGAGTGTCTGGCTTATAGTAGATGCTATATAAATGCTTGCTGTTTTCATCATTATCATCATCATCATCACCACCATCATCATCATTACCACCACCATCATCATCGCCATCATCATCACCATTATTCATTTCAAGAATTATCTTACACATGAAGCCTTTCCCTACCCTCCCCCCCATCCCATTCCCAGGTCTTTGTGGTCTTTCTCTAAAAAGGATCTTGGATATTTCACAAAGACGATCTCTAAAGCCTCACATAGCTATGATGTTGTATGCTTCTGGCTTTCCATATTGAGTGAGGGTGGTATGAGTTAATTTCCCTCTCTTTGTAGTTATGAGTCATGATCTCCAGTAGCTATATAGCAGCAGTGACGACATTTGAGTTGGTACAAAAGATGTGTTGCACGTTGTATTCAACTACAGATTCCTTATTTGATCAGACCTGATAACCTCCCACTTTACACAGATCAGCAGTGTGATCGCTTCCCAGATGCTAAAAGAGACTTTAATAACAAAAGATAGGTGATTTCATTACATCGTTGTTCTTTTTCTTTTAAAGTTCATTAATGTCTTTTTTTTTTATAGTACACTAGTCTCCTACTATCTCCACCACCACCATAAACCTTCACTTCTAGCAAATAAAAAATAAACAAACGAAAGTCAAGACTTTCAAGACAAGGAACGCTGCTATTAGCATATAGTATATTCTGTACCTAGGCTCCCACTTGTCTCTACTAAGAATCGGAAGACATGATTCATCATCCATTCTCAAGGACTGAGGCTGTTTACTACGATTAATCAGAGTTGAGCTGCCTTTTGGTATTGCTTTCCTTTTCATAATTATTATCATTAAATATAATTTCTCTTGGTTCTACTTACTCTTCATCAGTTCTGAATTCCTCGTATTTGCAGAATAGAACTAGGTTAAATGTCATATTGACATTTCTTTAGCCATTCCACAATCAATAGGTACATTCTATGTTTTGGCTCTTAGTTATTCACTGAGCCTTTATTATTCATTGCCTTTATTAACTGCCTAATGTTTGCCATATATTCACTAGGCACTGGGGTTACAAAGACAAAAATAAAACAATCTATGACCTCAAGAGGCTTCAAATAAATCCCATCAATTTGGGAGTTTCTTCCAATGATGCGGATTGCAAGCCATCCTTACCTGCCAGTCTTACATTACCTTGTCTATAAATAAATTCATCACAGAGGGTTTAACCAGTGTGCTGGAGGTATCCCTTGCTTTCCTCTGACATTGTGATGTTAGATTTAATGTGCTACTCCCCATAAATGACGTTATGAATATTTTGGTTTGTAGAGAGGTATTTCTTTCTATCTTTAATCTCATTGGAATATATGGCTAAAGTGAGATTTCTAAGTGAGAGGATATGAAAAGTTTAGTGATTTTTCAAGTTTGTCACTTTGGACGCCACCTCTACTACTAACATAGGTAACAACACCTAACATTTCCATGCTTTCGGAGATGATTTCATGTGTTGAGATACAAAATAAGAATGATAATGACAATAATAGCAAAAAACTATATACCTGGTGATTGTCCTTCATAGGATCAGGGTCACAGAGGTAGTGAGATCTCAAAGTGGGTCCAATTCCAATTTTTAAGAAATTATTTTCTTCAGTGAGCTTTTGAACTTTTTTATTCCTTCTGACAAATTCTGCTTTTGAATAAGTTGATTTCATCAGTAAAGTTTGGTACCTCTTTTTTTTTTTCTATTTGACCAATTCTATTTTTCAGGTGTTATTTTCTTCAGTATTTTTATGGTTCTTTTGACAGCTGTTATCTTCTCATATTTTTCTTGCATCATTTTCATTTATTTTACCATTTTTTCTCTGCTACTCTTATTTGAGTTTTAAAATTTCTCTCTCTCTCTTTTTTTTTTTGACTCTTCCAGGAATTCTTCTTGAGCTTGGGTCCAAATGAATTTTTTCTTTGAGACTTTGCTTGTAGCTGTTTTCATTGCTGTTTTCTTCTGAGTTTGTTTCTTAATTTTCCCTGTCACCCTGGTAGCTTTTTTATGGTCAGGGTTTTGTTGTTGTTGTTGCTTACTCATTTTTTCAACCGATTTCTTGACTTTAAACTTAAATTTGGGCTCTTCTGAGGGGCAGGGCTTTGTCCTGAGCTTTGGGCTTGTGCTGTTGTTTGCAGAGCAGGTTCTAGGGATTTGTAAATTTTTGGTGCTTCCCATATGGTATGACCTGGGGAGAGGTATAGTTACTGCTTTCCTAGTCTGTACTCTGGTCATTATCCAGGAAGGACCCCTGATCCTTTGCAAGGACTATTGCTCCTCAGAGCCCTTGCTACCTTATACTCACAAGGACATTTATGGGCCCTGGAACTGCAACTTGAAAGTGGGTATAGGCAATAAAGCTGCCAAACAGTGTCTAGGATGGTAACCAGTGCTAGCACAGAGGTCTCAAATAATGTCTTTCCAATCCCTTTATTGTCTCTAAACTGAAAGCTCTCAAAGTTGTTGCTGCTGCTGCTATTGCCACCAACTTTCCCACCACTGATGTTGCCACTGTGTGGGCTACTGGTCAGCTCCACTTTGGTGTCAAGACCTCTCTTTCTGACTTCCTAAGTTGTTTAGGGGTGGAAAAATGTCTCACTCCTACATTTTGTTAGTTCTGCTGCTCCAGAATTCGATTTGAGGCATAATTTTAAAGTTGTTTGGAGGGAAATGTTGGGAGAACTTGGCTGCAAAGCTTCCTCAACTCTGCTTTCTTGACTCTGCCAGAATATACTCTACTAGATGTGGGATTTGAATGTAGGTCTTACTGTCTCCAAATTCAGTAATCTACCCACTGTACTCCATTGCCTCTCAGCCTTCTTGGTGTGAGCTTTTCTATACCAAACTACATAGGTCCTTGGACAACTGAATCAGGGCCCATCACTAGGTTGTTATTCAAAATCTTTTCGCCTATGTCTAATCTGTCAGAATTTTCACTCCATTAGAGCCTAGAGCAACCTCCTCCATAGCATGGAAAAGCGTCAGGAAAAGACTTAAATGTCAAATATTTCCCAGATATCTCCTCACTTTGCTGCCTACACTCTGAACTTTATCTTCATCTTCCCATCATCACAACATTGGACACCATCCAAGGGTTTCTCTGCTCTGATAAGTGACCTTTCACCTTATCTTTCTAGGAATCAGGCTTTAATACTACTTCCCAGTCATTTCTACACAAGTCTACCCCATACAACTCCTGTCCAGCTCCTTTTTAGGAATTATCTTTTGTCATTATTATGGAAACTTCTTGAGGGGGCAAGGACTGTCTAGCCTGCTTATATCTATGTTATTGGAACATAGCGCAGTGCCTGGCACATTGTAAGGACTTAATAAATTCTTTATCTAACCATCTATATAGCTAAAATGGAGAGTGACATGAAGATTAACTGTAAGCCCCTGGACTCATAGCTCTCAAGAGGATTAAACCAGCATAAGTAAACACACAATCAGCACTAGTAATGACCCAAAGCAGCTATGTGGCACAGTAGATAGGGCACCAGTCCTGGAGTCAGGAGGACTCATCTTCCTAAGTTCAAACCTGGCTTCAGTCACTTACTAGCTGTATGACCCTGTGCAAGTCACTCACTTAACCCTGTTTACCTCAGTTTTCTCATCCATTAAATGAGTTGGAGAAGAAAATGGCAAACCATTCCAATATCTTTGCCAAGAAAATCCCAAATGGGGTTATGAAGAGTGAGATAAACTGAAAAACGATAGAACAACAAATGATTCAGCAAAGAGTGGCATGAATGACCTGAGGAATTGTACATTTGGTAGAGAGACTCCCTATGGTGGTAAAGGTCCACTTTTGTGCCCTATGTACTAGGAAGGAAAGAAACTACAGGTGAGGAATTGGACTTCGTCCCAGGGAATATCCCTGAATGATATGGTGTGCTCCAAAGTTTGAAAAGCAGGAAACTTCTTTCATTTCCTGATTAAAGCTTTTAGGCAATCTCTGGCAGATATTAGCTGTCTACAAAGATAATGAAAACACACCCACGTGGCCATATTTTCATTGGCTCCCATGTTCAAGGACATAGTGCCGGAGATACATTTCATAATTCCAGGGTTTGGGTGGTTGGAATGTTTTGATGAATCAAAATAAATAATTTATTGGGTCAGACCTTCTAGAAACAGCAAAAGTAAAACATAATTTTCTGATTTGGGGACAAAAGAGAATGGAGGAAAGCCCTAAGCTATCATTACCTACAAGATATTCCCATTTCTTCTGGGATAATTCTCAACTGCTCCTTTTGAGACTCTCCCTCAATGTAGTAAGATAGAGAAAAAGCTATCTCACTTAATAACTATCATGTTCTCTCTGCCTTCATTTTTCGTATATTAAGAAGGGTTGGATGTGGGGAATTGAGCTAGAAGTATTTAGGCCAGAGAAGACTGTGAGGGTACATGATAATGTGTGGTACCTGACAGTTGTCCTTAAATACTAGAAGTATTGTCCTGCGGAAAAAGGAATAAATTTGTTCTTCTGGACCCCAGAGGATAGAAATAGGAACAATGAATGGCAGTTGCTAAAAGGAAAATTTAGGCCTACATACCAGGAAGAAGCTCCTTAAACATTAGAGCCATTCAAAAGCAGAGTGGGCTACCTAGGGAGGTAGTGAATAGCCCCTTATGGGAACTCCTTAAGCAAAGGCTGAATGACCATTTGTAGGGTATGTTGAAGGGAGATTCTTAGCCTGGCATGGTTTGTTCAATGAAGTGGCTTCCAATTCTGAGACACCATGACTCTGTAATACAGTAGCAGGATTTCTTACAATTACTCTCCTAAACTCCTGGCATTCTTATCTCTTTTTTTCTCTACCCCAGATTCTACCCTTTCTATGAACTGATCAAAAATGGACTTACTTTGCCTGTAGGTAGAAATATGGCCTTTCTTTTTCATTTCTACACAGGGAAGATAAGGTCTTCTTACCATTTGCCCCAAAAGGAGAAGTTTGCCAAAGGACCATGATTTTGAAAATTTGAGCAACCTAGGACTTATGTAATATATTTATCACATAGAGACCAGATGTGAAAGAAGCTTGGAGGCTATAACCTTTATCACAATCCTGATTAATAGTTCCTTCCACACAACCAGGACCTCATATGATCCCATCTCTCCTGATGAAAAAACATTGGCTCTCACCATTCCATCTCTACAACCCTAGATCTACGGTTGCCTGATACTCTTATTGAGTCAAGCGATGGATCTGTGGATTCCAAAGATTAGAGATTACCCTATTATTTATGGATTTAAAGATCATCTTATCTCTTCCAGGAAGTCCTATGCCATCCTTCTAGGTTATATAATATTGAAAAAGTATGTCAGTGATATAATAATGAAGATAAGTAGGAGTAAGGATGGTATATCTTAGAAACTTTAGACTGACATGATATAGCCCAATAGATGGATAGAGGGAAAGAGACAGAGAGATTGAGACCTATAAATCAATATCTAAGGATCTAGATATTATGATACACCATAACACTCAAAGCTCTAGGATATATCATATTTATAAATATCTACATCCATATAATCTTTGTGTGTTTGTATCTGAACATATAGTATGCATATTGTATGTATTATATCAGTATCTATATAATCTTTTGCATATGTATACACACATATATTTATGCTAAACCATGATTTCAGAAGATTGAAGATGAAATATACCACCCAATTCCTGACATAGCAATGATGGGCCCAAAATGCAGAGTGACATGTATTTTTGAATATGACCAATGTGGGAATTTGCTATTTGTCATTGGTTTTTTTAAAACCTTTTTTGTTTTAAAGAATCATTTGGTAGAGGCAGTGAGAGGAAGAGATAATTATGCTTGTAAAGATTAAGATAACGTGTTTTTAGTTGTTTCATGTTTGCATGCTTTGCCTCTTTAAGCTACATAATAAATTTCTCAAAAGGTAGGTCATTCCTTATTCTCACTATATCATACTCCACTCTCCTTTCCCCACCTTGGCTACTCTAGTGCATTTAATTCAAATCTTTAAACAAACTAGGTGCTCAATGGTTATTCTTGACTGAATGGCTGTTCCACACAGCATAACTGCATATTGCCTGATCAGGATGATAATCATTATCGAAATTAATTATTCCCTATTCCAGTCACCAGACGATCATCTGTACATCAGTAAAGGGGAGGGCAAAAAAGAAATTTAACATCTTTAGGAAACCAGAAACTCTACTAGCCAATTCACCCCATCAATCACAACCTAAAACGTGACTTAATCTCTGACTTCAAAGCCATGGCCATGGGAAAAGCTGACACGGTACAGTCCCATTCAAAGAGCTCCAATGTGGTGACACAGGACTCTTCAAGGACGACCTCACCTACTATAGGTGGAGGAAACTAAAGGGGCTTGAATATATCAAAACTCTACTTCTCAGTCCATCTGTCAAGCTGAGAAGCTGCAAGTCTTTTGCCTCAGAAGCAGCTTCCTGAGGTTAATTCTCTGCACTAAGGAGAAATTAGTTTTTTTGCTTTTGCAAATTCAGGTTTTACTCTTTTCACAGCACATTCTACTTCATTAATGCCTATGTATTTAAAAAAGAAGAAAAAACTGTGGGTAGTCAGTAATTTTAAAGCATGAAAAACTGAAAAAGGAAGCATGGTGCATCATGGAAATTCTGCCCTTTGTATGCTGAAAATGTTGCCTACAGAATTCTAGGCATTTAGTAGAAGTTGTCTATCCTAACTCCCTATAGAAAACCCTAAGGTCAAGATCAAGGGTTTCAACCTGGCATGAGACAGTTAACTGTTGCATAGCCAAAAGAGGCTTTCCTAACCTTCAGTCAATTAATCAATCAACAAATAATTGATTAAATAACAACTATATGCCAGAAACACAGGGCTTAGTCCTAGGGATACAAAGAAAATTGAAATTATAGTCTAGCTGGGAAACATGTACATGTATAGGTATGATATAGATAGATGGATAGATAGTGTATTACATATGTGTGAATATATACACATGTACACAGTATGTATTTACATGTATGCTGCACTATATTTATATATACATGTGTACATGTGTGTGCACATATGTGTATATGTATACATGTATATATATATATGCAAACACGTATTTCTAAAAGATATACAAGTTATAAAGGCATTTATGGATGGAAGGCTGTAGCAGCCAAGGGCCATCAGAACCAGCTTCATATGAAAAGATGGCACTTGAGCTGAGCCTTAAAGGATTCAGACAGATAGATATGAAGAGAAAATTTCATTCCAGGCATGAAGAAAAGCCATGAAAAATGGATCGCTGTATATGAGGGGCAGCAAAATGGCTAGTTTACTTGGACAACAGCATCCATGGAGGCTAGCTGCAAGCCAGTTGCTAGGTGACGTGAGTGAGCAATTGGATGAGTCAGCACAAATTCATCACTACCTATGTGAAAAACAAGCAAACAAAACCCTGTCTATTTTTGCATGACTGATGGAAAGCAATTCCTCTATTTTTAAAAGGACAGCTTTGTAAATTATATTATAAACATTGAACTCGTCATCTGCCCTATAGTAATTTCAAATTGCGAGTATGAGTAAAAGTTAAATGAGTAGTCCTGAAAGGAGGGTTTACAAACACATGAACACATGCCATGGCCATGGGAATGAAAGGGATGGGATAGATATGAAAGGCATTCATAGGGGGATCAATAGGTCTTGATACCTACACAGACATTTAGGATTTGTAACCATCAGCCTCCCAGGACAGTATAATCAGAACGATGAGTCACTGAATGATATTTTAAGTACTTGTCAATGAAATAGCTTCTTGAAATAATTAGCAACTTTAGCAAAGTTACAAGATATAAAATAAACCCACACAAATCATCAGCATTTCTAACAAAGCCCAACAGTAAGAGATAGAAAATTTCCATTTAAAGTAACTGTAGATAATAGTAAATATTTCGGAGTCTGCCTGCTAAAACAAACACAGGAACTAAATGAACATTATTACAAAATACTTTTCACACAAAGAAAGTCAGATCTAAATAATTAGAAAAATATCAGTTGCTCATGGGTAGGCTGAGCTAACATAATAAAAATGACAATTCTACCTAAATTACTCATTCATTGTCATGCCAATCAAACTACCAAAATATCATTTTATAGCACTAGAAAAATAATAAAATTCACCTGGAAGAACAAAAGGTCCAGAATATCAAAGGAATTAACGAAAAGAAATGGCAGGGAAGGTAGCCTAGGCATACCAGATACAAAACTTCATTATAAAGCAGCAATCATCAAAACTACTTGATACTGGCTAATAAATAGAGTGGTGGATCAGTGGAATACATTAGATATGCAAGACACAGTACTCAATGAGCATACTAACATACTGTTTGATAAACCCAAAGATTCTAGCTTTTGGGATAAGAACTCACTATTTGACAAAAACTCTGAGAGAACTGGAAAATAGTATAGCAGAAACTGGCATAGATCAACATCTTTCACCATATACCAAGTTAAGGTCAAAATGGGCACACGATTTAGACTTAAAGGGTGATACTATAAGCAAATTAGGAGAGTAAGGAATAGTCTGCCCGTCAGATCTTAAAAGGTTTTTGCACAAACAAAGCCAAGGTAGCCAGGATTAGAAGGGAAGCAGAAAACTGGGAAACAATTTTTACAGCCAGTGTCTCTGATGAAGTCATCATTTCTCCAATATATAAGAGAGCTGAGTCAAATTTATAAGCGCACAAGTCCTTCCCCAATTGACAAGTGGTCAAAAGATAAGAATAGGGAGTTTTCAGATCAAGAAATTAAAACTACCTATAGCCATATGGGAAAAATGCTCTAAATCAATACTGATAGAGAAATGCAAATTAAAACAACTCTGAGGTACCACGTCACACCTATCAGATTGGCTAACATGACAACATAGGAAAATGACAAATGTTAGAAGAGATGTGGGAAAATTGAGACACTAAAGTACTGTTGGTGGAGTTATGAACCGATCAAACCATTCTGGAGAGTAATTTGAAACTATGCCCAAAGGGCTATAAAATGGTGCATACCTTTTGACCCAGAAATACCACTACTAGGTCATAATAGATCATAAAAATGGGAAAAAGATGCACATGTACAAAAATGTTTATACCAGTTATTTTTTTTAATTTTTTTTTATTTTTAGATTGCAACAAACAGTTCAACATAATTTTGGGTTCCAGATTTTCTTCCCTCCCTCCCCACCCCTCCCCAAGAAGGCACGGCGTCCCATATAACTTCCAGGTATAACTAGGCATTGAAT
>CM053622.1:104013323-104078055 GCA_028646595.1 Phalanger gymnotis
CTTCATCTGACTGTATGTTTTGGTCTTCTTTGTCACCAGAGAAGGATTCCAGAGTCTGAGACTGAATCTGGGTGTGTTTTCGACGCCTAGCCATGTTCCCAACCAACTTGATTAACCTTTGAGTTTTTCAACGGGGTATGGCTGCTTATAGACTAAAGAGTTCTTTGTTCCATGCTTGGGCGGATGCACTGCCTCACCAGCACTCCTCCTTCCCCAAGAACCCCCAACCTGGACTGGGCTTAAATCTTCAGCAGGCTCTTCACTCCTGCTGTGATCAGCCACTTAATTCCTCCCACCTGGTGGGCCTGGGGCCAGAAGCAACTGCAGCCAGTTCTAAAGCTGCCCCACCTCCGCTGCCCCAGGGGCAGTAGCTGAATTGCAAACTCAGTCCTGAAGCTTTTCCCACTAATCTTCTCTGATGTCTTTGCTCTTTGTGTGTTGAGAAGTCTGGTGGATGCCACAGCTCAGTAATTCAGGATGCCAGGGCACTCTCTGCTCGTCTCCTGGTCTGGTAGGTCTGCGTCTGGTTTGTTCGTGCCATGCGCGCTGGGCTCAGCTCCGCTCCACTCAGCTGGGGGCTGGGAGTTCCGTGTGGGACAGACCTGATCCAGAGACCA
The DNA here is from genome assembly GCA_028646595.1 of Phalanger gymnotis. Lineage (NCBI taxonomy): Eukaryota > Metazoa > Chordata > Mammalia > Diprotodontia > Phalangeridae > Phalanger > Phalanger gymnotis. Next base: position 104,013,941 of record CM053622.1, read on the forward strand.
TCCAGGCTGTCCTGGGCTGGAACCCTGCTTCCTTCTGCCACTTTGTGGGTTCTGCAGCTCTACAATTGGTTCAGAGCCATTTTTTATAGGTTTTTGGAGGGACTTGGTGGGGAGCTCACACCAGTCACTGCTTCCCAGCCGCCATCTTGGCTCCGCCCCTCAGAACTGCTTTTTCTTGCCACTTTTATGTGAGATAATTTACCCTATTCTATCTCTCCCTATCTCCCTCTCTCAATATATTCCTCTCTCATCCCTTATTCATCTTCAGCTCACCCTATGCCCACTCTCTCTCTCTCTCTCTGATCAGAAACATTTCCTTGAGTTGGAGCTGAAAGTCTCTTACTCTCAGTTGCTAAGGGAAAGAAGCTCCAGACAGAAAAATGGCTTCTGATATGGATACAGTCCAGAAACTGCAGAATGAAATCAGTCACCTGTGACATCTGCTGGACCTACTTTTCACCTACAGTTACCATGGCTGTGGGCACAGCTTTTGCTCAGAATGTTTCTCCTCGAGCTGGATTGCCACACCTTTCTCTTGTCCTGGATGTAGGCAAGTTTCCCAAATCAGAGAATTCCCAGCACTCAAAGTAAGCCTGGAAAATCTCACTGTCATGGGTAAGCAGCTCAGCTCCCACCATTTGCAGAGTACTAAAGGGCAGAGGTAATGTCCTACTCACAAGGAAGCCCTTGAGTTCTTTTGTGAGGAGGACCAGATATTACTCTGTGTGTCCTGCTGCCAAATGCTCACAAACTCTTTCCTGTAAAAGAGACTGCTCACAATTACAGGGGAAGCTCCAAGGAATTCTGAGTCACTTGGGGAAGGATTTTCAGGAAGCTGAGAAACTTCTTTCTCAGGAGTAGGAGGTAGAGAGACCCCTTGTTGACTGGGATTGGATCAATACAGGAGAATATTGCAAACTTCAGCATTTCCTGAGGAAGGAAGAATTTCAGTGTCTGAAAAGGTTGAAGGAAGAGCAAATAACCATCAAGGACACACTATTACAGCATATCCCAACCCTTCAGGACATCATGTGAGAACTGAAGGAATCAAGCCACAAATCCAACGTTGACTTGTTGCAGGATTTCAGGGAGCTGTGGGAAGGAGTGAGGCAGTGCTGATCCAAAGGCTCAAGGATTCCAGTCCAGAATTGAGAGAATATCCCATTGCTGGGATGACAGATATCCTCAACAAATTCAGAGTGGATGTCAGAGTCCATCCAGAATCAGACCGTACCTATGTGACTGTTTCTGAGAATCTGAAGAGTATGAGGGCTAAAGAAAGCTGGCCATTGAAGCGCAACCATCCTGAGGACTCTGCCTTTCTATCTTTGCTGAGCAGTGCTTCATCTCAGGCAGACACTTTTGGGAGGTGGATACGACAAAAAGTACCTCAGTGGATACTGGAGATCTATACCCAATACTTGAGGACAGGGATGGGGAGGAACTCTTGCTCACGTACCTCTGTGTTCCTGCTTCACTGAGTGAAGAAGAAAGATGATTACAGTTTACAAACTTATCCCAGATCATTAAACCATCAAGTGAAAGGCCCTGTGCCCAGGGTTGGGGTGCACCTGGAATACAGTCCTGACACTGTCCTCTTTTACAATGTTCTCCAACACTCTCTCATTTATAGATTCTATCCTATTCCATTGAGTCCAACAGGTCTAAATTTTTCACCTGGCCCCCTACTTCCAGAAACAAAGGCTGGTCACATGACTCTGTCTAGTTGACTCTCACCTTTGTATTTGCTGCTATTCATCATTGTCAGCATTTCTCCATGGAGGAACCTCGACCCACCACCAGGCTGCCTGGCTGCAGTCCTTCAATTTGTAGGCTTCTCCTGGGAGAGAATGAGCACCACCTACATGATGTTGAAGGAGGACAGCAATGTTCATCAATTTCAGACAAGCTGAAAGAGATAATTCCCAAGTGTTTTATATTTTCTTATCCTCAATGGATTCAATCTGTTCATGTATTTTCACAATAAATTACTCTTATCACAGCAAGAAATGAATAAACAAAAGAGTTCTGCTCTATAGTGGGAACATAATGAATAAGAGAACAAGAAAAAAACCTGGCCCTTTTATTTAAAAGTTCGGCACCCTTCGAAATAAATCTAATTTTCATGAGACCATAGCTAGGGCCTCTGAGAGGCCTTCCCTGGGCCAGTTGCTGTACTGTGCTGGCTTGTGTCCCTGTTATACCTACAATTTAAGCAAATTATATCTAAATCTTGTATCTCAGCTCTGAGAGTCTAGGATGCTGTCAAAGTTAGCAGCAATATATTTTGTCATGGAATTTATCTGCAGTACATATTCTCCAAGCAAGAATTCTCAATGTTTTCACCATGTATGTTTGTGTCTGTATATGTATATAAATTATATATAAAATATATGTGAGTACGTATGTGTGTGTATTATACTCACATACACACACACACACACATACACACTGTATCTGCCTGACAGAACTCTCCTCAAGTGGCTTTGCCTACTTCTTGATGCAATGATGACTCTATCATGGTGGTATTGAATTAGAGACTAAAGAGAAACTTGTTGGCAATATTGTAGGGGGCTTGACAATATTTCATCTTCTTGCTTAAAATTTCTTTCTATTCTTGCCTGTCTTTCACTAATTTGCCAAAGTGATCTTCCTAAAATGCATATCTGACCATGTTACCCTTCTTTATACGTGATAAACTCAGATAGCTCCCTATTACTTCCAATATCAAATAGAAAAGCCTCTGGCTTTTAAAACCCATAAAGAAATATTATACCCGCCTGCTTTGTTGGTTGTCTTTTACTTAACTCCCCTCTATGTACTCTACAATCCAGTAACACCCACCTCCTTACTGTCCCTCTTACAAGACACTCTGTCAACAGACTCTGTGCAAAGGCAATAGTTTTTCCCCATGCCCTTGTCTCCCTTCTCTCCTCCACCTTCTGACTTCCCTAAATTTCTTCAAGTCTCAGCTAAAATCTCCTTCAAGAAACCTTTCCAGATTCACATTAATGCTAATGTCTTCCCTTGGAGATTAGGTCATATATATTCAGAATTCAGGTCTATTGTTCAGGAGAAAGGTAGATAGATAACATATGTGGTAGTCATTTACATAGAAGTCTACTTTTTGAGAATTATGATGATGAAAGGAAAGAGAAAATAGGGTTATAAAGTGCAGAGAGAGAGAGAGAGAGAGAGCCAATAGTTACTCGGCAGTACTTACTATGTATCAAGAACTCTATGTGCTGGGGATGCAAGTATGAGGAATGAGGACAGTTCTCAAGACAGCATATAAAGGGGAACTGGAAAGCAGGGGACAGATGTAGAAGACCTACCTCAAAGGCCACCAAGTCCAACCAATACCTGACAAAGAATCCCTTCTACATTATACACAAAATTGCTTATCCATCTTTTGCTTGAAATTGAGGGATAGCCCATATGTCGTGAGGCAGCTTATTTCTCTTTGGGACAGTTTTTGATCTAATGAAATTTGTGGGTGTTACTATTTTTCCCCCTTGCATCATGACTAAATCTTTCTCTCTGAACCTTCTACCCAATGCTCCAGGGTCTGTCAATTATGGGCCAACAACAAGCTTCATGCTCTTCCGCAAGTCAGTCCTCCAAATACTTAAGATATCCATGACATTGCTCCTAAGCCTTCCTTTATCAAAGCTAAACAGACCAAGTCCCTTCAAATAAGCTTATGTGAATAGATCTGAAGGCCCCTCCCCATCCTGGTTGCCCTCCTCTGGGCACTCTCTATCAAAACATTGCCATTGCTCAAATGTAGTTCCCATATCTAAATAAAATACCCGTAGAGATAGATTAGAGCAGAGCACGAATAATCTCATATGTCCTCAATTCCGCGCAGTAGTTTTTAAGGCAGCCTGACACCACATTAGGTACTCCTGACAATGTGTCACCTGAAAATTTTATAGCATAGCTGGCCATGCTGGTAGTTGATGAATAAAAATGCTTAGCAGAATTAGAATTAGCATAATTAGTATAATTAGCAGAATTAGAACAAGCATACATCCCCAGAACACTCCACTGGAGGGTATTTTTTTTTTCCAAATTGACATTAAGCCATTAATGATGGAATGTTCTCTGGTTGCATCCACTTATTCAGTTCCAGGTCTTCCCATCTACACTACTGACAAGGTCAGATCTTTTCTTTTTATTGACAGAATAACATGAGAGGTCTTGCCAACAACCATACTAAAATCTAGGAAAACTCCGTCTGCAGCATTTCTCTGATATTACCTTATTTAACAAATGAAGAATCATTTAGCCTGCCTTATCCTTTTGGCAAAAAAAAAAATCTGGGCTCTATTATTCTTGCTTTCAGTTGCAGCAAGAGAAGTGTCATATGTTTTGTTCTGTTTTTTTCTGGACAAATAAGAAAGACACACTTTCTTATGCCTCACCTGTTCATTTACTGGTGTTCTTCCCACAAGTAAGAAACTTAGTCATCACGCTCAGCAGCTTCTCTACTTTTGGTTTGACTCTTTTGCTGCCTGCATCTAATAAGAAGCAATCTCATAAGGGAAGAGGTGTTAGGTACTTATCCCTCTGCAGCCCATGTGTGGCCCTGTGAAATTCATTCTCAGATTTTTGCCTCGGTAATTGTCCTTTTATTTTAGGTGAAGGAGATTAATCTTGTGAATTTGAGAAGGTCAAATGAGTGAGTCGTCCAGACATTCAGGAAATCTGGGGATGCGTGTACACATTGGGCTTTGTAGCCAGACCACCACTGGTGGCCCAGGAGAGACTTTCTGGTTCCGGACCAGCAGCAACAAGGACTTATTCAGTAGCAATAGCACATTTGGATTTGAACTTGGTGGAACAGATGCTATTCTAAGCCAGAGACCACTTTCCTTAGAAATACCAAGGGGTTATAGGGAAAGATGTGTGCCTTTTAAATTCTATATCTTCGAAATAAGTGAACCCTTTGAAAACATATAAAGGATGATGAAACATACTTTTATAGGAAAAGAAACTAATTTGAGGATGAGAATGCCTTATCTTATTTGCTTGGCTGTAATAATGAAAGCTGCAGGGAAGGCAGGAAGGGAAAGGATGCTATGACATTTGCAAAATATAGTTTTTCCCACTCTGAGTTATCTAAAACAATGGCTTTATTTATTTATTTATTCATCTATTTCTAATGGCTTTATTTATTTTATCCTAATATTTTTCTTTATTTTTCATACTAAACAATTTGAACAATGGTCAAAGTAGTAAATATTACTATTAATCAATCAAAGAGTATTTATTAAGCAGTTAACTTTGCTTCAAGCATTGTTGATAAGTTCCATGGCTACAAAGAAAACAGTGAAAAGCGATCACTTTCCTGAAGGAGCTTACACTCAAGCTGGGAGAGATAATATGAATAATTCTCTACTCTCAGTAGCCACTATGCTGTTGGCCATGACAACGGACATTTCATAGTAGGACAGCACTGTGTGAGGCAGAGTGGTATGTGCTAACATTGTTATTGTTGTTCAGTCATGTCTTACTCTTCGTGACCGGCTTCTGACACTTGCTGGGTACCTTTTAACAAGACACTGAATCTCCACCCCTAGGCAATTCTCTTGGACTATAAGGGGTATGATAGTTGATCTCTATCTATGATCCCATAGAATGATTTTCCTTACTGAAGTTCTTCATCCCAATGAAATTATAGGTACAATCTAAGCTACACATACACACACAAATGAATATATATATTTGGTGTTCAGTCGTTCTTAGTCATGTCTGACTCTTCCTCATTTGGCGTTTTCTTGGCAAAGATACTGGAGTAGTTTGCAATTTCCTTCTCCAGCTCATTTTACAGATGAGGAAACTGAGGCAAGGAAGGTTAAGTGACCTGCACAGGGTCATAAAGCTAATATGTGCTAATACACTCCTTTATTCTTTATGGAATTGAAAGGGAGGAGAAACAGTGATTCTCTGACCCTGAATAAGATAAAATAAGAGATCTACAAGATAATGTACATCCTAGCATAAAGTCAGGAATGGAGATGGTGATGGGGTAAGGAGGGGTATCAGAGTCACCCCTGAATAAATATTATGCAACAGCATGAGGATCTGCAATTCTTGCTATTCTATTCATGCCCTGAGTAAATCCAGCACAGTTTGTGTTCATGTCTCAAGAAATATTTCTATTACATTTTGGGAAGAATAAAACTCAACACATGTTTTCCCAAGCGCTATCCCCTCTCCCTGTTCCAACAATTCTAAACTCATGTGTTTGTCAAGAGAAATTTGGCATGTATGTGTCTGATTCGTTTACACTTGACTCATCAAGTGTTTTGTAAGAGTGGCTTAACGTCCAAGAAGCCTCTTGAGCCTCCTTTGTAAGTCTTTAAGACATTTTTTCTGAGAACTGGGAGGCTGACTTTGGACAACTCCAGAAAAACTGGACTCCAAATGGCAGACAATTCGTTCAGACTTTTGAACAAGTAAAGGAGCTTGGCTGTCTATAAACTTTCCCCCACAAGTTAAATCTCACAAGGAAGTAAGAGACCCAATTTCATTGTTAAGGTAATACTCAGGAAGTCAAGTAGTTACTCAATGTGACCCGAGGAATCCTCCCAATATTATTCAATATTCTTGCTCCTCCTGGGATTTCTTTGTCCTGGGTGTCATGGACATTTCAAAATCAGTAGCTACAATCTCCCAGTCACCAGCAAATCTGAGGAGTTGAGGGCCTCTGTGCTGGAGACCCTTGGCCTGATGCCAGACAAGGCACACCATTGTAGCTCCTGCCAAGCCAGCTGGGTCCTAGCTCTCCCAGCTGGTACCCAAGTTACCAGGCAGCAGCCAGTGGAAGAGCAGGCTAGCATTAAAGGAGATAATGCAATCCATGTGTTCCTGCCCAAACTTCTCTGTTTTTATTACACAGCCCAAAGTAATTTATTCAAAGATTCCAAATTATATTTTAAAGTTCAACAAATAGTTCATTGTAAAGCCGACTTTTGGCCTTAATTAAAAACTGCAGTACTTTGCTCATTTTATGTAATATTATAATGGCCCTTTTCTTCCATTATCCAAATGTTGTAGCTAATTTATCTTATAAGATGTCTTATGCAGAATACTGCACAGTTCTGTGACTATACACAATATGGGTGATTATGGTCTTTTTTAGGGAATGCCTTTTAGGAACGGCTTTCTTAATGTTTCCTTTTGGCCATACTCACTAATTCTATCTAAACCACAAGGAAGCCCTATGCAAATTTTATTCTTTCCAGCATCATTTCCTAGTCCACTACTAAGACAAGCAACATTCTTCCTGGAAATGCTCTATTTATATAATCTTCAACCAATGAAAAATCTTAGAAATGACTTTAAAGGTAGAGGAGAGAATTTAGTTGCTTTGGAGAGAAGAGATGAATCCTCGTGAATTCCAAATAGTGATGAGGTACCACCAGGAAAGAAGTTATCCGATACTAGAGAGTGGAAGAAGAGATGAGCTGTGGTGATTGGCAACTCCCTACTGAGGGCGATTGAGGTTACCTTATGTCAACCAGATATAAAAAAGTAAGGGACTATGCTTTCTTCTCAGGGCATATATAAATATAGAATTTAATGGAGAGTATCTACCACCATTATCCACTTTAGGTGCATTATATGAGGGGAGAAAAGATTGCTAGGAACAATTTCCAATACATTGCTAGGCATGATAAAGTCCTGGAAAAGAAATTCAAGACTTTTGACACTCAGGCGAGGGGTGTTAGTTTTTTATTTGTTCATTTTAATCACCGTTGTTGATTAAAGGGAGGGACATAAGAGAGAGACATTGAAAGAAGGGAAAAAGTGAATTTTGAAGGCAAATAGAAGATGATGTCTGAGAACAGAATTTGGATTTCTGGACAATGGCCTAAAATGTTAGAACTGTGGGTTCTTGGTCAGGGGTGGAATTCATTTAATATGGGCTGGCTATACGTACATGCATGAACATACACATATGCATACACACATATAAATATTCATATATTATATGTATATTCATGGAGTCTTGAAAATATGATTAAGACAGAAAAGGAAAAGCAGGAAGCTTCTCATATATATCTGCCAAGCCATATATCAAAATAAGTAGTAAGTATAATGTAAGAATATATAAAGGTGAGCTGTAATTGACAGGAGTTAATATCAAAGGAGAGTCAACAATAAAATCCATGATCTATTATGGCTATCTGTGAAGAACAAAGTATTAGCTATTGAAGAAGGGAAAGTAGAGTTCCCAACCAAGTTTGGCACCATAGGGATCAGTGGGACTTGGTGCGATGAAACACCCAACTGAAGTATGACGATTGAAAAGTATGCCTTATTCAAAATAATGGGTTACATAAAAGGGAAAGTGAAATACCTTTGCTTGAATACTATATGCATGAAGATATGCTCATGTAATGAAATCCATGGACTGAAATAGGGAGGCCATATTGAAGAAAATTTGTGTGAGAAAAAAAATAAAAACTTTTTTGGTTTTGTCATATGTGAGGTGGGAGTATATAACAGAGTACTAGGCCATAACAAGAATATGGATGAAGATGAGGACTTTAGAAAAAAAATCTGATGCAGACTTATTTTAGTGATCAGGGACTTCAGCTATCTACTGTACCTCTCCTTCTGCCAAAGCCTTTCTAATGAGGAGGGATAATTTGATGACAAAGAAATGATGATACTCTTGGGGAGAAGTTAGTATGCCACTTAGATTTCCTGATCAATATGGAAAGGAAACCTGAGAATGAAAATAATGCAAATTCTAAATTTGGGGACAGCAAAAGTCAAAGAATTCACAAAGTAGCCTAAGTCACATCATGTAAAATTCTACAAGTAAAGTCACCACAAAAAGAAATAAATTACTGTTTTTCTCTAGAGAGTCTTAAAAAAAATGAAGACAAATGATTCCAATGAGAAAGAAAAGAAGAAATAATCTAAAAGGACCAGTGTAACAGCACCTAAAACTCAATTAATTTGATTTGATTTAAAATATATTCATGGATTTGAGGGGAATAGTGAAGCAGTTATTTTTTCTGACTCTGAATAAGGGAAAGTAAGAGATCAGTGAGGAGGCAACTAGGTGGCACAGTGGTGGACCTAGAGTCAGGCAGACTCATCTTCCTGAGTTCGAATCTGGCCCCAGACACTACTTAGTTGTGTGCCATGGGCAAATCACTTAACCCTGTTAGCCCCAGTTCTTCATCTGTAAAATGAGCTGGAGAAGAAAATGGCAAACCACTCCAGTATCTTTGCCAAGAAAACTATAAATGGGATCATGGAGAATAGGAGATGACTGAAAAATGACAACAACTACAAAAAGTATGAGTGAGATAGAACCCACCTTGTTTGTTTCTTTTTTGATGTTTAGATAATTATATTTTAATATATTTGGTTTTCCTTGTAATCCTATGAATTTTATTTTATTCATTTAAAAATATTATTCTGGGAAAATCCACATAAGCTTTACCAGATGGCCCAAGGGGACTATGACACACTAAAAAGTTAAGAACCTCTCTTCTTGTGATATATCCATTGATCATCCTTGCCCCTACCCAGTTTAATGTTTCTTACAATAGATAAAGTCACGTAAGTTGAAATTCAAGAGAGTAAAATGTAAATTCCTAGACTTGGGTGAAAAAAAATCAACTCACATGTACCCCTTGGGAGAGAGTGGTAGAAAATGAAGGGATCTGGATTACCCAATGGATAAAGATTATAAAACTGCCTAACAATAAGTGTTATCCAAAAGTGGAATGGGGGGATCAACAGAGATAGAGAATTTCGTCTGGAGACAGATATCATTTCTCTACTACAGGACTTCAAGTCGAAGATGGATGACCATTTGTAATGATGTTATAAAGAATAATACTCTTCAAGTATTGGTTGGACCAGATGTTCTCTGAGGTTTGTTCCCACTCTGGCACTTTGTTATTCTATAATTTTGTCATTCTGTTGCTCTTTTCCCCATTTCTGCCCTCTCTCCCCCCCCCTTTTCCTAGAGAGGTTAGAATTAAATTTTGTCTCCACAATATCTGGACAAAAACTGAATAACTTAGTTAAATATTCTGGTGTTTGATTTAGTAGATGACAAACATCTGGATATGTGGATGTATCCTGATGTTTCACTTATTTTTTTTCCATTTTTGGCCAGATGTTTGGCATCATGTGGTTATATCACCTAATATCTCTGAAAAATAGTCCTATAAAGATTTCCCATCTCCAGAAATGAAAGCAAAAGGCTGAGAGGAGATAGGATCTAAGTCTATAAAATCATGAGGAGCATGAATGGGGTGAATATTAACTTGATCACAAAATTCTTAAATCCTTAAGCTTGGGTTGATTCCTTGAAACTCAAAAGATAGATTTAGGAGCAAAAGGAAGTACTATTTGACCAAGTGGAAAGTATACATATGGAACTCGTTACCCCAAGAGGTAGTGGAGGCTGAAAATATAAACAGGTTCAAAAAAGGTTTATACAAATTCATGGATGACAGACGTAAATTACTAAAGGGAACTCAGATGTTTTGGTTACATTCTGAACCTTTTGAGGTTGGTGTCAGGGAGGACAACCTTGACCACCCCTCACACTCTTGGTGCCATTATAATTTCCAGATAGAAAGAGGCCTAGCTTGGGGATCTAAAAACCCCAAAGAGAGCAATCTGAGTGCTGTAGTATCAATATGACCATAGGCATATTATTTTACTCCTTTGGACTCAGTTTTCTCATCTTTAAAGGTAGGAAATGGATGAGATCATTGTAAGGATTCCTCCCAGCTCTGATATTACCTTTTTCTGCTAAGTTATGCATTAATCATATTTAATATGGAAATCTTAGGATTCTAATGCTTATCAATGGACACTGACATATTTTTGATACCAAAAACAGCATCTTGAGGCAACTCCAAGGGAAATAAGTAAAGAATGAAAGAATGTTGAAGAAATCTTAATAGTAAATAACCTACACAAACTATTACTGTCACTGCTACTACTATTATTATTAATAATAAAAAACTACTATTTCTATCTCAATTTAGGGTTTGTGAAACATTTTAAAAATTATCTCATCTAATCTTCACAATAGCCCTGAGACATAAAGACTACTATTCTCTCCATTTTACAGTTGAGGAAACTGAGGCATATAGCAGTTAAGTAACCTGCCTAGGATCTCAAAACTAGTAAGAGTCTGAGGTAAGAATAGAACTTGGGTCTTCCTGAATGCAAACCTCTCACTCTACCACCTTTGTGTTAATTGAGAACAGAGAGACTAATTTCAGTTTGGGAAATTTGCTAATAATAATAATAAATCAATATGTGTGCATGTATATGCATGTATAGAGACATGTATGTCTATATATGTATGTGTGAAGAGAAAGAAAGAGAGAGAGAGAGAGAGAGAGAGAGAGAGAGAGAGAGAGAGAGAGAGAGAGGGAACTGACAACTTGTTGTAGTCAATAAAGAACTGGCTTCAGAGTCAGAAAGATTTGGCTTCTAATCCAAGCTCTCGCACATATTAGCTATGTGACCTTGGGCAAATTACTTAACCTATCCATGACTCAGGCCATTCTCTAAGACTATGTATAAGCCAAGGCTTGGCAAACTTTTTATATTAACAGACAGATAGTAAATATTTTAGGCTTTGTAGACCGAGAGGCAAATCCTAGGATATTATGTAGGTACTTACATAAAAAAAGTAAAAAACAAATTTCCACAAAATTTTATTGATGAAATTCAAAATATAATGAGGATGATGGGATACAATTTTTGTAAAATAGATATGCTAATGATAAAAATAGAATTATTTGGGGGATAACATTTTGCTTTATTGGGGTTCAAGGTTAGTGGTTTTTATCATCAAATTATTTGCAAATGTCCACCTATTAATGCTTATCTGTAATGAGATTGTATGTGTTTGACCTTTAAAAATGTCTTTTCACACAGATAGCTACTGCCAAATATTGATATCAATCCACAAGCACATGATTTTAATCGAGCATATTCATGCTTGGAAGATATTTATTAGATTCTTCTCTTGATATTTACTTTTTAACAACTATCATTATATTGCAGATTTATCACTTCCAATAGAAGATTAGTTAGAAGCCCTTCAATTGCACAGGTACATGGATTTGAAATAATAACGCTTCTTCTGTATTTGCATTAAGGTCTGAAAAATGCTGCTAGAATTATATTTTGAGCTCAGAAAAAATATAGCCATTTGTGTGGAAATGGAGATCCCACTTCTTATTTTAACTTTTGATAACAAGGGAAGTAGATAAAGCAACTTGACATTACTTATGATTCAAACAATAGCTGGTGTCATCAAATTGACTTTTTTCAAAATATAAGTTTCTATTTTAAAATACATTTAGGTATTTTATTAAATATTTCCCAATGACATTTTTAAAAAATTTTAACTTTAAAAAACATTGAGTTCTAATTTTTCTCCTTCCTGCCTCTTCTTTACTCTTTGAAAAGACGAACAATGTGATATTGATTAAACATGTTAAGTCATGCAAAACATATTTCCATATTAGCCATGCAAAGTATAAATTTCATGGATAATTGTTGTTTTAACATGTAACTTTATGTAGAATTCATTAAGAAATTTAATCAAGTCAACAGCAAAAGCTAATTTCCAGTCATTCATCATTCAATGTTATTGGTTCTTAGCATTCTGAAAAAAAAATATCAATCTTGTCCCTGAACTCAAAAATCATAATGAAACTTTTCCTCCTTTGCTTTTCTTAATTTTACACAATGGATATGTAATTATAACACAAAGAATTCATAAAATGTCACAGTATGGCCACATATGTGGCACCTGAAACATTATTGAGTTATAATGGAGTCACTGTGACTTGTGGTGCACTGACCAGCAATGTGCAGCTATGACAGTCCCATATATGCCACATACAGTCTGTTATGACTCTTCAATGCTATCTTTTAGTGGAAAAGCAGCCATTGGCAGTACGTTAAAAATGAGAGTGGCTGTATTCCAAAAAGATTTTATTTATGGACATTGAAATGTGAATTTTATGAGCTTCTCATGTCTCAAAATATTATTACTATTCTCTTAATGTTTTTCAACCATTTAAAATTTTTTGAATTAAATATTAGATTCTAGGCTGTACAAAAACAGGTGGCATGCCAAATTTTGGCCCTCTTACCGTACTTTTCTTACTCCTGCTATAAACTGTAGAACAGTTGTTCATCTGCAAAGATAGAGTTTCTTCACCAGCATTCCCCTATGTTATTGAAATCACAGATCCAGACTTCCATGAAGGGCCATTGTGGGAATGTCTGACTTTAATTCATTTCTAACTCTCGTCTATGTATCTTCTGTTTCCTTGGCAGCATCAAACTAATAAGGCAGAGAGGATATAATGAGTTTATCAAAGATTATGATAAGGACTTTTACCAGAGCATGTAGAGCCAAGGAAACATTTCCCCCTCCAAAGCTCAACTTTCCCTAGAGATGCACAGAGTTGATCCATAAGTATAATGGCAAGCTTGAGATGATTCCTCCCACCTCCCAAGTGAAGGGGCAAAAAACAAAAACAAAACTGAAAAAAAAAACTAGGTTGCTAAAAGACTGGCAATTCTTCTCTTTCGTAGATTCTACTTTCCTTGGGAGCTAAACTTTCTGGAAAACTCACAGAACCAGTGAAGGACAAGGTCTCCTTCCCATTGTGACTGGCTGCCTTAAATTTCCTCAGCTCAGTCACCCATAGCTCCTTGGCATGTTCTAGGAACTCTCTCCACTTCTGTACCATTGAGGCTGACTAGAAGCTGCTCCTACTGAGGCTTGGAAGATGAGTCCATCTGTCTGTTGTCACCGCATTCTAGGTCTATAGCTGCCATCTGTTTTTTACTATGCCCCTGCCACTGCTACTGCCCCTGTTATTGCCACTGCTATTGTCTCTGCCACCACCGCTACTGATTTCTCAGGCAAGGGGCATCAGTGTTTTTTAGAATGACACTGCCCACGTCACCATGTCTCAGTGCTAATCAACACATTTCCAAGCTAGCAATTGGCCAGCCTTACATTCGTGCTGGCTCACAAAGGGGACTCTTAGTTAAAGACCTATAGACTAGTGCTATTCTCATTATTCTCCGGTTCTTATTCCCAGATGAATTAAGAGAACCAAAATCCATTCCTCTTTTCCCAACCTCAGGGTACGGATTATGTCTAGTTCCTGAATAAGTAACTCCCACAAAACCTTTTTGAGTTTAGAGATAAATATTAGATCCCTTTTCTCTCACGGTAAATAGAGCCCTAGACCTGGAGTTAGAAAGATTTGAATTCAAATCTAGCCTCAGATACTTGCGAGCTGTGTGACCCTGGTCAAGTCACTTAACCTCAGTGTATCTCAGTTTCTTAACCATAAAATAGGGATAATGATAGCACCTACCTTCCAGGAAGGTTGTGAGAATCAAATGAGATAATATTTGCAAAGCACATAGTTTAATAACTAATAATCATTTCCTTCCAAATTGTAAGACTTTACATTTGTCTCTATTGCATTTTATCTTGATAAATTCAGCCTAGATATTTTTTCATGTGGACTCTGTCATTCAATATGTTAAATATCCCTTATAGCTCTGTGTCAATATCAAATAGGAGTATTATACTGTTTACCTTTATCCAACTCATTGGTTAAAAATGTTAAAAAGCACAAAGCCAAGCAGAGATCCCTAGTGCCCTCCACTAAAGACCTCCCTCCAAGCTTACATGGAGTTATGAATGATTAATTTCATCTAACAATTACTTCTCAGGTACAAAATCTGACCTGTTGCCTACTGATGTACAATATCACTACCATCCAAGACCTTAGAATCTGAGTTGGGAGTGAGGGAAGGCAAAGGAAACATTTTCTTTGAGTTTAGAGTTTACAGCCTACTGGCAAAGATACTGGAGTGGTTTGCCATTCCTTCTCCAACTCATTTTCTTATTTTACATTGGTAAGGTACCAATATAGATTGATATAATTAATATATACTGAATGAAGGTATCATGGCATAGTCAGAAGAGTATAAGTTCTGAATTCAGAGGCCCTGGATTCAAACCTAGCCTCTGACACTACCTATGCTACTTTGGGCATAACCTCATTGGCCTTTAAAATGAATGAGTTGGATGAGCTAGCATCTGAGGTCCCTTCCTGCTCTAAATCTATGGTCCTGTAACTCTTCAAGAGAACCTGAGGAACTCAAAAGGATTTTAGGCTCTCACATTCTAATTATTGAAAAGATCTCAGAATGGAGTAAATAGGATTGGGAAGCTGGGTGGCAAAGGGTTCGACCTGTCTGATGGGCTCTGAAAGATCCCAGGTCTATCTAAGAGCTGTGAAACCAGGGAAACAGTCAATGTTTAGCTGGCTAAGAACACCAAGGGTGTATGTTTAGTGAGACGTTGCTGTAGGAGTAAAGCTGGGTGTAAGGAAGTGGGCAGACCCCCAGAATGAAGTAAACAAGAGGAAGGATACTAACATTGCTTTTCAAGTAGGTCCTCAACTCCATTTGGGTTATCAGGACCCCACCAATCAGCGCTGTGGTCTGAGGAATGGGACTGACCATGGTGTGGCAGAGGAAAGGAACCATCTGAAATTATCTGAAAGTGAAATGCAACTATTTCCTGGAATCAGGTCATATGATTACAGAACTCCACCTGGACAGGACCTCAGAGGCCATACGTAGTCCAACCTCTTCATTTTTTAGGTGAGGAAACAAGGTCATGGAGGCTAAGGGACTAGTCTAAGGCAGTCCAAGGTCACATAGGTATTAAGCAATAGAGGCAGGTTCTCTGATTCTAGAGCCAGTGCTTTTCCCTTTGTATTATGCCTCCTTGCTTAAAGGGCTAGGATAGGTCACAACCCAGCCCCTTCTTTATTTCTCTTTTGTTGTTGTTCATTCAATTGGTCATGCCCATCTTTTTGTTACCAACCCCATTTGGTGTTTTCCTGGCCAGGATGCTGGAGACAATACTTCTCCAACTCATTTTCTCATTTTACAGATGTAACAACAATGTTGCTAGCAGCTGCTGTGGGGTTGTGAGAACAATAACACCAACACACAGGAGGGCTGCTAGCAAAAGTCCTTTGATCTGCTTTTCTAAGGAAAGCAACTTTAAGGGTTAATGATCTCACTTTAATTTTATATACATATATGTGCATATATATATATGTATGTGCCTGTGCGTGTGTGTGTGTGCGTGTGTGTGTGTGTGTAATATATATGTCATTCCCTTAGTTCAAGGGAAAAAGTCAGCAGCTTGAACTTGAGAGCAAACGCAAACAGAAACTACAAATAGATCAATGGACAGGGTTTGTCTAATCAAGACATCACATACATAGTTACCAAAAAGAGAAGCACCAATATTTGGGTTTTCAAAGCTGGGGGCCTCTTAACAACAGCTATGCAGAGTCTTGTCTGGTCAAATCATAGGACACTCTTCCAGTGAATGAGAGCCCCAAAACAAAATGCCAACCTCAGATCTTATATACCCTTCTCAGTGTCAGAGGGCATCCCAACCATGGGACTCAAACCTGTGTGATCTAGGCTTTCTTGTTTCTTAAGTAGGTCAAAGACTCTTGATTCAATCAAAGAAACAAAAGACAACAAAAAGTCTACTTTGCTTGCCATTATATTTGAAAGGCAAGACTCATCGAAGATACTTGATTACTTTAGCATTCTAAAAGAGAAAACAAAAAAGTCCCACCCTGATTACCATAACAATAGATGAGAAAACTGAGGAAAATAGGGCTAAAAGACTTGTCTCAGGTCATACTGCTAGTATCCAAGGCCACACTTGAACTCAGGTCCTCCTAACTGCCCATACTCTATCCACTGTACAACCCAACTGTCTGCTTTTCAGGGTAGAAAAGCAGTTCCCCCACCTTCAAATCCCACCCCACCACCCTTGCCTTTGGCGTGATGGGGACCTGCACCAATCCTCAGTTGAGCCCTGAATCCTGCACATCCCCACCTCCATGTTCTAAGATCCACTGCGTATCCTCCTTGTGGATGGCAGAAGAGGGAATAAGAATGAGCATTTTAATGATTTTGTTCTGTGTTCAATGCCTTGGAAACAAAATATTTATAGAGGTTTGGGAGCTCTTTAAGGCAGTGAAAATTTTGGTAATGGTATTTTCTTTTTTTTACATAGAAAATTAACAACCCCCCCCCCATACACTCACACTTTTGATAAAATATTCTACATGAATAATTTTCTTAGTTTGTAAAATAATTACATTTTATAATAACACATAAATCTCATATGATAAAAATGATGGATTATATACAGATATTTATTGATAAAATCCTTTATGATTTTCAAATTTGTAAATCACAAAATAATAATCCTTAGTGTCATTTCTTCTTTTAATCACTGAATCATATGGGCTTATTCTGGGTGTCTAAAAAAGTAGTATTACTGATGAAATTGCTCTCCATAATTCTTTTCTAATAAAATTCAGATTGATATTTTGTCTTTATTTTTAAAATTAATTTATTTTTTAGTTTGTAACATTCATTTCCATAGAATTTTGAGTTTTAAATTTTCTTCCCCTCCCCAAGGCAGCATGCAATCTGATATAGGCTCTACATTCATATTAAACATATTTCCAAGTTAATCATGTTGTAAAGAAGAATTAGAACCAATGGGATGAACCAAGAGAGAGAAGAAACAAAACAACACAATAAAAAATAGCAAATAGTATGCTTCAATCTGCATTCAGACTCCATAGGTCTTTCTCTGGATCTGGATAGCATTTTCTACCATGAGTCTTCTGGAGTTGTCTTAGATCCTTGCATTGCTAAGAAGAGCTATCAAAATCAGTCATCGCGCAACATGGCTGTTGCTATATACAATGTTCTCCTGGTTCTGCTCACTTCCTTCAGCATCAGTTCATGTTAAGTCTTTCCAGATTTTTCCAAAGTCTGCCTGCTTATCATTTCTTATAGCAAAATAGTATTCCATTGCATTCATATACCACACCTTATTCAACCTTTCCCCAATTGATGGGCATCTCTTCAATGTCCAGTTATTGGCCACCACAAAAAGAGCTGCTATAAATATTTTTTTTTACATGTGGGTCCAATATTTTGTCTTTATAACAGCCACAGCAAATAGTCATATTTTACACAAATAAGATGTTACAACTTACAGAAAAGAAAAAAAATTCTTTCTTTTTTTTTTTTACAAAACAGAGAACTCTTTATTTATCCAGTGACAAAACATTGAAAGATCTAAAAATTCAAATGTTTTTCTTAGGAATATTGAATCTTAAATTAAGAAAAGAGACTTCAGAGGCCATCTAGTTCACCCACACCCCCATTTTGCATATGAGGAAACTGAGATCCAGAGACTTTCAGCCACATGCATCTGATAAAGCAAGTCAAGACATCACCCTCCTGATGTCATTGGTTCTCTTTTGAGAGTGAAGGACAGAGAACAAATAACATTAGACAGTTAGATGGTGTAGTGGATATAGCAAGGAACTTGTAGACAGCAAGATTCGACTTCAAATCCTGCCTCAGAAACCTACAAATGATGGAACCATGGGCAAGTTATTTAATTTCTCTGTTTCTCGGTTTCCTAATCTGTGAAATGAGGATGATAATGAAATCTAATAGAGTTCTTGTGAGAATCAAATGAGCTAGCTACTATTAGACTTTATGCTATGAAAGAAGAGAAAAGGAAAAGAAAGGAATGAGAGTCATATATGTGAGTCTAGCTGCTTTCTTATGAGAAGTTTCTTTAACAGTTAGTGTTATGTTTTATGACTAATATGGAAATATGCTTTGTATGACTTAGAGAATAATGAACTATTATACATATTATACCAAGAAGTAGAATTGTTCTGGGATTGCAGAAATTCTCAAATATAGATATAGTACTGCAACATGACTGAGCCACGTCATATATCATGATAAGTTCTGAAATATATCTAAGAAGTGGAGGAGAAAATAAAATACTTCAATGGGGTATGATATTGCGTGGTTTAAAGCCCATTGAAAATCTGTGGACTAGAGTGAAGGCTAGACTTAGAAAAATGTACCGTTGAACAAAGGTTTACTTAATAGCCAATGCCTCTGGTTTCAGGAGAAATCTACCTCTCTGAAACTTCTACGCAAAGCTCCTAGTTCTGGTCTTTGGGGATAAGCATATAGCGTAAGTATAATAGATATCATATCACTTGCCTTCTCAATGAGTGGGTGGGGACAGGAGGGATGGAGACAATTTGGAATTCAAAATATTTTAAAACTTAATGTTACAAAATAAAAAAATAGGCCTTCTTGGTTTAAATATTTTTCAAAGGTTGTGTTTCAGAATGAAAAATTGAATACAAAAGTAAAAAAAAAAAATGAAGTATCTGAAGGTACAATAGTACTGCCCCCTAAAGGGGAAAATTTGAACCCAGGGAACCCACTAGTCAGTAATTGCTTCTAGGAAGAGAGAGTGAACCATTTCTTTTAAGATCTTAATTGCCCTGGAAATTTACAACTGTTTTCTCAGGGTTGATGTTGACTAGGCCTTATATTCTCCAAGTTCCTCATGAGAAACAACAAAAAATATAAAGCATCCTACTCTAAAATAAAAGGCCATAAAGCATGACAGTCACACCCACAATGCCTCAGTCCAAATATGAATTCAGAATTCAATTCTAAGTGACCTTTTTTTCTGGCTGAGAAAATCAACATTACTCATGAACAAGAGTATCATAACAGCAAAGCCGTTACTTTGTTTATTCTGGTACTCTTGCTTTTGTACATTCAAAGTAAAAATCAGATTCGTTGTTTTTCAAGGAAACCCTGAAAAGGAAATGCTCTAGGAAGGGATAAAAAAGTAATCTTGAAACATGATCCTCAAAATTTTTCAAGGGAGCACTGAAATCTGAACATTTTACACCGGAAAATATTAATGTGGGAATGATATAGTTAGATTTACTGTCCGTGCATAACCATCCCAGCTACAACTCACCCATACACCAAGGGTCTGAAAAGACTAATGCAATTCATTTCACAGAAGGAAATATTGGCTTTCCTTCTCTCTCTCTAGGCAGGGCTTTGCAGCCAAAATAAACAGAACCCTTATTCAGAGACTGGTCAGTGGATCTAGGAAGGAGAAATAGACAGTCTCCAGTAAGTTAGACCAATTATTTAGCTGGAGGTACTGAATATGTTGTCTATGCAGCTCAAATTTCCCCAGCCATGGCTTATCCCTGGGCTGTCTTTTTTTTTTTTTTAATATTGCTTCTGATGGAGAAATGGGCTTAGCAAAGGAGATCTGAAAGTTTCAAGGAAGGCTCAGATGTCTAACTGAATTTTTAAATGAGAACTAAATATATATTTGGCTTTTGCTTTATAGGATTAGACAAAATTTATATTCTCCTGGAGCCTATTTGAGCATTAAAATTGAAAGTAACTGCAAATGAATGTGAAATGAGCTTTGAATAAAAGGAGGGGCAAAGAGTCTTGAAACAGGGTTTTCTAGAGTTAGGAATAAGACTTTGCTTTTTGATAGAAACAGCCTCCTTCTTCCCAAAGTCTAGTGAGCCTCCCCTTCCCCGCCCCCTCCCCTGACTCTTCATGTTTTTAACCCACCTATAAATTTCCAAGAGCCATGAGGCAGACCCAATGGGGGTAGAGTGGGGGTGGAGGTGGGCTTCTAAAGAGAGATTTTCCTGGAAATTAATCTAAGACTGAAGAAGTAGTTTCTGGCTCTAGGCAGGACAACTTTCAAGCCATAAGCCTTAGAAAATGCTTAGGAAAAATAAGTCTTAGAATTCTTCAGAAAAGAACAAAAAGAAAGAAACCTATTGACAACTTTAAGTAATTTGAGATTTTATGATCAAATAATATCTCCTGAGATGGCTGTGTGGTCACATCTACATGGAAAGCTGTCAGTATACTGCCCTATCATGCTGTCATCTATGTCTTTGCAAAAATGATTTCCCCATGCCTGGAATATGTACTGCTCTTGCCTCCACTTATTAGAATCATTTAAAGTACCACTAAGATGTCACCCTTTATAATGGAGCTTTACAAATCCCTCAAGCTATATTACCTCTCTTTCCTTTTGGAATTACTTTGAAACTACACAAATATATATATATATATATGTATATATATATATATATATATATATATATTCATATGTAAGCACACTGTGTCAAATATGTATCATATATATGACATACGTAAGATTATGTTGCATCGTATTCTGAGTATATGGATATACATGTATATACATGTGTATATATATATATATATATATATATATATATATATATATATATATATATATATATATATATATATATATATAACATATATTATATGTGTGTGTATCCACCCAGTAGAATATAAGCCCTTTAAAGGCAAGGTCTGTTTTGTTTTTGTCTTTTATTACGGATTTGCAGTATGCTTTGAAATCTGATATTGCTAGGGAATCTTCCATCTCAATAAAAAAATTATTTCCCTTGAGATTCTTGATCTTTTCATCTTCCAAATGAAGTGTAATCATTTTGTATGAGGCAATAAAGAAGTTCTTTAGTAGTTTGATAAGACCCTGAATCTTATTTAAATTTAGGTAATATTGGCATTTTTATTGCATTGGAGCAACACAAACATGAGCAGTTAATATCTATGTATTTGTCCGCAAAAATTATATTTGTCTTGACACCAAAAGCTATTTAATTGTTCGTATCCTCAGCGACTAGCACATTGATTGGCACAGGGAAGTAGGTGCTTAATAAATGTGTGTCAATTGATTGACTTGTCTCTCTAGCACAATGACTTACAAATTCTAAAGCATGTAGGCATATGTGTTTGTGTGTGTATATATGTATGTGTGTATGTACATATATATGTACATATATATACATTCAGTGATTGTTGTTTCCACATTCACAACATTTCATACATATGCACACATATACACACAGATGTGTAGACAAGATGCTATTGATTCCATTACAAAGAGATATAGGTTTCTTAAATTTGAAATAACAGCAAGACCTTTTTTTTAAAGTAGCTGCTAACTGATGATATGAAGAAAATAAATACTTGCTATGAGCAAGACAATACAACAATTTGATTACCGAAGGTTAGAAAGAGGTAATTTTTACTCCTGAAATCTCTTTTTCCATTTGATACTATGGCAAAACCATTGTCAGAAGTCCAGGTGAGCCTGTGTGAGCTGAGCATTTATAGACTGAAAAAAAAATTCATCAGTATAAAAGGTTTATGGATTTTTTTCTTCTTTCACTTCCAATGAGTCAGGAAGTCTTATCTGAGAGAATAATGAACTATTACATATATATATCACACACACACACACACACACACACACACACACACACACACACACACATATATATAATACCAAGAAGTAGAACTGTTCTGGGATTGCAGAAATTCTCAAGTATAGATATAATACTACAACATGACTGAGCCATATCACATATCATGATAAGTTCTGAAATATATCTTAGAAGTAGAGGAGAAAATAAAATACTTCAGTGGGGTATGACATTGCTTGGTTTAAAGCCCACTGAAAATCTATGGACTAGAATAAAGGCTAGACTTGGAAAACTGTACTGTTGATCAAAGGTTTACCTAGTAGACAATGTATCTAGATTCAGGAGAAATCTACCTCTCTGAAACTTCTATGCAAAGCTCCTAGTTCTGGTCTTTGCGGATAAGCACAGCAAATTTCACAGGCTTTCTATATGGTAATTCTTCAAATCCTTAAATATTGCCAAAAAAGAACCCCCCCTAAGTCTTTTTGTTACCGATCTGTGCCATTCTCTTTCTCCATTATGTTTTAATATTCTTCAAATTACAGATGCTTATTTTACTTATATGTGTACATATACCTGGAGAAGTTGGTGTTACAGTGGGTAGAGCACTGGGCATGGAATCAGGAAGACCTAAGTTCAAATCCAGCTTTATAACCATGGGAAAACCACTTAATCCTTTTTGCCTCAGTTTACTCACCTGTAAAATGAGCTAGAGAAGGAAATGGCAAGCCACTCCAATATCTTTGCCAGGAAAACCCCAAATGAGGTCACAAAGAGTTAGATATGACTGGAAAGACTGAACTGTAAGAAGTACATACATGTACTGTATATATGTATATATAGAGAGATATTATGTGTGTTTATACAAATACATGTGTATATAAATATGTGCATGCATATATATGTGTGTAAATGTATGTATACGCATATGCAGGTATGTGTGTATGTGTGTACATATGTATGTATGTGTGTGTGTGTAATCTTTCCCCCTAAAGAATATAACCAACTTTTTATAAGAATTAGCATCAAGTGAAAAGTAGACATGTATTTCAGGTTTCAATAAATGTATCTTCAGACTTGTTGCCTATGCTTTTAGGCATTCTTCCATAGGTACATTATATTTTCTTTTCCCTTTAAAAGTTTTGTCGCTTCCTCTTGAGAAAATTTTCCAGGAAAAAAAAAGTATAAAACTGAAAGCTTATTTTAAAGCTTTCTGGCTTACTCAGCTAACAGATAGACATATGTTTTTGGACAGAGACAGTTGTTTTTCCTGGCTCTTCTTAGTATTTAGGCAGACAAATCCTCAAAGGCAGCAGCAGCTACAGATGAGTGTATAGCCAGTTTCTCTAAACGGAAGTCGGTAATATGAGTGGAATTTTTTTATGCCAAGTGCACAGTTTTTTTTTCTGATTTCAGAAATGATCTTTATCTTGTACAGTGGAATCATTACTAATGTTGGTACTATTTTAAAGGGCATGAAATTCTTATTCAGTGGGAGAACATGTGAAAAATTAAATCTCACAGTGGAACTAGACAGAACTCTTAAGAATGATCACTTTGGAAAGTCATGGCTTATGCAGTGACATTTTTGCCCCATCTTAAGTATCAGAAATCCTACCCCAGTTTTAGTAGATAGAATCACTTGTAACTGTGAAAGGTAGGAAAGGCTAACTTCAATATTTTCTGCTAGTTTGACAATGAATCTGTTGCCTTCTGCAGATATTATGTTGTCATGGTGAAAACCTCATGTTGTTTCAGGCATAAATTCCCCTAAATAAGGAAAAACACAATGATCCACAAGATGAGTTGTTAATGTTAACAAAGGAATAAAATTGAATTGAATAGCTCATCTCTTTCTCTCTCTCTAATAGACTTGATTTGTGAACTCTGAGCACAGTTGGAATAAAAAGCCATTTATCAACAATGTCTTATGCTGAGAATATGCTCGCCCCCACCAACGCATTTGTTAGAGAAGGCCCAATTCATTATTTCATATCAGTAGTTGCCCTCACAAAGCAGTTGAATTTTTGTCAGAGATAAGCATTTCTTGGTGAAAAGTATGAATGAATTCTCCTGAAAAAGTTAAGAATATTTATCTGACATTTCAAATTTCTGTGTGCCCTTGTTGATTTTGCAAAGTCATCCTGGATTTTTGGTTTTGGAATGATCAGGCATTTGACACCAGATTTTGAAAGATCCTCAGAATGCCAGGAAGTATTTTTCCAATTAATTATCTCAAGGAAAGAATACAACAACAAAAGATCTAGCAGGTATCTTTGTATGCCCAAAGTCTAGAGCAATGCCTGTACATAATAATACTTAAAATAAATTAATAAATACTTGTTGATTAACTAAAAAAAATAAAAGACCTATTTAGGAACTAAAGATATTTTCCCTTCCAGGTCACTCCATGCATGCCACTCATCAGGATGTAGTAGATAAAGTACTGAATTTGGATGCAGGAAGATGATTGGAATCTCACCTCTGACACTTTCTAGTTATATGACCTTGAGTGAGTCATTTCAAATGCTTTTCAAGTTCAAATTTTTTTCTTCTGTAAAATAGGAATAATTATTATGTCTATATGTAATTGTTCATCATTCATTTCAAAGGTGACCACTGATACTTACAGGTGATGTCTTGACTTAAATGTGAATCAGATTTTAATGAGGCAGAATTGCACAAAATTGTCAGCCTTGCTCTCTCTTCCAGAGTCATTGAATTCCAGTAGCAGGATAAAAGTAAATATGACTAGCAATAGCGCAGGATGCAGTGGGTAACACTGGCATCTTCGATGTATGACCAGGCTCTGAGCATTCCACAGTGCTTGCTTCAGCTGCCTTTGTAGGTGTTGGAGCAAATTGTTCTCATCTTCCATGCAGGCATTGTTCTAGACTTTGCTTAGGGCAGGCATTCCCTTAACTCCCTGATGGGTTTGAGACCTATTTGAGAGCAACCTATGTTTAATAGTATCCATTTCACAGGATGGGAATGAAAGCTAAAACAAGGCAATATTATATGTTATATAGACACATATGCAAATGGGATCAGAAAGAGTCAGTCATGACTGAAAACAACTGAACAAAAGCCACAAAATTATAATAGCACCTAACACACAGGGTTATTGCAAGGATGAAAGGAGTTAATGATGTAGAGTGCTCTGCAAACCTTAAAATGCCATATTAATGCTAGCTATTAATATTTCCCTACATGGAATAGTGTAATGGCATAAATGCATGATCCTTTTTGATTTTTAAAAGGGAAGTTTTGGAGATACTTGAGAAAACCTACTTTTCCATAAGATGCATCTCTGCTCTGTGATATCTGCTTTGCCCAAAGAAGCATGGAGTTATAGGAAGGAATTGTAATTTGCTCTTCAAGAAAATTGAAAAGATCTTCTTTCTGAGCTTCAATATTTCCAGAAGGCTGAAATCTAAAGTATCCATCCTCCTGATGTGTGGAGAGCTGAAGTTTCATTCAACAGTAAGTAAACAAACTCTCCTTTTGTTTGTGTGGTGGTGGGTAAGTGAAGAAATCGATTACTCCTAAAATCTTTTTTTTTCCTCCAGGCCCACGTCTTCTCTCAGATCAATGGTGACCCTATAGTTCACCAATTTTATTTCATATTATTTCATTTCTTTTCACTGACCTTGGAGTAATGGGTCAATTCTTTGGTTACATTAATATTTTTTTTTCAATTACTGGGCTTGGAAACTTGCAGAAAGTTTGCTAAACTTCAGCAATCCAAATTGTGGCCAAAGGGAACAATAAAGGCAATTTACTTTCATAGCTGCATATTAAGGTTTCACTGCTGTAAGGCAAGTGCCCCTCACCCCACCCTTTTCTGCCATTTGTCCTTGGAGCAGTTAATCTGCTAAAGGGCTGCATGAAATCTACTTCTGTGAAGCCCTACAGTGATTTAAAAAAAAAAAGTACTGAGAGTGTTGTTTTGGAGATTAGTAGATCAAGAATTGTAGCTGACCTCCAATTAACTGGTTTAATTTCTGCACTGAAGAATATTTTCTCATTCCCTTTATTGGTAGGAAATGTTTTTCTTACCTATTGTATTTCAGATATTGTTGCAGTTGGTATTCAGCTTGTAATAATGGATGGTTCAGCAAAAAGGGTTGATTCCGAATCTGAGAGACTGGGTTCAAATCATGGTTTAGCCACTTCCTGTGTGGCCTTATTTCCATGGGGGGGGGGACTAGTTTTTTCATCTGTAGGTCTAGATTCCACCACCAGCCAGTGGTATGGTTGAAAATGTTTAACAACCATTTACCAAAGTGGGAGGGGAAGGAACATGTACAACACACCTTCAGTTTGATCTGCCATTTTCTCTATTCCTTTCTTAAGTCTAGACAGTCATTTATACAATAACCAAGCCCTGATTTCTAGTATTTGCATGTGCCCGAGGTGTGAATATCCACAATGAAAATTTAATAAGTGATGTTCCTAAAGGTTCCATCACACCCCTCTACCCAGCTCATAATCAACATAGACTTTTCTGAGATGGATAGATGGAAAAGGGAAGAAAATGTTGGACATGGAATCAGGAAATCTGAGTTGAAATCTCAACTCAGCTATGTGACGCTGAGAAAGTTACATAACCTTTCTCGTACTCTGTTTCTTTAAAATGGGAACACTAGCAGCACCTCCCTCACAGGGCTGTTACGAAGATCAGATGAGATCATATTTGGAAAGTGCTTTGGAAACCTTAAAGCACTTTACAAATACTAGATATGGTTATTATTTTCTCTTCAATCTTGAACAAAGAGAATATCCCTTGATATTCCATAATAATCAAACAGAACCTGTTTAGAGATCTACCATGTTCTCTCTATCACCATTCTAAAATTATAGATAATATTTGGGCCTTGATATCAGGAAATGCTGCAGTCTCACCTCAAATGTTAACTAGGTTTGCGAGCCTGGTTAAATCCACTAATCTAAATAAATCTTAGTCTCCTCTAAAATGAGGGAATTAGACCAAATGACTTCCGACGCCCCTTCCAGCTCTAAGTCTATAAACATATCACCCTAGGAATATCCCTCCCATACTTTTGTATGTGATGGAACATGTATGAGAGTTAATTGTTAAATTTTCAGCATAAGTGGTCTAGCAGACAGCATGATAAAGTCAGAGTCAGAAGGCCTGTGTTTGGATCCTGGCTCTGTCACTTATAGCTTGTGTGACCTTGGACAATCACTTAATCTCCCTATATCTCAGTTTTCTCATTTGGAAAAGGAGGAAGTTAAAGTAGATCAGCGGTTCTCAAAGTATGGTCTGTGGACCCCTAGAGGCCTCTGAGACTCTTTTAGATAGTCACAAGGACAAAACCATTGTTATATTAATACTGCTTTCCAACTACATATCTGTGTGAAGTTGGATTTTCTTCATACACCTCAACCAAAATGACTTGTCACAACAATTTGAATACAGAATCAGATATGAGAATCTACCTGTCTTCTATTAAGCCAGATATTGAGGAGATTTGAAAAAAAAAAGTAAAATGATGCCATTGTTTTCACTATTTCAGGGGAAAATATAGTTTTTTTCATGAAAATGTTTATTTTAACATGTATTGGGTTTATTATTGTTTTATTTTATGTAAATATTTAATATAACATTTATATTATATGTTATATAGTATATATTATTTATACATTATATTACTATATATTGTATATAAAACATGTAATATTTAACATTAACTATTTTAATTAATGTTAAATATTTTAAAAGGAATGTTCTTGTTTCTAATAGATACATATGTATGTATATGTGTATGCATGTGATTATATACATACATATGTGTATATGTGTGATGTGTTTATATATACATTTACACACATATAT
Organism: Phalanger gymnotis; assembly: GCA_028646595.1. NCBI lineage: Eukaryota > Metazoa > Chordata > Mammalia > Diprotodontia > Phalangeridae > Phalanger > Phalanger gymnotis. Next base: position 104,042,108 of record CM053622.1, read on the forward strand.
ATGCAAATATATATAAATAAATTGTACCACATAAACAAAAGCTCTTTGAGATGCTCAATAATTTTTATGAACATAAAGAGGAACTGAGATTAAAAAGAATGAGAGCCACTAGACTAGATCACCTTTAGGCTCCCTTCTGGCTATGAGTTAAGATAAGCAGTTGTATGGATAATACACAAAGCTAGCATCAGTCCATAAATCTGGATTAGGTATCGTGGTTAGACCTAGGTCAAAAACTGAACAGGATCAGAGAAGGATGGTTTGCCCTTCAGCGACTGTATGATGTGAAATCAACGATCGTTTGTTGGCCTGATATCTGAGACACCCTCCTCATTCTCTAGACTTGGTTCTCTACCATCGTCTCCTAGATGGTGCCTATGGGACCATGCTCCTGCACTATTCTTATAGAAGAAGATCCTTTCATGCCTGCAGTCTTGTCATACTGGAACATCCCTTAGTCCTTTCTCCTGATTGATCATTTCTTCCAAAAACTGAATTTTAAGGAAGGGGCCTCTGGACAGCCATAGTCATTCCTTGCTTCTAGCTCTCCTGAGTTCTTTCTTCTCCATCCTTTTCAGACTTGTTTTATGTGTTGTCTTCCTCCACTAGAATGTAGCTAGTTGAGGTCAGGAACTGTGCTTCTTTTTGTTTCTATTTGTATCCCCATTGCTGTATACAATGCCCAACACACATTAGGTGCTTAATGAATGTTTGTTGACTTGTCAATGTATTAGGTGTCCTCAAATTTCTCCCTCAAAATGGTCCATCTTTTATATCAACATTCTTCTAATAGTGTTATGGCATACAGTATTATGGAGTACAACAGGCAATGAAGGCCTACACAGCAGGCCCAAAGGAGTTTTCAGTGTGTCACCAGTAAAAAATTACATTGGGGCATAAAAGATGTCTTCACAGAAGTATGACTAGAAAACCAGGCAAGTCAGTTATGTTGCAGGATCAAGAAAGAATTGCTGGACAGATGACATGGTTCATTAAAATTCACCCAATGTCAAGAGATTAAAAGGAAAGTCCCTAGCTCATTAGTTGAAACTTCCATAGTGAATATGTTGGGATACATGGGCAAAAACTACTCAGGATAAAAAATGTAGATGAGTTATAATTTGCATTGTTGTAGGAGTCCTCCAAATAATGAGATCTCAGAGATCCAAAAAGGTAGCATAAGTATCATCATACCCATTTTACAGGTGAACATACTATTCAAGTGTTTTGATATTCAGTCATTTCAGTTATGTCTGACTCTTCATGACCTTATTTGGGGTCTTCTTGACAAAGATATCATTTTATAGGTGAGGAAACTGAGACAAACAGGGTTAAATGACTTGTCCAGGGTCACACAGCTAGTAAGTGTCTGAGGCCAGATTTGAACTCAGGAAGATGAGTTTTCCTGACTCTGGGCTCTGTACTCTATCTACTGCATCACCTAGCTGTCCTTCCCAAGTGTTAGTCAAATGTGAACTGTTATAATTGGAAGATTAAATAATACTAGTTATCATAGTAATACATATGACACACAGATTTGAGAAAGAAGAAACAGCATTAGTAGATAAATCTTTAAACGATCTCAGCTTTCCCTTAGGTCTGGAGAGTGAAAGATTGAATGAGCTAACAAAGTTTAGACAAAAAATAAGCATCAAAGGTAAAATTTGATCCCTGGTCCTTTAACTCTAAGTCTAATTTTGATTCTCATGCATGCTTTCCTGTCACTCTTAAATGATGCTTTGATATAAACTCTTGAATGTTCATAACATGTATGAAAAATTGGGTTAAACCTGTGGTCAATCCATCAACAATCATTTCTTAAATTTTCATTTTCTTCCAGGCACTGTGCTAATAGGGCAGCTAGGTGGCTCAGGGGATGAAGTGCTGGGCCTGGAGTAAGGAAGATTCATTTTCCTGAGTTTGAATCCGCCCTCAGACACTTACTAGCTATGTGATCCTGGGCAAGTCACTTAACCCTGCTTGCCTCAGTTTCCTCATCTATAAAATGATCTAGAGAAGAAAATGGCAAACCACTCCAGTATCTTTGCTGAGAAAACCCCATGAAGAGTTGGACATGACTGAAACAACTGAACAAAATAAAATTGTGCTAAGTGTTAGAGAAAGAAAGATAAATCAAAAACAGTCCCTGATCTAGAAGCTGACACTAATGGAGAAAATAGCATGTACCTAGACAGGTACATATAAGATACCTATAGAGAGGTGGGAAGGTCATTTGAAAGGGGAAGGAATTGGTACCTAAGGATCAAGGCAAGACCTCCCACAGAAGGAGACATCTGAGCTGAGTTTGGAAAGATGTCAGTGAATCTCAGAGATGGAGTTGAGGAGGGAAAGCAGTTCAGGCATAGGAGATGACCAATGCAAAATCATAAAGATAGGAAATGAACCATCATATGTGAAGAGTTACAAGGAGGCCTGAACAGTGTATTTAGAGTGGAATAATATGGGAGCAACTGTAAAGACAGGAATGTTTATACATTGGAAAGAGCTTTAACTGTCAAACAGGAGTTTATGCTTCATCCTGAAGATTAGTAGGGAGGCACTGGAGTTTATTGGGAAGGGAGAGAGCATGAAAGGTAATGTAATCAGACCCACAATTTAGGAAAATCCCTTTGACAGCTGGATAGAAGGTAGATTGGAATGGGGAGACAATTGAGGCAAGATGAGTTAAAAGGCTATTCCAATAGTACCTGTAAAATGAGATGAGGGGAGATTATTATCCTTATTTCACAGGGGGAAACTGAGAGAAGACTATTCTTACAATCTGAGGACTGTGGGAATTCAATTATTATTAATTCCTAAGGGTTTCAATGGATTATTGGAATAGATTCAAATAATCCTCAGTTTCTCCACAATACAGAAAGGATTGATAATTCATTAATTTAGATAGAAGGTTTATTTGGATTTGCTTTTCTCTTTAACCTGAACTACTTATTGGACTTGTGAGTCCTGTTACTTTATTATTTATTCTGTAAAATGGGACTTCCTGTTATAGTTTTTCTAAATTTGTGTCCTGAAGAACTCTCAGACCATAATTTTCAAAAGTATGGATTAAGCAGTCTCCTTCCCTTCTCCTCATTCCTGGTTACTCCCCTCTGCCCCTCCCCCCCCACACCATGTGTTTCCCTGTCCATTAGCACCTCGGAGAGAGCAAGAAAAGGGAAGAGAAAGGTTCTTCCAGCTAGGGGGTGGGAGGATGGGCTGGAAAGTCTGAGGATGAGGTTAAAAAATAATGATTCTGATAAACTTGGAAGGATTATCTATGGTGGTTGGTTTTTTTTTCTATTATGTCCCTGTATCCCCAAACCACAAGTAGCTGAGGGCTTCCTAGAGTTGTTAGTATAATTACTCTTAGCAATTAGGTTTTCTAGTCCCTCTAAAAGTGCCCTTCTTCCATTTCCTTCTCATATGAAACTTGGATCTTTCACTGGGGAGTTCCAAGTGGATACAAATGCCACGGAGCAGCAGTTACAGAAATTACTTCCATATTCAAGAGAATCAGCCCTGCCCTGTGACTTCTATTATCCATCATCCCCTGGTGGTTGCTGAAATTTTCCTCCCACTTATAATAATAACTCACTTTGCTGTAACACTCCAAGGTTTACAAAGGGCATTTTTTAACTACAATCTTGTGACATGGGCAGTGCAGGTACTATTATTCCCATTTTTACATAAGGCAACACTAACGCTCAGGAAATTTAAGTGACTTACCCAAGATTACAGAGCTAAGCAACTGGCAGTCAGGATTCAAGTGCAAGTCTCTCCAAATCCAGCACGCATTCTTTCTAGGGCATCACCCGCCGTCTGAACAGGGTGTGCAGTGCCCAACTTCATTCAGTTCATCTTGCTTTATTTGTCTTGGTACATAATGGAAGATCCTAGCTCATTTCCTAATTTGATGGTTTATAAAGACAGTGACAGAAGTATACTATTACTTGTGCTCAGAAACTTCAAGGGACACTTAGGTCCAGAAGTATTTGGAGTGGACCTCCAACTCTCCTAATGGAGACTGTTAACTTTGAAGCTAAAATCCAGTGGTTAAAAGTCCAATCTCTGGCTGAATATCCTATTCAGCCATTAAATCAAAGCTGCCCCACAGGGAGAATTATGAATCAGACGGTTAGAGCCAGTTTTTAAGGGTAGATGCCCCAGGGGTTATTTGTATCCCAGAGGAAAATCAGCCTCTCCTAGGGGGATCCACATACTGACAGCCCACCCCTGACTTCACACAAGGATGTTACTACTCCTCGTTAGTCAGTAAACTATTTGGTTTGACAAAGGAAATCCTTCTCTGGCTTTACAAAGACTTTCGAGCCAGAATACTGCCCTGAACTCTTTTGTTTCAGTAACTGGACACATTTTTTCCCATGGCATTAATGGTCCAGCTTTTGGTAAAAAAAATATTCCCTTAGCACTATTTAGACTGATCATTAAGAAAAGAAAACCACCAACCCAAGAAATCTGCAATCTTTTTAGGGTGGATGATGGTCATAATACTTGGGTCACCTCATATAATTGTTGGGAAGAAAATTCTTTTAGGTAACTAAGAGATCAATTAATTAACAAATATTGATTAAACTATTACTATGTGCTAGATATTGTGCTCAGAATGAGGACAGGGACAAGAAAATAAAATAGTCTCTTACCTTTATATTCTTTTTTTAAAAACAATTAATTAATTTTTGGTTTTAGTTTACAACATTCAGTGCCTCAAGTTTTTGAGTTTCAAATTTTCTCCCTCTTCCTCTCCTCCCCGCTCCCCACCCAAGATAGCATGCAATCTGATATAGGCTCTTCATATACTTTCACACTGATCATATTTTCACAATAGTCAAGTTGCAAAGAACTACAACCAATGGAATGAAACACGAGAAAGATGAAACAAAACACAAACAGAGAGAGACAGAGAGAGAGAGAGCAAATAGTTTGCTTCAATCTGCATTCAGACTCTGTAATTCTTTCTCTGGATGTGAATTTCTTTTTCCATCATGAGTCTTTTGAAAGTGTCTTAGAACATTGCATTGCTGAGAAGAGCCAAGTCTATCAAAGTTAGTCAGAGATACTGTGTGTCTGTAATCATTGTAGAATGTTCTCCTGGTTCTGCTCCCCTCACTCAGCAACAGATAATATAAGTCTTTCCAAGTTATTATGAAGTCTGTCTGCTCCTCATTTCTTATAGCACAATAGTATTGCATTACATTCACATACAACAACTTGTTTAGCCATTCCCTAATTGATGGGCATTTCCTTGATTTTCAATTATTTGTAACCACAAAAAGAGCTGCTATAAGTATTTTTGAACATACAGATTCTTTTCCCACTTGCATGATTTCTTTGGGATACAGCCTTAGAAGTGAGATTGCTGGGTCAAAGAGCAAGTACATTTTTATAGCCCTTTGGGCCAATTTTCCAAATTGTTCTCCAGAATGGTTGGATCAGTTCACAACTCTACCAATAATGCAGTAGTGTTCCAATTTTCCCACATCTTCTCCAGCATTTATGATTTTCCTGTTTTGTCATGTTAGCTTATGAGTTGTTTTGTCTTGCGTTTCTCTAATCAGTAGTGATTTAGAGAGTTTTTTTGTATGACTATACATATCTTTAATTTCTTCCTCTGAAAACAGCCTGTGCATATCCTTTGACCATTTCTCAGTTGGAGAATGACATGTATTCTTATAAATTTGACTCAGTTCTCTGTATATCTTAGAAATGAGGCCTGTATCAGAGACACTGGTTATAAAAATTCTTTCCTAATTTTTTGCTTCCCTCCTAATCTTGATTGCATTGGCTTTTTTATACAAAAACTTTTCAATTTAACATAATCAAAATTATCCATTTTGCATTTCATAATGCTCTCAGTCTCTGGTTTGGTCATAAATTCTTCCCATCTCCATATATCTGGCAGGTAAACTATATAGTATCAACCTTTATAACTAAATTGTGAATGCATTTTGACTTTATTTTGATATATTGTGTGGGATATTGGTCTATGCCTATTTTCTGCCATACTATTTTACAGTTTTCCCAGCAGTTTTTGTCAAATGGTGAGTTTTTATCCCAGAAGTTGGATTCTTTGGATTTATCAAACAGTAGATTACTCTAGTTCTTGACAACTATGTCTTGTGTACTAAACCTATTCCATTGATCCACCACTCTATTTCTTAGACAGTAACAAGTAGTTTTAATGATTGCCACTTTATAGTACTGTTTAAGTTCTGGTATGGCTAGGTCACCTTCCCTAGCATTTCTTTTCATTAATTTCCTTGATATTCTGCGCCTTCCTTTCTTCCAGTTGAATTTGGTTATTATTTTTTCTAGCTCTATAAAATAATTTTTGGTAGTTTAATTAGCATGGGTAAATTAATTTAGATAAAATGGTCATTTTTTATATTAGCTCTGCCCAACCACAAGAAAACGATGTTTTTCTAATTATTTAGTATTGAATTTATTTGTGTGAAAAGTGTTTTGTAATTGTGTTCATACAGTTCCTGGGTTTGTTTTGGCAGGTAGACTCCCAAATATTTTATAATGTCTACAGTAATTTTAAATGGAATTTCTCTTGCTGTTGGGCCTCATTAGTAATATGTAGGAATGCCTCAGATTTATGTAGGATTATTTTATATCCTGCAACTTTGTTGAAGTTATTTATTATTTCAAGTAATTTTTTACTTGCTTCTCTAGGATTCTCTATCATCATATCATCTGCAAAGAGTGATAGCTTTGTTTCTACTTTGACTGTTCTAATTTCTTCAATTTCTTTTTCTTCTCTTATTGCTAATGCTAACATTTTTAGTACCATATTAATGACAATGGAGATAACAAACATCCTTGTTTCATCCCTGATCTTATTGGAAATGCACCTAGCTTATCCCCATTACATATAGTGCTTGTTGATGGTTTCAGGTAGATGCTATTTATCATTTTAAGGAAGGTTCTATTTATTTCTATGCTCTCTAGTGTTTTTAATAAGAATGGGTATTGTATTTTGTCAAAAGATTTTTCTACATCTATTGAGATAATCATATGGTTTCTATTAGATTTTTTTGTTGATATTATTAATTATGCTGATAGTTTTCATAATATGGAACCAGCCTTGCTTTCCTGGAATAAATCTTACCTGGTCATAGTGTATTTTGCTCTAGATAAGTTGCTGCAGTCTTTTTGCTAATATTTTATTTGAAAATTTTACATGTATATTCACTAGGGAAATTGGTCTATAATTCTATTTCTCTGTTTTGACTCTTCCTGGTTTTCATATCAGTACCAAATTTGTGTCATAAAAAGAATTTGATAGGACTCCACCTATTTTCCCAAACAGTCTATAAAGTATTGGAATTAATTGTTCTTTAAAAGTTTGATAGAATTCACTTGTAAATCAATCTGGCCCTGGAGATTTTTTCCTAGGGAGTTCATTGATGGCTTGTTAAATTTCTTTTTCAGAGATGGGGTTATTTAGGTATTTTACTTCCTCTTCTGTTAATCTGGGTAATTTATATTTTTGTAAATATTCATCCATTTCCTTAAGATTGTCAAATTTATGGACATACATTTGGGCAACATAATTCTTAATTATTGTTTTAATTTCTTCTTCATGGAGGTTAATTCACCCTTTCCATTTTTGATACTGGTAATTTGGTTTTCTTCTTTCTTTTTTAAATGAAATTGACCAAAGGTTTATCAATCTTGTGGTTTTTTTTTATAAAACCATCTCTTACATTTATTTATTACTTCAATACTTTTCTTAATTTCAATTTTACTAATCTCTCTTTTGGTTTTCAGAATTTCTAATTTGGTATTTAATTGGGGATTTTCAATTTGTTCTTTTTCTAGCTTTTTCAGTTGCATGCCCAATTCATTGGTCTCCTTTTTCTCTATTTTATTCATGTAAGCATTCAGAGATATAAAACTTCCCCTAACAACTGCTTTTGCTGCATCCCATAAGTTTTGGTATGCTGTCTCATTGTTATCATTCTCTTGAATGAAGTTATTGAGTGTTTCTATGATTTATTGTTTGACCCACTCATTCTTTAGGATTAGATTGTTTAGTTTCCTATTAATTTTTAGTCTATCTTTCCATGGCCCTTTATTATATATAATTTTTATCTCATCATGATCTGGAAATGATGCATTGACTCTGCCTTTTTGCATTGGATTGTGAGGTTTTTATGCTCTAGTATATGGTCAATTTTTGTGTATGTGTCATATAACACTGAGAAAAAGGTATATTCCTTTCTATCCCCATTCAATTTTATCCACAGGTCTATCATATCTACCTTTTCTAAAATTCTATTCACCTCCTTAACTTCTTTCTTGTTTATTTTAAGGTTAGATTCATCAAGTTCAGAGAGGGGGAGGCTGAGGTCCCCAGCTAGTAAACTTTTGTTATCTATTCCTTCCTGTAACTCCCTTAACTTCTCCTCTAACAATTAGGATGCTACAGGGGGCAGAGCCAAGATGGCAACTGGAAAGCAGGGACTTGCCTAAAGATCTCCCCCAGGACCCTCCAAACAACTATAAAAATGGTGCTGAACAAATTCTAAAACTGTAGAACCCATGAAATAGCAGAGAGAAGCAGGGCTCCAGCCTAGGACAGCCTAGATGGTCTCTGGGTAAGGTATATTGCACCGTGTTGAGAGTGGAGCAGAGCAGAGCCCAGCCCAGCGTGGGCCAAGCCCAGACCAACTAGACTGGGAGCTGGGCAGAACAGGCCATAGTGCTCTGAATCAGTGAGCTGTGGCAGTTACCAGACTTCTCAACCCACAAACACCAAAGACAACAGAGAAGGTTAGTGGGAAAAACTTTGGGGACAGAGTGTAAGGAGCTCATGGTCGGCCACTACCCAGGGGTGGGGTGGAGGTGGGGTGGTGGCGGTGGGGGGGTGGGGTGGAGATGATGCAGTTCTGAGGCTGCTACAGAGCTACAGCTGCAGTTACTTCTGGCCCCAGGCCCACTTGGTGGCAGGAATTAGTGGCAGATCAGAGCAGGGGTGCAGAGCCTGCTTAGATCTGAGTAGTGGTTCGGTTGGCAGTTCTTGGGGAGGAGGAGCAATGGTGTGGGAGAACTTGCTGTGTATAAATAGCTCTGAAAACAACAGCACAGCCCCTCAAGCTTGGGACAAAGTACTCTCTACCCTCCAAGCAGTCATACCTTGGTGAAAAGCTCAAGGGTCAAGTAGTTCACTGGGAGCATGAACAGAGAGTGAAAACAGTCTCAGATTCAGACTCAGACTTTGGAATCTTTCTTTGGTGACAAAGAAGACCAAAACATACAGCCAGAAGTCAACAAAGTCAAAGAGCCTACATCAAAAGCCTCCAAGAAAAATATGAACTGGTCTCAGGCCATGGAAGAGCTCAAAAAGGATTTGGAAAAGCTAGTTAGAGGAGAGGAAAAATTAGGAAGAGAAAGGAGAGTGATGTGAGAAAAACATGAAAAAGAAGTCAACGACTTGCTAAAGGAGACCCAAAAAATACTGAAGAAAATAACACCTTAAAAAATAGACTAACTCAAATGGCAAAAGAGCTCCAAAAAGCCAATGAGGAGAAGAATGCCTTGAAAGTCAGAATTAGCCAAATGGAAAAGGAGGTCCAAAAGACCACTGAAGAAAATGCTACCTTAAAAATGAGATTGGAGCAAGTGGAAGCTAGCAACTTGAGAAATCAAGATATTATAAAACAGAAGCAAAGGAAAGAAAAAATGGAAGACAATGTGAAATATCTCATTGGAAAAACCACTGACCTGGAGAATAGATCCAGGAGAGATAATTTAAAAATTATTGGACTACCTGAAAGCCATGATTTTAAAAAGAGTGTAGATATCATCTTTCAAGTAATTATCAAAGAAAAATGCCTTGATATTCTAAAGCCACAGGGTAAAATATAAATTGAAAAATATCTACCAATCACCTCCTGAAAAAGATCCCCAAAAGAAAACTCCTAGGAATATTGTCACCAAATTCCAGAGCTCCCAGATAAAGGAGAAAACACCGCAAGCAGCCAGAAAGAAACAATTTGAGTATTGTGGAAACACAATCAGGATGACACAAAATCTAGCAGCTTCTACATTAAAGGACTGAAGGGCTTGGAATATGATATTCCAGAGGTCAATGGAGCTAGGATTAAAACCAAGAGTCACCTACCCAGCAAAATTGAATATCATGCTCCAAGGCAAAATATGGATTTTCAATAAAATAGAGGACTTTCAAGCTTTCTCAGTGAAAAGACCAGAGCTGAATAGAAAATTTGACTTTCAAACACAAGAATGAAGAGAAGCACAAAAAGGTAAACAAGAAAGAGAAATCATAAGGGACTTACTAAAGTTGAACTGTTCTGTGTACATTCCTACATGGAAAGATGATGTGTGTAACTCATGAGACCTCAGTATTAGGGTAGCTGAAGGGGATATATTATATATATATATGTATGTATGTATATATATATATATTATATATACATATATACGTATATATGTATATGCATATATATGTGTGAGTGTGAGTGTGTGTGTGTATACATATATACACATGTATATACATACATATATAAGTACGTATGTATGTATTTATAATGCTGCTGTTCACCTGGTGCGACCTGGAGCTAGCTGGTGTGTGCTGAGGCCAGGTCTTTCTGAGTTTTCCTGGGTTTACACTGAAGCTCACGGCATGAGGTGTGGGGTAGGGGTAGTCCGGCCAGTGGAAGTCACCTCCTCCCCTAGGACTGGATAGGTTCAGCCACTGGTGGACACTGGCTCTGATGTCTGCCAATATCCCTGGCTGTGTGGAGGCATGCATGGGGTCCTGGTGTTAGCACTTGCCAGTTCCACCTCTCTGGGGCTCACGGTCTCCTACTGGTCTGCTAAGGTGGGGTTTTCAGGAAAGACTCTGCTCCTGCCCTGGATCCCTTTAGCCAATGCAGGAGAGACCCTTCCCTTTGAGCTGATCTCCCAGTTTCCCTAGATAAAAGACTGCTGTACTCCCAGGATCCACCATTCCAGGACTTTTCCTGGGGCAATATTCTCTAGGTTTTTCAAGGTTGACAATGTGAGAATGAGAGTACTTAACTTTACTCTGCCATCATGGCTCCTGGCATTTCAAGTATGTGACTTGTCTGTGGGCTGATATCCCCAGGAATAGTTGCTGTGACTACTGGCCTGTGCCTTGCACTTCTGTCTCACACAATTCTGAGAGACCCTCATCCTGCACTGAGAGGTTTAGGGATCACTACTGCTAGGAGTGATTGAGTTCACTGAGGCTGGGCCCACTTCTGCTCCACTATGGCTGAGTCTACACTGGTGTAGCCCACACACTCTGTGATCTCCCAGCCAGGTACAACAGATCCTTCTTCTCAACCTTCCTGGACTGTCCTGGGCTGGAAATCTGCCACATTCTATCTCCCAGTGGGTTCCACCTCCTCAAAATTTGTTCATATTCATTTCTTAGAGAGACCTGACAGAATTTATGGGAGAGCTCTGGTGAGTTGCTGCTTTCACTCCACCATCTTGGCTCCACTCCCCCTGACCCTTATATTCTTCCATGTAAGAATGAATGCACATATAAGTATATATACAAAATGGTACGAGGTGATGGTGAAGAGGGCAGGAGTGTCAGGAGTAGCATCTAGAAGTATCAGAAAAGGCTTCAAATAGAAGATAATACTATAGATGGCAAGCTGCAAAGCGCTATAGTCATAAAGCTGGAATCATGTGTTTAGGTTCTAGAATGATGAAAACAGATTAGTATATGGGACCTTCAAAGGATCTCAGATCTGCCATATACATACATACATACATGCATACAACAAGAGGAGAAGTTCTTAAGCTGTGGTTGTTGGATAGATTTGAGAAAGTTCATGAACTTAGATGATATAAGGACCTCAGTAGCCTCCCCAGCGTGCTAAAGGAGGATTCACTAAGGAGACCCAAAACCTCTGTCACCATCTCAGGTTTACACTAATGGGAGAAAGCCTCTTTTCCCACTTAGTCAATCCCATAGATAGACTCCTCTCACCTTCTCAACAGCAAGTCCAGGATCCATACTCCATCCCCTCCATGCCTGTCTCTGCTTGACCCAGATAAGAACCCTACACAGGATTTTATCAGTTTCCTGGACAATTCCACCCAAGGGCCCCTAAGGAACCTGTTTTCACCCTTCTGCATGACCAATCTTTATTGTATTTCTCCTCAGTAAAGCTGGACAGCATTAATTTCTTTTTGTTGATTAAGTTTTGTACCCCAGGCTTCCTTGTACAATACCTTGGAATCCCAAAACTAACCAGAAGCATGACAACTGTTGTTGTTTCTTTTCAGTCCCCTCTGGCTGTTTGTGATCCCATTTGGGGTTTTCTTGGCAGAAATACTGGGATGGTTTGCCATTTCCTTCTTCAGGTCATTTTACAGCTGAGGAAACTGAGGCAAACCGCATTAAGTGAGTTGCCCAAGGTCACACCACTAGTAAGTGTCTGACTCCAACTTTGAACTGAGGTCTTCCTGACTTCAGGCCTGGATCTCTATCCATTGTGCCACTTACCTCCTGCCCCCTGACAATAGATGGATGTCCCATCCTAAAAATATCTTCCCCCCCACCCCATTTCACAACACTGCTTACAGGCTGGGGATGCAAACATTTGAGGCAAATGCCCATATTAGTTTGTTAGCAGGGGGGTATCTGGTATCTTTTCTTTTCCTAAAAATTAATTCTAAGAAGTCTCAAAACTCCTGTCACTGTCTCAAAATCAAGGAAATCACTAATGGGAGAAAACCCCTTTTCCCACTTAGTCAGTTCCACAGGCAGTACCCTTCCACTCCCTCACCAGCAAGAATCAACACCAGTCCTCAAGTCCAGGATCCTCAGTTCCTCCCCTCAATGCCTGCTCTTGCTTAACTCAGACACAATTCTGCCTTAAAACTACCCCCCGCCCTTGTATTCCCTTAATCTCCAAGGTAGAGAGAAAACTATTCTTAACACAGTCACTATTTCAGGAAATTATATCTCTTGTGTTGCAGTTGTAAGTAATCTGGGGGAATGAAAATGCAAATTTTCATAGTCAGGAAAAAGATGGTCTCATTTTAAAAAATTAAATCAGAAAGTTAAACCATCAAGCTATATTTGTGATTTAGCGTTTTGTTTATTTTCAGGTATAAACAGTCATCCAAACTATTATGGAATGATACAGAGTGAGTGTCCTAGAAGAAGTGATATGAATCAATGGTAATTCACACACTTACTCATAGTAATTTGGAAAGTTTGTGGCTTTAAATAAGTTAAACGTCTTCCTAGAGATTTTGTTTACAGGACTGAGTGCTTATCAAAACATTTTTTTGCCAAATGAAAATATAAAAATAAATTCTGACTTAAAGGATCCCTTCTTGATATGTAGGATCTGAATTAATAAAGAGCTATATTCTAATATCTTAAGCACTCTGTTGTTCAGTCATTTCATTCATGTCTGATTCTTTGTGCACCCACTTGCGTTTTTCTTGGCAAAGATACTAGAGAGGCTTGCCGTTTCCTTCTCCAGGACATTCTATGGATGAAGAAACTGAGGCAAATAGGGTTAAATGACTTGCTCACGGTCACATAGTAAATGAGCGTCTGAGGCCGGATTTGAACTTAGGTCTTCCAGACTCCAGGCCTGGAGCTTTATCCACTGTGCCATACCTAGGGGAAGTTAGGTGGTGCAGTGAGTAGAGCACTGGGCCTTAGAACCAGGAGCATTGATCTTCCCCAAATGGGGCCATGAAGGGTAGGAACAGCTCAACAACAACAAAAACACTCTATGGCCAATATATAAAAATATCACCTTTAAATATTCCTGAAGCACATATTTCTAATTTCTTACAATGTCATCTTTTCCCATTGAATTTTTCAAAGTATTGTTGCTATAGATTCAGAAAGGGAAAAAAAAACTCCTAACAAGTTGCCTGTCACTGAAAACAGACACCAATACCATCTACAACCCATTCCTCCCATTTCATGTGTACTCATTTCCAGGGACAATGATTTGTTTCATTCATCGCACTAATGCCAATTCCAGAAGAATGATCTTTGAAAGGCAGTACTCATGGGAAATTACATTGCAAGACTGGAAAAATGAAGAACAAATTCACCTGGGCTGAGTCATCCATTTCTAGGCACTGGTTTATGCTAAATTAAAATGTAGGGGTATATTTATACCAACATATATTCAACAATCCCACACCTGGCAGAATCCTTCTCCATATGGGCAGGCGTGGCTGAAAAACCTGGCCTTTCCACACTGGATCAAGTCTACGTTTCTTTGCACTTGAGTAAATTCTCTCTATTTTGGGGCAACTAGGTGGTGCAGTGAGTACAGCTGGAGTCAGGAAGACCTGAGTTCAAATCCAGCCTCAGACACTTGACATACTTACTAGCTGTGTGACTTTGGTCAAGTCACTTAACCCCAATTGCCCTGCCTTCCCCCCCAAAAGAAATTCTCTCTATTTTTTGAGCTCCCTCAAAATGTCATAAGGGAGTATTGTTGTGTGTTACTTCTAGGAAATCTAGGAAGGTTATGTGATGCAGAAGTAGGAAAAGTGGGTAGAAAGGGAAATTTTCCTAGCAATTCCAAGGCTTTATTGGCTTCCTTCAAAACTCAACTCAGATCCCACCTTCTCCAAGAGGCCTTTTCCATTCCTTGCTCTCTCCCCAGTGCCTTCCCTCTAAGATTGTCTCCCATTTACCTATGTTTATATGTTCATAATAATCAATCATATTAATAATAATTTGTATAGATAGTACTGTAAGGTTTGCAAATAGCTATTCACGTTCTCTCATTTGATCTTCATGATATCCCTGTGAGGTAGATGCTATTATTATCTTTATTTTATAAATGAAGAAACTGAGGGACAGAGAGATTAAATAACTTCAGTAACATCAAATAGCTAGTAAGGTAGATTTGAACTCGGGTCTTCTTGACTCCAAGTCCATTGCTTATACCCACAGTACAATCTAGAGAGCTATAAATACATATATTGATATATAAATATTTTGTATATATACATAATTGTTTACATACTATCTCCTCCATTAAAATATGAGCTCTTTGAGGCAGGGATGTTGCTTTTATCCTTCTTTCCATGTCCAGTCCTTAGTACTTTACCTGGTACATCATAAGTTCTTAAGACATACTGCTATCCCAAAATGGAGTGAAATACCTATAGAGGTAGTAGGTTTCAATGAGAAGATTATAGTGTTAGAAGGGGAAGGAACCTAACAGGGCATCTCCTTCAAGCAAAATATAGATTGGTTGTCCACTAGGAATGATATTTGGGACATTCTTTTTTAGGGCAAGAATTAGGCTAGATGGTTGTTGAGGTCTCTTCCAAGTTGGTGCTCTGAAAAAGAACTATAGAAGAAAGAATTATAGTCCATGAGTCAGAACAAACCTCAATTATCCCACTACTATGTTTTCCGGTTGTATGATCATGGGCAAGTCACCTAACTTTTCAGAGCCTCATGTCTAAAAATGTGTAACACCTACCTAAAGGGTTGTCATGGGGAACACATAAGATCATGTAACAAAGTGTTTTGTAAGCTTTAAAGTGCTACATAAACATAAGGTATTTTATTGTTCTATCCATGCTGATAGTTATATAGATGAATACCTTTTGAGTTGTGAAGTTGGGTATCTTTCCCTTGGTAGTAGCCCCAGATTAACTTACCAGTCTTGGCAACCTATTGCTGATAAGAGACTACTTTAAGTTGATTTTTAAAACCTATATGCATTCTGTGTATATATCTGTGAGACATATGTATTATTAGTTCTATTGCAAGTAGTTCCTTTGATTATGAGTACTCAACAAATTCTTGGTCCTAGACACTATTCTTTTAATTATCAGGTAGATTGTGCCTTAGAAAACCAACTTCATGTTCTAAGAGGGTCATTAGAATTCTTAATTGAATTGAACTGAATCTCAGAGTTGGAAGTGATCTCAGAATTCATGTAATTTAATATTGAACAGGAATTCCCACTAGAACATTCCCTATGAGTGATTATTCAATCTCTGCTTGAAGACTCATAGTAAAGAACACTCTCAATTTTCTTTCAAAGTAATCCATTCCAAAATGGCAGACCAAAGGTCCCTGAGTTCTCCCGAATTCCTCTGTTCAAGCAACTTTAAAACAATGCCTCAAAAGGAATTCTAGAACCAACAAAATGACGGGATGAAACAATTTCCGCCCCAAGACAACTTAGAAGGTCAGTGAGAAAGGCATGTCTCATTGGGGTGAGAGTGAATTGAGTGGCAGGCCGTGCCTGGAGGCCATGTGCATCTGTGGAGCTCTCTGAAGCTTAGCCCCAGGGATGGTGAGGAGATTGAACAATTGATCAGGAGATTATAGGAGACCCTTTGCTGGCATTGGGTACAGGACTCTTGCATCCATTCCACTCCCACCCCCTCCCCCCCACCCCCCACCACAGTCACAGGGGGAGGAAGAGCACTAGGACTCTAGAGCCTGTGGCCACAAGGGAGCTGGGAAGCTGGTTACAGTTCCAGGGGGGAAAGAGTGTTTGTGGTTGTTCACAGACAGGAGCACAAATTAGGAGAGCAGTGACCACACCCCCTCTTAAATCATACCACCTTGGAAGAACTGAACTAGCTGTGAAAACGGCACAGAATTTGAAACTCAAGATTGTTTTTAAAAGAATGTTAAAAATTGTTGCCCTTTTTTTCCTTACAACAAACTAAAACCTATGCCTACTTTTCCTAGTTATGCCATCTTCTTGTTGCTGTTTGTCCTATGTTTTTGAAGAGGACCAATGACATCACAATTGGTGTCTTCACTTGCATGTGAATTGGATTTAAGTGAGGAAGAGTAGCACAAAGTCCTCAGCTTCACGAGTCATTGAAGTCCAGTGGCAAGAAAAAGTCAGGACAAATGATGATGGCCAGAGAAGAAGTGGATGACAGTGGCGTCTTCCACATCTGACCAAGCTCTAAGCACTCCACAGTGCCTGCTTCACCCACCTTTATGGCCTTTGGAACAAATTGTCTTCATCTACCAAATGTACAGGGAGAAGAATTATTCAGGGAGAAGGAAACAAAAGGGTCCCTTATTAGAAAATTAGTAAGAATTGGATGAACTGAATTGACTTAATTGAGCGGAAATGGAACTTATACAGTAACGACATTGTGAAGAAGCAAGAGCTCTGATCAATGAAATGACCCACTAAGATTTCAGACGGCTGATAAGTGGTATATGCTATCTCCTAACAGAGAAGTGATGGATTCAGGATGTGGAATGAGACAAACAATTTTGGACCTGGCCAATGTGAAAATTAAGTCTGATTTACTAAACACATTTATTAAAAGTTGTTGTTGCTATTGCTTGATGTGGGGGGAGCTAATGTAGGGAGAAAAACAATACAAATTTGTTAAGTGAAATTTCTATTTTTTTCAAAGCAAGGCTTCTAATGATCTTGGAATACAAAAGCATGATTGCCACTTGCCATTTTCCCCTCCCAAGGGGTCACGTTAAACACACACTGGAAAAGGGTAGGAAGTCTGGTGATAGGATACAGGGGGCTCGGATCTGCATGTTTCAGCACCAAGGGTATTCCTTTTTTTGTTCTGCTAACTTTGGGTTGGGACTCACTGGCCTCCATGATGTTAACAGGATCGGAATGGCTGTTGCTTTGATAATTGTACTGGCAGGAAAGACCAGGGCTGTGGTTGTGATGTCCATTGCCCTCTTAGGGCTTCTGACATTATTGAATTTGCCTGATTCTGCAGAAGAGACAGGGAAAAAGCCAAGAGGTGAATTCCAATTTTCTCAGATTGTCAGACAGCATTCTGAATCCCATTGCATGTTAAGGGGATACTGGTAAGACAGATTTTGCAATTTTCCCATTACATAATTCATAAAATGACACTCTTCTGTCTTGTAGGGAAGCAGCTAGGTGGCACAGTGAATAGAGTGCCAGCCCTGAAGTCAAGGGGACTTGAGTTCAAATCTAGCTTCAGTGACTTATTAGCTATATGACCATCGGCAAGTCACTCAACCCTGTTTGCTTCAGTTTCCTCATCTGTAAAATGAGCTGGAGAAGGAAATGGCAAACCACTCCAGTATCTTTGCCAAGAAAACCCCAAATGGGGTCATGAAGAATTGGACATGACTAAAAGACAACTAAACAAAAACAACAACAAACTATCTTGTAGGTTTAAGGCCTTGAGATATAAATTGAGTATATATAGATCATAAAGATATAGATATATCATTATATGCTCACTATGTGCTGGGCACTGTGCTATTTTATTTGCTGAGGATATAAATGCAAGCAAACATGACAGTCAATACCCTCAAGGAACTTAAATTCTAATAGAGGAAAATAACACATGAAGCAGAACTGGAAAAGAGGTGTCATGAGGAAAGTCATAGAGACAGAAAGAGGGGAGAGGGAAAGGGAGGGGAGGGGAGGGGAGAAAAGAGGGGAGGATAAGAGAAGGGAAGAGAGAGGAGGGGAGGGAAGGGAAGCAGTCTAGGACAGAACCCTAAGGTACAACCATATATAGTGGATGAGGAATCCATAATGATCCAGCAATACAGACTGAGAAGAAGTGGCCGGACAGATAGGAAGGGAACTAAGCAAGAATAATATCATGAACGTTAAAGAAAGAGAGAGCACCTAAATCTAGTCAGAAGGAGTGGCAAAATTTCAAATGCTGCAGAGTTTGCTATAGGTAGTTCAGTTTTCCTTTACACCTGACTCCAAACAAGTTATGAAAGCAGCCAACTAACCACCTATGTCAACCCAGTAGTAACAGAAAGGGTTTTTGAGAATACTCATGCTGAGCCAGTCACTGAACCTCTTTGGATTTCATTTTTCTCACCCAAGAGGATGAAACGACATGATTTCCAAGAACCTTTCCAACTCTAAAATCCTATGAATATTTTAAGAGCAGATAAGAATAATTTTAATGAGTAAAACAAGCCTCCTGGTTATATAGAAAATCTTTTTTTTTCTTTTTTTGGTTAGAGGACCTATACCTCTGATGATGTCAGTGTGGGGAAACTCCCTCTACCAATGCAGATTAGAAGCTCTAATTTATAGTGTCAGAGACTCAAAGAGTTGTTTTAGGGTGCTAAGATGTCATAGAGGCAATATGAATCAGAGACAAGATTTAAACCTAGGTTTTTCTGAATCCACACTACATTCCTCTATAGAATAGTTATGAGTTATATTTGTCCACCTTTATAGATTGCCTATAACTAGATAATTGTATCCAGCCCTTAGAGTAAATTCTCAGTCCAAAATCCCATTTCCTGATTAGCAAAGAAATCTATGTTCTCCCTCTGAGCTGAGTTAATGCTGCACTAGCTTTCCTAGTATCACAGTGATTTTCTGGCCCCTACTGCCTAAAGGCCAGGTCTGTTATGTGTGTCTCCCCTCCCCCTGCCCCCTAATGTCCTCTGACACTCAGATTTTTTTTGAGGGAGGGTGGTCTCTCATTTCTTCTGTTGACTTATACCCTCACAGATTGTTTTCCCCAATTTTGGGGTCTAGGTTCTCCAGTTTCAGTTAACAGTACTATTAGGTTTTATGAAGAAATATTCAAAGCTATAAAAAGAACAAACACATAAACATTAGTCCTAATCCCTGGGGAACATACAGTAATTCCCCCTATACCACATCCATCTCTGGGGAGAGGAAGGGGATCAGGTCCACAGGTTAGATCAGTTCCCAGATAGCATTAGTCCCATGAAGTTCATAGTCTAAAGCATCTCCTCCTCCGCACCCCTTGGCCTGCATCCTGATATGCTGGGTTCTCAGGACTTTCATTCCAAGCTAGTTTGCAACATCTGGCCTAGAACCCTGGGATCTAAGAACCCTATGGCACAAAGTGCAGGTAAGAACTCCATTCTTTATGCTTAGAAATAGATAAATGAAGCAGACTAAAACCCCAAGTCCATTTCTTGGAGCCTCAGCACCTAAAAAGAGATAGAGGAAGCAGTCTAGGCCTTTTCTACCCTTCCCCTTATTCCCTCTTCTCCCTGCTATTACTGGTTTGAGTGAAAAAGGCCTTTGCCCCTGGATATTACTGGAAAGAGAGAACAGGTAAGCTTCAGTCTTATAGATTCAAAGATACAGACAGTTATGGCTATGTAGGGCAATGGAAATAGGCTGCTCCCAACCATCTGACACATCAACACATAATGTCTTCTAGAATGAGACCACTACTATCTCCCACATAGGTGCCTCTAGTTTAGGTGATCTGGAAATGTGCTGAAGTTCTATTACACTAATAAATTATATTTTGACCTTGAATCTGTCCCTCTGTACTCCGCTCCTTTATCTTTTTATAACTATTTCTCTTGCCCTCCTCAAGTTTGGAGAGTTTGGTAGTTTTTGTCCTTTTCACAAGGAAAGGCATGATTGAGAGACTCTGATTATTGGATCAGGGTAGAAGTGAATGGGGAATAGCAATGGACTAGGAGTCAAAAACTCTGCTTCTCACCCAGCCCTAGCACTGACTAGCCAGATGACCTTAAAGAAGGGACTGCATCTGTCTGAATCTCAATTTCTTTCTCTGCAAAATGAGGGTTTGAGCTAATAATGACCATACCTTTTGAGTAAAGAGCGTCAAGCGTTTCCTCATTTCTCAGGTTCAAAGGTGAAGAGCTGCAAAGCATTTCAGAGGCAAACCCTTTCATTTTGCAGATCAAGAACCTAAAGTCTCTGAAGAGTACACAATTTGCTCAGTCATACAGATAGGAAGAATCAGATGCTGAGGTTGTGAACCCAGACCTCCTGACTCCAGTCAGTATGCTTTCTACTACACCGTGCTGCCCTCCTGAGGCTAGGCCAAAAAGAAATGGATTTAATGTAGATATAAGAAAGAATATAGCGATCAGTAGGATTATAAGTTGCTGAAATTCCCTTCTCTGTTTTTTTTAATTAAAAAAAAGTAAGCCACAATCTTTCTGGTTTTATACCAGAAGTGAACTACCGAAGTGAACTCATAATGATTTGAACTTTATAGATTTATTATAATAAAGTATAAAGATAAACATGCGAAGTGGAGCCAGTGTGATTTAGTGGAAACAGTGTTGGATGAGGAGTCAATGAACCTGGGTTCAAATCCTAGCTCTTATACTCACTATTTATGTGACCTTTGAAAAATCTGTTTCCACATTTTTTTAAATGAGGGCATTAGTCCAAATTATCTCTAAGGTCCCTTTTAACTCTAATGTTTCCATTGAATTTATTCATATGAATGAAATTAGAAATGAAGATGTTTGATAGAATATGGAGACTTTAGAATGAAGTAGATGGGCTCTAGGGGGGAGATTGATGGAAAAAGTGGAGAGAGGATGTGATAGAAGAAAGGCTGATGAAAAGTTGGATCAAGAGTCTCCATCCTCTTGATGCTGGATAAGGATTTTTTTCTTTTTGTCCCTGGGGACAGAACCAGTATCAGTGTGTAGTGTTCGAAAAGACTCAAATACAGGCTCAATATATGGGGACAAAAAACCCTTATGATTATTGATATTTTAAAGTGGGATGGGCTGCCCAAGGAGATAATAGGTCTCCTATTTGAGAGTATATAACAGAGGCTTGAGGACACCTTGACAGATATGTTATGATGGTAATTCTTTTCAGCTGTAGATTGGACCAAATGGCAGCTGAGAGGCCTTTCAATTCTCCATTTCCCAGAGTTATGTTTCCATGAATGTGAACATAAATGCATGGTTGATTGAGATTCAGGAAAAGATTCAGTATTGGTACTGTTTCTAAATATTGTAGAAATAGAGAAGATAAAAACTGTAAAAACTTACAGACTAGAAATAAGCATAATTACAGTTATTTACGTGAACTACTTCTTACTAATTGCTATGTAGCACAGGAATAATTATCCACGTTGTTAAATGCCATATTAACTTAATTGTGCATTTATTTGAATGTAGCACCATATATTCATTCATTCTACCTACACTTTCAAAGTACAGCACAAGCGTACTAAGTACTGATTAAGATACACATTTGAGATAAGACAGTCCCAGTTATCATGGAGTTTACAGGAAGATAAACTGTGGGTAAAGGTAACAAACAATATTGCAGCATATGTGTATTAGAATGGCAAAACAACATGATCCGTGAGAACTGTAGGGGAAAGTTATTCATTAGGGGCAGGGGAGGAATTACCAATAGCTTTACAGAGAAAGTGACATCAGAGTTGGGTTTCAAAACACAAGTAGGAATTTAACAGAGGAAGAGGAGAAGGAAAGGCATTCTAACCATATAGAACAGTGTGAATTATGTCTTGGAGACAGGAGAGGGCAAGTGTGTAAGGGGCTAGGAAACAGTCTAGTTTGACAAGACTGGGAACTGCATTTAGAAAAATGAAAAGAGACAAAGGCTCAAAGGCAGAATATCACTACATTGTGAAAGGACTTGAATGCCAAGAAAAGCAGCATGAATTTTACTAGTGGGCAACAGGGAGCCAGTGCAGATTTTTCAGCAAAGGAGCGGTGTGATGAGATTTGTGTACAAGAAAATGATTCTGTCAGCACTGTGGAGGTGGATTATAGCAGGGAAAGAAGACAACCTGTTAGGAGGCCATTGTAATAGTCCAGGCAGGAGGACCGATGAAGGTTTGTACTAACACGACGACAATAGGAATACAGAGAAAGATTTGGATTCTAATGATGTTGCAAAGATGGAGCTGATCCACTTGACAATTGACTGGATATCAGAACCAAAGGAAAGGGAAAAGTCAAAGATAAACAACCCTATTATTTTGACATGGAATGCACTGAAAAACATTGTCTCAGATGGAAATAAATTTGTTGTATACAGAAAGGCCAACTGGATCATAAGCTTTTTGAGGGCAAGAACTTTTTTGCTTTAAAAATCTATCTTTTTATTGCCATCTTTTTATTTATTGCCTATTCCTTTCCTTTTCCCTATCTCAAAAACTCATTCATTCTAACATAATTTTTAAAAAATAGGAAGAACAAGGGAAAAACCATAATCCATTAACATATCTCCCCCAAAACTGACATTATGTACAGAATTCTACACTTACAGACACCTGTTTCTACAAAGGAGTGGGGAAAAGGTATCTTTTCATAGCAAGGACTATACTTTTGTGTCCTCAAGGTCTAGCAGAGTGACTTGTACAGTGAATGCTAGTTACAATGAGTTGAGTTGAATTGAATTCTTATATGATCAGTCATCATAATGTGTTAATATAACAGAGATTGGTAGATGGAATAGAGGTAAAGATTTTCCTTCCCTGATTTCCTCTGCATTTGCTAAAGCAATGAATGGCTAGGGAGCAAATATTTTCTACTTTAAGGGAGAAGAACAAAATACAAAGGCTGAGATACATGATATAGAAAGTTCAATGATGACAACAAAGAAATGATGGACAGAATGGACCTTGGAGGCCACCTCTTCTAACCCCAATTTTTCTCCTTTCATGAAGGAAGAAACTGAAATCCAAAGATTAAATGACTTGCTGTAGTTACATAGGTAGTGAGCATCAGAGATGGTCCTCTGACTTTATAGACAATATTCACTGTGCCACAGAAAGTTCGGGAAAAACAGTAAAGGAAAAGGTGTGGTATTTTTTGGGGGGAAGCAGGGAGTGTAGGGTTGCACTGGATGCCAGGGGGCTACCTCGCAGCTGTATCTAACATCTGTCATTACACTAGGAGGTTTTCCATTTTATCTCACTGGCGCCAGGCTTTTCAGATGTTACAACAGCAGCAACTGTCAAACCAGAGGATTTCTTTGTTCATCTGATGATCAAATCAAAGTAACTCTTTTAGAATACTGTGCTAGTGAGGTAACTCAAGAAAAAAAAAACCATGGATTCTTATCCTTCTGGGACTGGTGGCCTGGGAGCAGGTAGTATGAGGAAATGTGGAATGCCTATTGATTTTAATTTCTTACTGTTTAGCTTGAATTCTGTCTTCTGTAATTTGACTTTTCCTTACTGGGATAACATCTAATTCTGGCTGGTGAGGGTGGGTTGATGAGCAGCTAGAGGAAAATGGATTCACAAAAGCAATAGTTTTGAACAGATAATAGGCTCAAACAGGTTATAGGTACCTAAATATGACAATAGAGGGCTGCTTTGTTCATAGCTGTCTTCTGCACACAAATTTAAAAATTAGAGGTAGAATTGAAGGTTCCCAGGTCCCTTCAGTGAGCTAGAGAAAGACTCATTACCTGTGGCTTGTCACATTACATGTGCTTACATGTGCTTGCATCCTTTCATCCTGATGATCACAAAGTGATTATAAGCATCAGCTTTTGCCAAAAAAGCATGGAAAAAAATACAGAAACCAAACTATTTAATCAATTGACCTATCAATTAAAACATATATATTAATCATACTAGCCTCATCCTTGGGGATAGAAATACTAGAATGAAAAAGTGACTGTCCTCAAGGCTCTTGAATTCTGTTGTTGGCATGGTTGTCAGTCCTTCATTTTCAAAAGGGGACCAATGACATCATAGGGTGATGTCTTGACTTCTGCACAAATTGGATTTAAGTGAGGCAGAGTTGCACAAAATCATCAGCCTCAAACTCTTTTCCAGAGTC
The DNA here is from genome assembly GCA_028646595.1 of Phalanger gymnotis. NCBI lineage: Eukaryota > Metazoa > Chordata > Mammalia > Diprotodontia > Phalangeridae > Phalanger > Phalanger gymnotis. The sequence continues at coordinate 104,066,694 of CM053622.1, forward strand.
ACTGAAATCCAGTGGCAAGACAAAAATCTTGAATTCTACTAGAGGAGATAATTCCTACACAAACAAGTATATTATATACAAAATAAATACCAGGTAATGGGGCAGGGCAAGACTGAAAGTTAGTGGGAAACAACAGTGGCCCGATGTAGGAAGCAATATGCAAGCTTAGCTTTCAAAGGAACTAGGAAAATTCCTAAGACATGATGTGATTAGGACCACCCTGCGAAAGATGAGAGAAATGCAACCATATTTTTGAGTGATACTAGGACAAAATTGTACAGTATCTAAAAACAATTCTATTGTTCCTAGAAAATAGGTTCATTGTCTTTCATTTCTCCAGTTATCTTTAAATGCTTTACATCTTCAACATTTAGCACAATGCCTGGCACATAGTAAGCAATTGATAATGTTTATTGACTGACAACTGATTGGTTGATTCAGACTCTCAGAGCACCAGATGAAATTTTTCACCAAAGGAAAATTCTGGGGTGGCAATGGATAAGGTAAGGAGAAAAGCCACCCAAAATGTCTCTAAGAGGAGAATATTTTTAAAGGGCAGAAACTCTCATTCAACCTGGAACAGACCTACCAGCCCTTTCTCTTCTTTTCCCAAAAAAAATGTACTCAGCCCCTTCTTAAATTGAGTTATACCACTGCAAACTACCACTAACTTTGGTTGTTTGTTTCATAGGTCTCAATCTCTCTTTGTGTGAAGCCTTTGCCCTTTCTTTTCTGAACTGGTCTTTCAAATAAAAAAAAATTTGGCCAGACTTTTTTCTGGGACATAATCTGCTTAGTTGCACATCTTCAGGTTCAGGCCTATAGGCAGACTGACCAGAAAAGTAGCTACTGGGATTTCTAAAGCCACGTGCCAGAAACTGAGGAAGTCTAGGCTGGGCTGGGGTCGGGGGAGAGGAAATGAAATCAATGAGATTTTTTAGTTTTTTTTTTCTTTTTAAATGGAGTGGAGGTGGGATGAGGGGAGGGGATAGGGGAATGCAAAAAATTGTTTCACTAGACCATCTTCCAAAGGGAAATTGGGAGACTAGTAGGAATTTTCAAACATAATATAGCTAAATCCAGAAACAAAAAAGTTCCTTTTCATCTACACAGAAGCCCCGTTGAAGCAGAAATACTTGTGGGACATGAGGAATGAAAAATGTCAGCATGCCCACTGCCCAAGCTTGCCTGGTTTATGGCTCCCACCTCGTGGCAATCATTACCAGGCTGTAAAAGGCCCTCTTTGTCTCTGGAGGATTGCTTTTCAAAGACAAGAAAAATCCACAGGCAACCTCTCACTTTGACACATACGTCGTGACATTCAAAGAATAATGCAGGGGCCCTGCAAACTGCCACTGGAGTGAATCATGTCGGGTGGGGGCCTATTGATGCTGGGAGGGGCCAAGCTTGTTTACTCATATGGATTTCCTTCCTGAGTAGAAAGTACATCTATTCAAGGGGAGAAGGACCAGAAAGGGGCCTGTCTCTTCCTGAGAGGTGTGCCTCTGCAGCCTGAAATTGAGAGTTTGTAAACTGACTTGTGGTAAGAAGAGGTAAGAGAGAGCAAAAGGAGGGAGGGATGAGTGAAGTGAGACAGGAACACACCATACATATTTAAAAGACTCCTGAAGTCTTCATTCAAAGGCCGTAATGAAGGTGTGGGTTTGGGGCTGCTTTGCATCCAGGAGAGAAGTGCCAGCACCATCATTCATGGATGAAGGGAACCAGGCCTTGGAAGGAGCACATTCCCGGCTGGTTGTTTGGGTAGATCCCAGAAGGTGCAGCTCAGCTGCCAAGAGGAGAAATTCAAACTTGTTCCCACCTCCATGACCCCAAAGGAAGATGGGATTGACACGTGCCTCCTTCTGGTAGCCAGAAATCCAGTCCTCTCTGTTTCCATGCAGATCCTTACTAAGGAAGGTTGGTTTCTGGCTAAGCTTTGGAATGTGGTAAGCCATTCTAGAGAGGTGAGGCAGCTGGGTGGGTGGTTGGGGGAAAGTCCTACTCCTTTCCTAGGTGGCCTCACTTCCAAGTCCTTCCTGGTGACTACCGTGGGAGGCCCTCTTCCAATCGCTGCAAGAAGGTTAGAGTCTGGAAAACTCTTTTTGCAACCATGTAAGACTGATCTCTCGTACATAAAGATTTATTGAGACTTTATTTCCCTGTGTAATAGATCTAAGGAAACTGGAAGAAATTAGAACATATGCATACAAAAAAAAAATAAAGAAAACTTTAAAAACAAAATTACAGGAATTCAACAGGAAATCTTTCTCAATCTGTCTTAATTCTAGTGCCTTACTTAGTTATTTCCTATTTTTTCTTATATATAGCTTGTTTGTCCATATTTGTTCCTTGTTGTCTTCTTCATTCGATTATGAATTCCTCAAGGGCAGGGACTGTCTTTTGCCTTTCTTACTATCTCCAAAACCTAGCACAGTGCCTGCAACATAATAGGTGCTAGATAGATAGATAGATAGATAGATAGATAGATAGATAGATAGATGATAGATAAATAGATAAATGAATGAAAAATGAATGAATGAATAAATAAACAATAAGTAATTAATAAATAAAATTAATAAAGAAATTACTTAACTTTACCCTTTAGTATCCCTAGTTTAGGCAGCTCAAATGTTATCTTCTGTAAGAGGACTTTCTTAAATGCTCTACGCACTAGCTCTTTCTCCTCTAAAGTCAACTGGTATCTACTTTGTATTTGTCTTACATATACCTATTAATGTACAAGATGTGTCTCCCATTAGAACACAAGCTTCTTGAGGATAGGGATTCTTCTACTGAGGACAGGAACTCTTCTATTATTTGCTTTGTATCTCCAGCACTTAATAAATTGTCTAGCACATAGCAAGTCCAAAATAAATAATTGATTGTAAGGGACCTCAGAGTTCATTTACTGAGATCCTGAATCAAGGAAGAATTCTCTCTAAAACACGTCTACGAGAACTCTTCTAGCCTCCACTTGAAGACTTCAAATGATAAGTAACAGAATCTCTTCCCTAGAGAGCTCAGGCTATTTTTGGAAAGCTCTAATTGTTAGGAAGTTTCTTCTTCATAGTGAATGGAAATATGTCTCTCTCTATCTTCAACCTAAATTCTACCCTCTAAGAGCATATACAACAAGTCTAATCCTCTTTCCATAATTTTGTTTCCCATTTGGAATAATTGAATAGCGTGATTGACATTGGCTCCGTGGTGGTGGTTGCAGGAGTGAGTAAAAAGTTCTGTCCAACACAAACATTTCAAAGTTTAAAAATAGAAAGTCAACAAAGAAATGGAGTGGCTGTGTAAGAGACCTCTAACATAAGCAATGGAAGGTTGAGGGTCTATCAATAAATAAGTCAAAAAGACAAGCATTGTTAAACGCCTACTATATGCCATACACCGGGCTAGGCACCAGGGATATGAAGACAAAAATTCTAGCCCTCAGTTTCATTTTATTGGGAGAAAGAATATCTACACATAAAAATGCATACAAAAATCACAAAAATGCAAAATAAATATGACAGAGGGGGAAGGCATTAGCAATGGAGGAGGTCAGGAAAGGTATTACGTAGGAGAAAATACTTGAGCTGAGTTTAGAAGGAAAGTCGGAATTCTAATAATAATAGCTAGCATTTATATAGTGCCTACTATGTGCTATGTGCTTTACAAATATCTCATTTAATCCTTACAACAATGCTAGAAGGTAAGTGTTATTATCATCTTTATTTTATACTTAAGAAAACTGAGGCAAACAGAGGTCAAGTGACTTGCCAAAGGTAACACAGCTAGTAAGTTTCTGAGGCAGAATTTGCTATCAGGTCTTCCTGAATACAGCCTATATACTGAATACAGTGCTCTATCCACTGGGCTGCCTAGCTGCTTATAAGAGGGACAAGTGAAGAATGAGCACATTCTGGGCAGCCTGAGCAAACAGAGACATAGATGTGTGAGATGAAATGACACATGTGAGGAAAGACGAGACTAAAGAGAACTTGAATGGAAATAATATGCAGTAAGTGTGGAAAGGTAGCTGGAGCAAAGTTAAAAAGGATTACAAATGGCAAAAAGGAGAGCTAATTCTATGGGCAATAGCAAGTCAATGAAACTTACTGAGCAAGAGAGTGACTTGGTCTGATGTGTGAAGAGGGGAGATACTTGAGGGTGGAAGGCCAATTAGGGGGATTTTTTGGTAGTACAGGAGAAAAGTAATAAGGGTGCAAACTACGGTGGTAGCTAGATGAGTGGAGAGAAGGAGAAAAATGAGAGAAATGTGAAGGTAAAATTGATAGGACTTGACTGTTTATATAGGATGGAGGGTGATGAGTTAAAGGTGAGCCCAAAGATGGGAACCTCAGCGACTAGATGGATATCGGTTCCCTTTACAGAAATTAGGAAGTTCCAAAGAGGTATGGATTTTGGAGAAAAGATGATTCCTTAATTCTCCTTTGAGGTCCATTTCTGCCCCATGACCATTGTGAACCATTTGATACAGAATTACTGAATCTTCCTGACCATTTCCAAACTATTCTGGGTATACTCAAGCCATCCTCTTGATCCTCCTTCCACTAGAACTCAGGCTCTGACCCTGGCAACCTGGGCTTTGATAGCTAACTTTTACCTTATCTTACCTAGAAGGTATGGGCCTACCAGGCCCCCACATCCACTTTCAGGCCATTTAGTGCTCCCTCCCCCATCCTTCTAGATCTCCTTAGTGTATTGTCTCTCCCCAACATAATGCAATCTTCCTGAGGGCAGAGGCTGTTTTGCTTGCTTGTATTTGCATTCCCAGGATTTAGCACAATTCCTGACCCATAGCAAATACTTAATAAAGGTTTTTGGTTTTCATTTATTCATTCTTCTCAAAGATGAAAGGCACTTCAGTGACCAAGCCATAACCAGAGAAGAATCTTCTCAACAATAATACTTGACAAATGGCCATCCAATCTTTGTTTCAACACCTTCATATCAATACAATTCCTGGTAAAGTCAGGTCAGTCACTTTGTCCTTGGCCTCCACTCATCATCTTTGTGACTTGAAATTCCAAAATATCCCTCCTGGGCCATCATTTCCCTGCATATGCTGCCTTCCCTTTTTAGGACATAAACTCTTCTATGGAAATGACAGTCTCTTTTTTGTCTTTGTATTTCCAGAGCTTAGCAAAGTACGAAATACATAGTAGTCATTCAATAAATGTTTTATTTGTTCCTTCATTCATTCATTTACTCTTCCTCCTGACAGTCCCCAGTGAGTATTCTCTTTTCCCAGGACATCACTGTACAATTTCTAGTAAACATTTTAAACTCAATATGTCCAAAATAGAACACATTATCTTTCCTCCTAAGCCCTCCCCTGCTCCTACCTTCCCTATTCCTGCAGAAGGCAACACCATCCTCCCAGTCCTGCAGAACCTAGGGGTCCTCCTGGATTCCTCATTATCTCTCTCCTCTCTCCGCTCCTCCCCTCATATCCAGTCTGTTGCCAAGGCCTGTCAATTTCACCTTTGCAACATCTCTCTAATACACCCTCTTCTCTCCTCCAACACTTCCATCCTTCTAGGGTAGACACTCATCACGTCGTGCCTGGATTACTGTAATAAACTACTGATGGGTCTGCCTACCTCAAGTCTCTTTCCACTCCAATCCATTCTTCATTCAGCCAACAAAGGGATTTTCCTAAAGCACAGTTCCAATCATGCCATCCCCCTACTCAATACACCCAAGTGATTTGAGGATTGCCTGCAGGAACAAGTACAAAGTGTTCTGTTTAGCGTTCCCTGGCTTCCTCCTACCATTCCAGTCTTCTTACACCTTACTGCCCAATATTTGATCACTCAATCCAGTGACGCTGGCCTTTTGGCTGTTCCTAGAAGAAGACATTCTATCTCCTGGCTCTATTCTCTCCTCTATTCTGACTACTGACACCTCCAACTTCCTTTAAATCACAAATAAAATCCCACCTTCTAAAGAAAGCCTTCCCTAACCCCTTTTAACTTTTCTGCTTTCCCTCTTTCAATTACTTCCCATTTATCCTGTATATAACTTGTTTGCTTTATGTTTGTTTGCATGTTGTCTCCCTCACTAACTTTTGTGTTTTGCTTCTTTTTGTATCCCCCATGCTTAGCACAGTGCCTGGCACATAATGAGTGCTTTATTGAATTGAATTAAATGCTTCCCCCTGATATCCTCTTTTTCATTGCTTTTTGCAACACTGCAAATCTCTTCCTCTTCCTGTCTCTCTTCTTCATTGGCTTTATCTGATCCTCCATCCACTGCATGATTCTATTGTCACTGCTTTTCTTCCCTCACACTGACAGGGTGGAGATGTGTAGGCTGGCCCCTGACTCTCAGACAATCTCTCCTCTACTAGGTGTAGACCAAAGTGAATCATGAGTGGAATCATGTGGTGTTGAAAAGGGGTCACTTCTTTTTGTATGTGTACACTCTAAACATTAAAAAAAAAGTTACGATGATTATTTGGAGCAATATGATTAGAACTTGAGAGAAATGATTATTTTCCAATTACAATAATAACCAATTATTAAATTAGGATCAAGGCTTGTTCTTCTTTATCGCATTTCCTCATTTAGGGCCCAGCCCCTGTAGGTCAGAAACTCTCAAGGACATGGCTGATTGTTGAGATGTCCCTAACCCTTGGGGAACACCATCCTTGTTCTTAGGCAGCATCCAACTAGGAGATCTTCCTTCTGTTTAATCTAAGTGAATTCTTGCCCCATGAAAATAAGCCTCTGTCCTAGTGCCTCTCCACAGGAGTTTAGGTCCTGAAGGAGAAAACCAACCAGAGTGGTCTGGATGGAGACGGATTCCCCTTTCCAGATTGCCAGAGGTGGCTGAGTCTCATGATCAAGCCACATTTACAGAAAGAAGAGCTGAAGACTTCTAGCCCTGATCTTCTACTAGTCAGAGCCAATTTCCACTTGTGAGGGGCATTCCCTTTCAAAAAATATTTAAAGTATTAAACATCTCCATTAGGGGTCTTTGGTTATCAAGAGAAACCATTGACTATCAATTTATTGACTATTAGATAGCATAATTAATAAACTGATTACTAATGACCCAGAAATTCAGTCTTTCAGACGTTTCATTTGTTACAGACTGGGCACTAGGCTCTGGAATCAGAGCTTTAATCATGCTTGAGACATCAACTAGATGTGTAAACATGGACAATTCACCTTTTTAAGAACCTCAGTTTCCTCTTCTGTAAATTAAGTATAATTACATTAACAGGGGCATTATGAGGAAAGTTGTGCAAACTTTGGAATTGCTACAAAATGTGTTATTTCTGTTGTTGTATATTTCATTTTGGTTGTGTTCTGCTCTCCATGACCCCATTTAGGGTTTTCCTGGCAAAATTGCTGGAGTAGTTTGCCATTTCCTTTTCTACCTTGTGTTATAGATGAGGAAACTGAGGCAAACACGGTAAGTGACTTGCCCAAGGTCACACAGCTAGTACATGTCTGAGGTCAGATCTGAACTCAGGAAGGTGATCTTCCTGGTTCCAAGCCCAGTGCTTAATTGTATTTCATCTCTACTAAGAAAAATGCCACATAAAATCATTATTACTATTTTATTATAAGTATAAACTTTCTATGTGCTCTTGAATCCTTTTTGGTTTTTCATTTTGCTAAATTTAACTATTATAATAAGTACCCTTCAATTTCATTAAAAGTCAGTCTACTACAATAATAAATTTAGCGTAAAAAGGAAAATTCAGGGTCATTTGGTCCAACTCCTCCATTTTACAGAATGGGCCACCAAGGCCCAGAGAGGTTCAGGAACTTCCTCTATAACAGACAGGCAGCAAGAGAACAAAGCTGGAATTTGATCTTTTCACTGATTCCAAATCCAGTACTCATCAAATGCCATAATTCCATAACAATCTCTAGAATCTAAGAATGGGAAACAAGATTTGCAAACTCTGCACAAAATTAGCTCTTTCAGTTACAGAGTTTCCAAAATACTTGATGACAACATTTCTATTTGCAGTTGGTTCTATAAAATTCATGTTTAACCAGATCTAATTTTGTAACCTGAGTTGACCATTAAACGGATATTTTAGGTTTGTAATTTTATTCCCAACATAATAACAGATCTATGTTATTTGCTAAACTAACAAAGAAAATGGAAACCTACCCCAAAATCTACATAAGCAGTATCCATTTTACCTTATACAACTGCTTAGAAATGAGGGGGATAAAGGGGATATGAAGTGGAAATTAGACTTATTCTACTTGACCTTGGTAGACAGAAGTAGGATAAATTGATGAAAGTTACAGGGAGGCCCATTTTGTCCCAATCTAAAGAACTTCTTGACAATTCGAGCTGTTCAAAGATAGGAGAGCCTACTTTGGAATGAAATGAATGAATTCCTTTTTACCAGAGGCTTGATAGTGGAGAATGTATGAATACTGTGGGAGGTTGTTCCAGACAGTATTTATGCTTTGATTTGGGGTTGGAATAAATGACCTCTGAGGACTTTTTCCAGCTCTCTAACTTCTATGATCCTCAGCCTGACAAAACACATCTTTCTGCCGTTCCAAGAATATATAGGGGAGTCGATGGTTTGAAGAATGAAAGCCTTAAGATTTAGAGTTGGAAGGGACCTTTTAAGCCACTGAGCCTAATTCCCTCATTTTACATATGAGAATATTTGCCTAGGATCACAAATAACCATTAATTCATTGTAGCAGACAGCCTTTCCAATCCTGCCTCCCAAAAATACCTCCTACGTTTTCATTACTTTTGCTACATCTTCACAGATTGTCAGACTCACTGAATATTAAGTGACCTAAGAAATCATTTAGTCCAATGTCTTCTTTTTAAAGATTAAGTTTCCTGAGTACCAGAGAGGGTGACCCTATTAAGTAAAAAAATAATTCATGTCTTGTATTCATTAGTTAGAGCACTGGGCCTCAAGTCAAGAAGACTGTAGCTCAAGTCTAGCCTCGGACAACTACTTGTGTGATCCTGGGCATTCCCCAGGATTCCCCAATTGTAAAAAAAAGTAATAATATTAGCACCTACCTTCCAGGTTGCTGTGAGCATCAAATGAAATACTATGTATAAAGTACCCAACAGAGTTCCTGGCACACATTAGGTACTTAATAAATGTGTGTTTCCTTCCTTCCTTTTCTTTTTAAAAATATAATGAACTCAACATGTGATTTTCAAAGGTCTTCTGCTTTTCCATGCTTCTTACTAATCTTAATTTTCTTTTGTGCATTTCAAAAAATGCTTCTATGACTCTCTTACTTTTCTTTTTTTATTTTATTTTGATAATCCTATTGCTGGGTCCTCCTTCCACTCTCACTATCCCTAAGTTAAAGGAAAGAAAAACAAAACACTTGTATCAAATATGTATAGTTAAGGAAAACAAACCCTCACACTTGAAACGCGTGTCTCAGTCTGTACATTGAGTTTATCACTTCTCTCCCAGGAGGTGAGTATCACATACCATCATTTATCCCCCAGAATTGTGTTCCATCATTGCATTAATCAGAGTCCCTAAGCATTTCTTAGTAATTTTACTTTATGGTATTATCATTATATTAGTTGTTCTCAGGATTCTGCTCACTTCACTTAGCATCAGTTTATATGACTTCCCTTGTTTATCTGAAACTGTTCCTAGATAATAATTCTTGCACAGAAACTCTACAGCATTTCTGTGAGGGGAAAAAACTGGGTTATTTTTAGATGTAGGGTGACCCAAAACATTGAGCAATTGAAACAGATATGTACAGAACATGGAAGGAATTGTAGAAGGCTAAGTGATGGATATTGAAGTGACATGAGTGCTAAAGAGTAAGAAAAGAGTCAAAAATGCTGATGTTCTGAATAAGCTGAAACAGGGAATGAATACATGGCTAATAAAAGTGATATTTTTTAAAGCTTTGTTGTGAGCAAGATCACAGAAAGTGTAGGACCACTGCTCTGGCTTCATTGGACAGAAATGATGGATGTTGCGGAGAAATACTATACTGTTATAATGCTTCTGCTTTCTCTACCAAGGCTAGTATTCTTTTGGCTTAGGAAAATAGAATAAGGGGTTAAAAGAGAATTGAAACTCAAGAAACTGAGGAGATGAGAGTCTACCCTCCACAAATCCAGGTCATTAGGCCCAAATGAATAATCTGGGTACTGAACCAACTTGAAGATGAGTTGGTGGACCAATATCCAGATTTTCCCAAAATGTAAGGTAAATTCTCCCAAGGGAGAGGCTTAAATTTCAATGTCTGGCAAAGCTCTAAAATAGGGGTCCTTAACCTGTTATCAATGACTTTTTAAAAATGATAACCATATTTCAATGTAATTCATTTCCTTAGTAATCCTGCGTATTTTATGTATTTAAAAACATTATTCTGAGAATGGGTCCACAGGCTTCACCAAATTGGGACACGGAGCTTATGACACAAAAAAAGTTTAAAAACTCCTGCTTTAAATGTATTGTTCAAGGAAGTAATCATTGCTAAGAGCCAGTGTAAGCTTTCAAAAAACATGTCATTTCCCTTTTCATAGGGGAATGTCACAGAAATTATAATGATGATGATGATGATGATGGTGATGATAACATTTGTATAGTGCTTCATGGTTTTCAAAGCACTTTGCATATTGTTAACTAATTTGATCTTCACAACAACTCTGGGAAGTTTGTGCTATTAGTATCCCTATTTTGCTGATGAGGAAAAAGAGGTTAAGTGACTTGCCCAGGGTCACACAGCTAGTAAGCTTTTGAGGCAGGATGTGAACTAATTTTACATGATACCAAAGCCAGTATTCTATGCACTGTGCCACCTAGCTGCCTCAAAAACATAGAACACTTGGGCTCAAAGTATCTGACTCAATCTTTCTTTCTTTCTTTTTATTATTTAATAAATTTAGTTTTCAGCATTGATTTTCATGAGAGTTTGAATTACAAATTTTCTCTCCATTTCCACCCTCCCCCCACTCCAAGATGGCATATATTCTGGTTGCCCTGTTCCCCAGTCTGCTCTCCCTTCTGTCACCCCACTCCCCTCCCATCCCCTTTTCCCTTCCTTTCTTGTAGGGCAAGATAAATTTCTACGTCCCATTGCCTGTGTATCTTATTTTCTAGTTTCATGCAAAACCTTTTTCTTGTTGTTTTTGAACATCTGTTTTTAAAACTTTGAGTTCCAAATTCTCTCCCCTCTTCCCTTCCCACCCACCCTCCTTCCCTAAGAAGTCCAGCAATTCAACATGGGCCACATGCGTATCATTATGTATAACCCTTCCACAATACTCATGTTGTGAAAGACTAACTATACTTTGCTTCTTCCTAACCAATCCCCCTTTATTGAATTTTCTCCCTTGACCCTGTCCCTTTTCG
>CM053622.1:104078555-104170929 GCA_028646595.1 Phalanger gymnotis
GCTTCCACACCTTCCGCCGCCGCCACCGCTGAAGTCCGCAGCCTCTTGCCTCCGCAGCTTCTGGCCTCTGCAGCTTCTGGCTTCCACACCTTCCGCCGCCGCCGCCGCCGCTGAAGTTGTCTCCCGGCTAACCCCTCCTCGCAGCCGAGCTTCCGGCATTCTCAAGCCCCGCCTCAATGACCAGAGACCATTGGTTCCCGAGCTGGCCCCTCCTAAGTCACCAATCCACACCCACACAGGTTTCACACCTGAAAGGGCCCTGGGCCTGGGGCTTAGCACTTAACAGCTGAAAGTACTTCCACTCAAAAGAAACAAAAGCCATGCTAATGAGACAATTTTGCTTAACAACACATCTTCTTTCTCACCAAAGAAAGATTCCAGAGTCTGAGACTGAATCTGGTACGTTTTCGCTGCGTGGCCATGTTATCAGCCAACTTAGTTGACCCTTGAGTTTTTCAGCGGGGTATGACTGCTTGTAGAATACAGAGTTCTATGTTCCAAGCTCGGGTGGATGAGCTAGCTCTGCCAGAACCAGCACTCCTCCTTCCCTGAGAACCCCCAACCTGTACTGGACTTAGATCTTCAGCAGGCTCTGCACTCCTGCTGTGATCTGCCTCTTAATTCCTCCCACCAGGTGGGCCTGGGGCCAGAAGCAACTGCAGCTGTAGTTCTGTAGCTGCCCCACCTCCGCTGCTCCAGGTGGCTGAACCACAAACTCCCTGTCCCCAGCAGCTTTTCCCACTAACATTCTTTGTTGTCTTTGGTGTTTGTGGGTTGAGAAGTCTGGTAACTGCTGCAGCTCACTGATTCAGGGTGCTAGGGCACTCTCTGCCTGGCTCCTGGTCTCGTTGGTCCTGTTGGAGTAGACAAAATTTCCAGCAGAGAGTGTTTTGGGGAGAGAAATGTCACAAAGATAGAGAGAGCTTTGATGATTGACTACATAGAGAGAAAGGAGGAAGATGAGATTTCATTAATTGAGTAAGACTGTGATTTCTGAGGTCCCTTCAACTTGAGCTAACTAAAAGTAGAATGGGTCTCGGGTGGTTATACATTCCTCATCATTGGAATTCTTCAAACAAAGCTGGATGACCATTTGTTGGAGAGGTTCTTAAAAGAAATTCTGGTAGTTAATTTTATGAGCTGGACTCAATGCTTCTTTGGTTCTTTTCAATTCTGAGATTCCGTGAAATTCATAGGCAAAGTACAGGTTCAAAGAAATCAGAAATATTCAATTCCCTACCATTAGGGGTATTTTCAAAGGAAAAGAGATATTTTGTTGAAGAAAATGTTTTTTTTTTTTTTTTGCTAATTGTTTTATAACCACAACAAACTAGTACATAGGATGCCCTGTACAACAACAACACAATAAAGGCTTAAAGCTCGAGGTGTTCCCATGGCAACGCTGAAGCTAGTTCAGTCTCTGGGTTTTGGAATTTAGGCTGCAGTCCTTGTGATTTGGATGGCTCTCGGCGCAGGAGGCACAGGCCATGCTCTAACCAGACTTGAACAAGAGAATGGCGACCTGGCCCAGGTAGAAGTAGATGAAGTGCTTCGTCTCGTGCGTCACATAGCTGCCGAAGTTTCTCCCCACAATGCAGTGCCAGGTGGGGTTATACTTCTTGTCAAACTCCTTCTTGATATGGGCTGCGATGTCCTTCTCTATGTTATACTTCTCCAGGGCCTGGGTGGCACACTCCACCGAGTCCTGCTGCATCTCCTCTGACATGTCCGCATTTTTTATTACGGCCTTGCGGTCACACATGGTTACCGCGGGTCGGGGGCACTGGCGGCTGCGACGGGTCCCGGCGGGAGGGGGCGGCGGCGGCGGCGCGGCTCAGGCACTCCGTCCGACCCGGCAGGTGCTTTCACTGTCTAAGCCGTTGCGCATCTAAGTGAAGAAAATGTTTTTTTTTAAATCCTGAAATCAAACTGTATGTTTGATGAGCCCAGCTTTCTAAACTTTTCTTTTTTTTTTCTTTTTTAACATTTTTATTTAAAGTTTTGAGCTCCAAATTCGATCCCTCCTTCCCCTGCCTCTCTGTTAGACAGTAAGCAATCAGACATAGGTTTTATATATATATATATATATATATATATATATATATATATATATATATATATATATATATGCAATTATGTAAAACATTTCCATAATAGTCATTTTGTACAAGAAGACTCAAGGTAAAAAATGGAAGAAAGTGAAAAATAGCACACTTCAGTCTGTATTCAGTCAATATCAGTTCTTTCCCCGGAGGCAGATAGTATGCTTCATTATTAATCCTTTGGAATTGTCTTGGATCTTGCATTGCTGAGAATAGCTAAATCATTCACAGTTCTTTATCGAACAATTGCCGTTACTGTGTGCAACATTCTCCTTGTTCTGTTCACTTCACCATGCATCAGTTCATGTAAGTCTGCTTTATAAACTTTTGTAATTTATTTGGGACCAGGAGTACTGTGGGGAATATGAGACGATTGTTAAGTAGGGATGTGGGCACTTGTTCAAACTAACTGTGCAATTGTGGACAAGTCAGATTATAAATTCATGTAGTGGTTTCCCTATCTGTAAATGGGAATGATAACGATTGTCCGTTATCTACTTAAATGAGGTTGTGAGAATGTATGCGTGGCAATGTGGAGTAGTAGAGAGAATGCTGGAATTGAAATCACGAAGGCTGGAATTGAAATCACGAAGGCTTACATTCAAACCCCCACCTCAAATATTTACTACTTGTGTCACTATGGAAAAGTCATTTAAATTTTCTCCGCTCAGTTTTCTCATCTATGCAATAAGTGAGTTGCACCCTATGGCCTTGAATTTCTTAGCTCTAAATCTATGTTGATTTGATATGCAAGCTCAAGTAATTATCACACTTTTAAAAAAAAGATGCAGAAAACTTGAGTTGATATTCTGCATTTGGTAACAAAACCCAATGTTTATAAGATATCTTAAAAAAAAAAAGATTATTCTGCATTGAACTTTCTGTTCAAGAGAAGGCCAAGAAATGAACTTGATTAAATTTAGGATTTTTTTTGAGGGGGAGTGGAGTTATTTTGGGGTTTTGTTTTGTCATTAATATCTTCTGTACTTAGCCTTAGGGTAAAGAGTCTGACCTTGATACAGCGTTGAATATCTTAGTCATATTCAAGAAGAAATGATGCATATTTCTAGATAATTTATAAATCTGATATCTGTGGTAGACAATACAACTGAGACATTAATCAGAGATGAGATCACAAAACATCTGGAGAAAAATTAGCAGATAAAAAAACTACTCTGTAGCTTCATGTAAGGGGTCGCATTTATCTGACAAATCTGGCAAATTCAAGGGAGGAAATGATGTGGATAACAGATAGGGTGAAAGAGAGGGCATACTCAGTTTGGTTTACTGTTGTGATTTCTAAGCTGTGTATGAGAAAACACAATCCATATGCAGACCTATGGTTCAGAAAAGGGTATTCTGAAGGAAAGAGATTAAGAAAAAGCTTTGGAACCACAACAGAGGGAATGAACAATACAGCAAAGTCAGTCAGTGAGACCTTTTGACCAGCCCTGTTTATAATGAAAAACAAGAGAAACACATTATTGTGAACTCCATTCAGACATGCTAAATAGACTACCAGGGTAAAGTGTGTGTGCACGTGCATAGAACGTCCTGGTCTAGATAGCTAGCTATCATCTTGCTATTCAATCATTTATGTATATATTCATTCACTCATCATTACTGATTTAATTAGTCATTCATTTATTTATTGTACATTCTAGGAAACCGAGGTAACTTGAAAAATTAAACATAATGTAAAATTGGATAATTAAAGTTAAGGGGAAAAAAACTGAATACCTTCTCTCTTTAGATAATACAAGGTACCTGGGATAAGATGATTTCTTCAAATGGGGCCTGGATTCCATTATAAACTCTGAGGGTCCTCCCCTTCCAGATTTCTTTCTTTCTTTCTTTCTTTTTTGACTAGGTAAAGAGGCTATTATCTGCCTCATTTCTTACCGAGCCTTTATCACTGAATGGGCCCTGCCTCAGTCAAACTGAGACTTGTTAAAGACCTTAACTTAAAAAGGCCAAGGTCTCCTACAGCATCTAAGGCCATCCCTAGTCATTCTGATCTATACCACCCCCACTAGACATAGATGACTCCAGAGGAGAGAGTGAGGCTGGTGACTTTGCACAGCCCTCTCTCACCTAATTCCAACTCACTTGCATCACCCCCGTGATGTCATAGTTCTCTTTGAGAACAAAGGACAAACGATGACAAACCCTGTTAGTAAAAATGCCTATTCGAATTGTTATTCAATTTTACTTAATACTAAAATAATATTCATTTACTATTTTTATATAAGTAGTTGTTTTCATTTATATTTTCGTTAAGTTATTTTTCAGTCCTGTCCTACTTTTGTGACCACATTTGGGTTTTTTTTGGCAAAGTGGTTTGCCATTTCCTTCTCCAGCTTATTTTACAGATGAGGAAATGAGGCAAACAGGGTTAAGTGACTTGCCCAGGGTCACATAGCTAGTAAGTGTCTGAGGTCAGATTAGAACTCAGGAAGATGAGTCTTCCTGACTCAAGGACCAGAACTCTATCCATTATACCACCTAGCTGCCCCCTTTCATTTATATAGAACACCTTTATTTCTTAAGATCATTGGGAAGGGACAATGGATTTGGGAACAAAGGACCTAAGTTCAGACTCAGACTATGCTGCACACAATTTGGATTACCTGGAGCAAAGTGACCAGTCTCTCTAGGCTTAACACAATGCCTGGCACACATAGGCAGTACTTAAAAAGTGCAGGGGATACAGTGAATTGACTGAACACACCCACACACGTATATGTGTGTGTATATATATATATATACAATACATACTTATTATATATATATATATATATATATACACATACAGAGAAATACATCTTTTACGCACGTACTCCTTTACATGTTGTTCTCCCTCCCTTCCCCATTACAATATGAGCTCCTTTAGGCCACAGAGTATTTTTACATTTCACTGTATTCCCTGACCTTAGGTCAGTTGCTGGCACACAGTAGGTAATAAATACTTACTGACTACTAAACTTGAACTTCCATCATCTGTCACCCTTGCAAAGATGGACACACTTTGGCATGGGGTTATCCCGTTTTCTGACGAGAGCACGATTATAGGGGCAGTATCAGAGGAAGGAGGAAATCACCATCAATGGCACATACTGCAAGCAGGAGGCTGGCTTGTCATTCAACTTTGAATGCACAAGAAAGGCTTCAGTTAGACATCAAAGAGAATGAGAGCTTGGGAGTACACAGATTCCTGTTGCCCAGAGCAGGCAGCATATCACCAGAAAAGGTTCTAACATCTTTTGCTACAAAGTCAGATGCCACCCTTTGGAGACATTATTTAAACCAAGAAAATCCTACCAATAAAGCATTCAAATATGGGGCACACAACTGAAAGTAGGGAGAGTTTTCATCTTTATATAGCAGGATATAGCCCATTGCTCTGTGATTTAAAAAAAAAAAATACCTAAACCTCATACTATTCTTTATGAAACAAAGTAGTCATAAAACTTCATTAACTTTACATTTAAAAAAACTTCATTTAAATTTGCTTAAAATTTAAAACATATAGGCTATTTCACAAGACATTAATTTCTGTGCACAGTATCAGCAACATTGTATGATTCAACTACCAATGACTTAGTTCTTCCCAGCAATACAATGTTTCAAGACATTTCCAAAAGCCTCATGATAAAAAAAAAAATGCTATCCACATCCAGAGAAACTGATAGAATGTGAATGGAGATCGAAACATACTTTTTTTTTTACTTTTTTGTGGTTCTTTTCTTCTGCATTGTTTCTTTTTTCACAACATAACTAATATGGAAATATGTTTTGTGTGACTGCATATACATAACCTAATATCAAATGGTTTACTGTCTTAGGGAGTGGGTGGTGAAAGAGGGAGGGGATAATCTGGAACTCAAAATTAAAAAAAAAAAGAATGTCAAAAATTGTCTTAACATGTAATTGGAAAAAATACAGTTAAAAACATTAATTTCAACAAGCATTTGACAAAGCCTCTGCTATGTGCTAGGCCCTATGCCCAGTTACGATATAAAGTCAAAAATGGAAACAACCCTAGAGGAGATTGCAATCTAACAGAGAAGTTTTCATTTTACTATCCATTTTGTTGCTTTTTTCCATTCTTCTGCTCCTAAGACAACTATTATCTTAAGCAAGTTATAGAGGTAGCAACTTGGTAGGCCATTGTAAAAAGAAATACCATATTTATGCCAAATCTTGCTGGTAACCCTAATTTTTAAAAAATAGCAGAAGAGTGGGGATCTTTTAATAAAGATACGGTAGAAAATTACCAGCATTTGTTTAGGGGAAAAAAGACTTAGAAGAAGCATCTTTCTTTCTTTAATAGAGCCCTATTCACTTCTGTCTCTTTCCAACAGCCCCACTACTGCAGTGAATTAGAAAGGAAAAGATCTTACAGAACTGAAGATGAAATGTTTGAGCTTTCCATTCTCAGTAAGTAATTCTTCTTTTGGTAGCTAAGAGGAAGAAGTAGTGATATAGGTGTAAGTTAGGCTTTTCAGCCTTCTCAGTTTGCCTAGTATGGAACCCACTGTCTCCTCTACTATATGGGTAGGAGTAGCCATCTTGATTGGCTACCTGCATCTTTAAAACTGGCAAAACTTCGTCAAACATACATCTTTTATGTCCGTGCTTGTTTACGTATTGTTCTCTCTCCCTCCTGCGTTACAATGTGAGCTCCTTTAGACCACAGAGTATTTTTGCGTTTCATTGTATCTCCTGCACTTAGGTCAGTTACTGGCACATATTGAGTAATAAATACTTACTGACTTCTGATCTTGAACTTCCATTGTCTGTCAATGTCATAGAGTAACAGCTGGCCCCTATGAAGGAATGTATTGGGAGGTTTAAGACCAAGTGAAGCTAGGGAAATTAAAAATGTCTAGAAAGCCAAACAGTTCAAGGTTATTAGAAAGAAAGCAATGAGCACTATACTTTGGACCTGGACATTTACTGCCCTCTATTGGGAAATACCAAAATTGCAGGGAAAGTATCACTGGATTTCAGGCAAGGCTTCCTGAATTTTAAAACTGCAAACTTTGAGTTATAAAGTGATAACGCATGGATTTACATCCGGTAATGTTAATTTTAAGGAACTAATAATTGTCCAAGTCCACAAAACTAATACTAAGTCATAAATCAAAATGGCATGGGATGAAAAGGTTGGGTGGGTCAGATTCGACACAACCAGTTTCTATGACTTTGTGAGTACCCCTTGTTGTTGTTCAATTGTTTCACTCATATGAAACTCTTCCTGACCCCATTTGTGGTGTTCTTGGCAAAGATACTGGAGTGGTTTGCCGTTTCCTTCTCCAGCTCACTTTACAGCCAAGGGAACTAAGTCAAACAGGGAGAAATGACTCATCCAGGGTGACACAGCTAGTAAACGTCTGAAACCAGATTTGAAGATGAGTCTTCTCAACTCCAGGCCCTGTACTCCATCCACTGTACCACCTAGCTGCCCCTTGTAAGTGCTAAGATCCCAGAAATATTCATTTTTACATTTTTTTTTACAGTTATCACATACTTACTCACCATGAGAGTAATCCCCCTTAATTTCACTGAGGTTAATCTTTAAAGTGGGCATAATAATATTTAGGTAGTCATGAGAACCAGATGAGATAAAATCAGTAAAGCACTAGAGAAACCACAGATATTGTGTAGAAGCAGCAAGATTTTTTTTAATAGCTTAAATCACACCAGAATATTTTGTACCCTACAGGAGGAGGTTAAGATTCAATATTGGCTCATTCAGATTGGTTCCACTGAGTCTTTCATTCTCATATAAGTCTATTAGATATAAGGCATTTTTAGCCCCAGATGTACCTGACCATGCTTCTGTCTTGTACATACTTCATTTTGAAATCTAAGTTGGTGCTTAATTAGTATTGGTAGTAGCCATCAATCCATAAATCAATAGCATTTGTTAAGGACCTACCATATTCCAGGCAAGTTCTAGGCACTGGGAATATAAAAACAAAAATTAAATTAGAGTCCCTTCTTTCAAAGACCCTATAGTCTATTCTATGAGAAGAGACAATATGTGTGTACAGACTGAATGTAGATGGATTTTAGAAAGTATAGACTGATAGATCATACATATGTATATGATATATATATATATATATACATGTATATATAATCGATCTTCTTTATTTTGGGAATCTTTATTTGTAAATTCTCCTACTTGCTAAAATTTATTTGTAATCCCAGAATCAATATTCATGATGCTTTTACAGCAAAGCAGTGAAAAATTTGAGTCCCAGATGTGTTTATTTCCAGCTGAGGCAGAGATCTGCCTTCTTGTTT
The DNA here is from genome assembly GCA_028646595.1 of Phalanger gymnotis. NCBI lineage: Eukaryota > Metazoa > Chordata > Mammalia > Diprotodontia > Phalangeridae > Phalanger > Phalanger gymnotis. Next base: position 104,086,973 of record CM053622.1, read on the forward strand.
CAGTTTTCACAGTATAAACAAGTGTCCTTTTCTGCAGTCAATTTAGTACCACATTTATTTTTCATTTTTGTGCTTTGTCGATGATTTCACTCTTTAAAATGGCCCCAAACATAGTGCTTAAGTGCTGCCTAGGGTTCTTAAGCAGGAGAAGTCTGTGATGTTCCTTGTGGATTAAATGTATATTATTATACTAATAATAATAATTAACATTTGTCGAGCATTTACTACGTGCCAAATGCTGTGCTAAACAGGTGTGGTTTTTTTGGTTTTTTTTTGTTTGTTTGTTTGTTTTTTACAATTTGTATCTCATTTGATCTTCACAACAACCCTGAGAGGCAGGTATTATTATCAGTCCCATTTTATATATTAGAAAACTGAGGCAAACAGAGATTAAGCAACTTTCCCAGGGTCATAGTGTCTTATGCCAAATTTGAAGTCTCCAGAGCTGGTGCTTTATTGAGAGTTACCTAGCTGCCTGACATGTTAGATAAATTTTGTGTGAATTGTAGTGCTGTTGGCCATGAGTTCAGTGTTAAAAATTAACAATATGGTGCATCATCCAGAAAAAAAAAAGAGGAATTTACTAATGTATACCTGAGGTCATCCTGGAAAGTGCCAAAATAAATGTTTGGACCCAAGATTCCCAGGAACCTAATCCTATGTATCCCCAGGAGCTAATTCAGTGTTCACGATGACTTTATAGACCATAGCTACCTTGAATGCTGAGAATGAACTCTATCTATTTATGTGCATACATACATATGCATATATACACATACACACTAAACATAAAATAATTTGAGAGAGAAGGCAATATCAACCGGAGAAATAAATCAACAAGTATTCATTAATAAACGTTAAGGGCATTGTGCTAGGCATTGGGGGTATAAATGCAGTGTGTGTGTATATGAGTGTGTGTATGTGTGTGCATGTCTGTGTGTTTGTGTGTGTGTGTGTCTTTTTCCCTTCCTTTTTATTTCTAGCACTTAGCCTAGTGTGGAAGTGTTCAATAAAGGGCAATTAGGTGGTGCTGTGGATAGAATGCCACGTCTAGAGTCAGGAAGACCTGAGTTCAAATCCAACCTCATGCTCTTACTAACTCTGTGACCCCAGGTAAGTCAATTAATGCTGTTTGCCTCAGTTTCCTGTAAAATGAGCTGGAGAAGGAAATGGCAAACCACTCCCTTTTTTTTCCCAAGAAAACCTTAAATGGGGTCACAAAGAGTTGGACATGATGGAAAATAACTGAACAACAACAAAAGTGTTTAATAAATGTTTATTGGTTGATGATGCAAAATATTTGAAAATAGGTATTTGACTGATTCCACCTCCCCACTCTCTACCCCAAACACATACACACACACACACATGCACACGCACACACATGCATACGCACACGCACACACACATACACGAACTTTATATCTGGGTATAGCACAAATGGTCCTACTAGATGGAGGGGGAGAGAAGGAAATTTTCAATATAAAAGATAGTGATAAATTCATGCCTGTAGAGTTTAAGTTGACTAAAATAACAATCTCAAAAAGTGACTAAGGAAACTTTGCCTGTCTTTTACTTGTAAGGTTATGACTAGAAATACACAACAATTATTAACGTAGGCATCTCATTTACAAAGAGCAGATTATTAGAGGGAAGAAAGAAGTGGTTTTTTTTTTTCACAATTCTTTCCTTTCTCCACAATATGGTGAGTAGAGCTGAACTCAACACACACATAAGTAGAGCAGCTCTGGGCTTCTATCCTGGGATTTGCAGATGGGGAATGAGCAGCAACCCCCTGGGCTGACTGCCTAGGCAAAGCCTACTGTCAGTTTGGAAGCAAAGGTCTTTAAGCCTTAATGACCTCCTTCTGAGGAGCCCACCCACTCAGAAGAACAAAGGCTCCGCTGGTTAGCAGATAGATGACAGCAGAGGAAAGGTGTATGTGTGGGGAGCTCCTGTGTGGGGGGTGGGAGGTGGGGGAAGTTACATCCCCCTCCCCCTCCACAGCCTGCAGTGTGTGCGTGTGTGTGTATAGTTAACCCCAAAGAAGCTAAAAGGAAAGTTTAGCTTAAGTGGAATTCCTGGCCAGTGGAGATTGGAATAAAGTCTTCAAGTTCTACTAGCCTATCCCACTCCTGAGCCACATGTAAAACAAAAAGCTGACCAGTTTGCTTTGCTTAGATATTTGTTGCATGATTTTCTATTTCACAGTCCAAGGAAGCAAATTCTCAAAAAAAAAAACCCCTTCACTCTTGATTTGAAGATAGAGAATCATAAATTCAGAGCTAGAAGGACCCTAGAGACCAGGACTTATTAGTTTTTTTGTGTGTAATGGCCCCCCTTTTGGAAGTCTAGTGAAACCTATGGACCACTTCTTAGAACAACATTTTAACCACATAAAATGAGACATATAGGATTACAAAGAAACTCAATTATACTGGAATCAAGTTATCAAAATATTTTAAAAATAATTTCATAAGCACTCAGTTAAGAACCCCTTAGCTAACTCAACTTTTTCATTTTACAGATAAGTAAATGAAGGCCAAGATATTTGGTTGCAAAATGTCCATTGTATTAAAAATGTACTTTTAAAAATTTTAATTTTTTAAAAAGATTTCATGTCTTTATAAATTTATTTTATTGTTGCCTTTTATTTTACAGCACAATTATCTCTGGCTATACAGATATTTTTCTTCCCAGGATTATTCTTCCCAGAAATCCTTCTCATCTAACAAAAACAGTTAAGTAAAACCAACCAAGACAGAAAGCACATCTGACAATGTACTCAACATTCTTCACTGAGAGACATTGACCATTTGATTCCAGATAGAATCCAAACTAGTGAGCATGATTATTGAGCTTAGCATCTTCTTATTGCTTGTTATTCAATTGTTTTTCAGTCGTGTCTGACTCTCTGTGACCCCATTTGGGCTTTTCTTGGCAAAGATGTTGGAGTGGTTCACCAGTTCCTTTTCCAGCTCATTTTGTAGATGAGGAAACTGAGGTAAACAGGATGAAGTGACTTGCTTAAGGTCACACAGCTAGTAAGTGTCTAAGGCTAGAGTTAAACTCAGGTCCTCCTGATTCCAGGGCTGGCAGTGCCACCTAGCTGCCTTCTCTTATTGTTATCATTTACATCATTGCAGCCATAGTGAAGGATATGCTTTTAGACTTTGAACCTAAGTTCCTCCCCTTGTTTTTCTGAATTCTTTGTACCCATTATCTTGTCGCACAATAATATTCCATTATATTCATATATATTTCAGTATTTATAGCTCAGCTAGTTTGGTCTTTCCCCAGATGATAAACACCCACCAAGTTTCTTTTTCTTTTCTTTTTTTTTTTTTTAGCTCTGAAAGTGCTGCCCTGGAGATCTTAGTACATATAGAGATAATTTTCCTTTACATCATTGATGGGCATCTTTTGGGCTATTATTCAATAGTGTGATGAGTGACATATCTTTATCAATTTAGCATCACTTTTTTTCCAAATTACAAGAATGGGGGTGATGTTTTTCTTTAGAAAATAAGGAACAAGCTAATGAAGTCGAATATTAGTTATCTTCAAAAGACTTCAAACATGTTCAGTCACCAAGCATGACCTCACCAACATAAAGTAGCTATGACTGATTCCTCTAAATGGTGATTCAGAGGATGAAAGGAAATCAGTGGTTGAGGAAAGACAATTTTCCCATGAAAGAAGAGAAATCAGGAACAAAGCAGGGATTCCAATTCAGGGATTTTAACAAGCTATTGTTCAGGAATGTTCAATTTATGGACCAAGAGAGACAATTGTTGGTAGCTTTCTTTGCCCCTTTCTATAAAAAGAAATACCCTTTCTTTTTTTGTTTCCTCTCATTTTCTGTTTCCTCTCTTCTACACTCACATCCTCTTTCTTTTCTTTTTTTTCCTCCTCATGACCCCTGGGTTCTAAGTGATTTCCCATGACTTGGTGTTGCCAGTCACATTCAGGAGTACCGCTCTGTGGCCCAGGTGGCACATAAGCCTGACCTCTACCTATACAAGTCCTTTCTTTGCTTCAGAGGAAAACCTAGAAGATTAATGACATAGATAAAGGGAGATGAGAAGGTCAGGACTTTTAGAAAAAGGAGATAGGTAACAGGGGAGAGCATTTTAATAGACATTTCAGTTTCAATGTGTTTTGGAGGAGATTCTTAAAGGCCTGGTCTCTGCCCTTTCATTAACCTCAGAGGAGAATCTCCTAACCTGGGAAGTTGACTAAACTTATTTCACAACTTTATCCTTATACCTTAACTATTTTTTAAATCCCTGGCAAAATACTTGAATGTGAGTTTCTAAACAGGTATTTGAAGGCAAGGGAAGGGAGTTTATCCTTCATGCTGTGGGTTCATGTTTCCCTGTGATTTTAATAACTCACAAATCTTAAAGCCTTTCCCAGATATCTTTCACAATTGAGACAAAGGCATACAGGACACCCAAGGCAACTTAAGTTCCAGGCTACCTATGAATCAGAGAGTATGACCAGAGGATTTCGAGAAGAATATTAAAGTTTAAACTTTCTCTGACATTTAAGACCTCCTAGAATCTGGGTTTAATTTACCTTTTTAGATTTGTCTGCTCCCTGGCCTTCTATACAGAGGCTTGCAAAATAGTCTACCTCCACCAACCCCTACTCACTCAACAAACACAACCAACTTAGTTTACATTTTTTCCTTGACACTATACCTTTTTTTTTCAAATCCATTGCCCTAGAATGCCCTTTTTTTTCTCCTTTGGAACTATTTAAACATTACTTAAATTTAATTTAATTTAAATTAAAACTATTTAAACATTAGTCATCTTTCACATATCACTTCTTCCAAGTGATACAAGTGACACTACCTGAGTGTCCTTGCTTAAAATGATCTCCTCATGCTTTAGACTAATTATCTGTGCCACTCATTTGAAAAATCTCATACGCGCTGTCTTTACAGAAGCACAGAATTTGAAAGATGAAAGGGACCTCACTTTCAGCAGCCACCTAGTACAACTCACACAAGAAGGAATCTTCACTATAATGTGCCCCAAAAGTGGCCATGCAGCCTCCTCTTTAAGACTTCTAAGGAGAGGGAACCCACAAACCCATGACATAAGTCATTCCTTTTTTGGATAGGTCTTATTTTTTAACCCATGTTTTGCCATGCATGTGTTATCACTCCAACCAAATTTTTTATTTTTGAGGGAGGGAGGCAGGGCAATTGGGGTTAAATGACTTGCCCAAGGTCACACAGCTAGTAAGTATGTCAAGTGTCTGAGGCCAGATTTGAACTCAGGTCCTCCTGACTCCAGGGCTGGTGCTCAACTCACTTCGCCACCTAGCTGCCTTGTAGTTCTACCTTTTTTAGGGTGTATTGGGAATCAAGATGGGCTCTTAGCACTTACTCAATCAAGTGCCCTTGAAGAGTTTGGCTTTCCGTCTCCTTGATTAAATTAGGAGACCCTGATGACCTCCTTGCCTCAAGGGAAAGCCTAGTTTACATGGGTTTGAGTGACATGTTTGTGAGATCAGAGGCTTTTAGACCACGTGGGTTTAAGTCCCATTTTTGTGACAATTTTAGGTCATGTGGGTGAGTCGCATGTGTGACTCACCTTTGACCCTGAATAAGATATATAAACTCAGAGGTTGGCTTTCTCTTTCAGAGCTCTGAGCCACAGCAGGAGTGGCACGTGACTCTTAGCCAGGCTTGTTGAGCTCCCGCCTGAACTCAGATGTTGATGGTTCCTTGGTAACTATGAATTTTATTTGGTCTGTTCATAAATGTATGTTTGTAATTTGTTTGTGTTTGCTCTGAATTTCAGGGTGCTGGCTTTTTGCCCTGAACTAAATGAATATTTGTATATTGGATTAAAGTAAGATTGTTAACTCCTTAACGTTGCTTTGCTTAGTAAAGCAGATCAAAAGAACCTGGGCTTGCAGCATTTTGTGTGCTGGTTGTTGTTGGTTTTACACAGCCACAGTAGCTGCTAGCCAAATTGTTGAAACATAGGAACATACAGAATTAAATCTAAATCCACTAGAAACTCATCATCCTGAAAGACCATAACAGCTTTGAAACACACTTCTCAGAGCTCCTTGTCCCTTTGGTTGGAAAAGGCAGGAGGATGGGTATTTAATAGCTCCTCACAGATCCTCCACCCAGGTTAGCCATCTAATCATTTCCCAATCTTTGCAGGACATCATCATGCCCCCATGGTCCCATACCCTTCTGCCCCTCCCCAATTCCATTTCAGCTTCTTTTCATGTACTATCTTACCCCAGTAGATTGTGAGCCCCTTGAGGACAGGTACTGTCTCTTGCCTTTCTTTATAGCCTTAGCCTTTAGTTGCTTTGAAAGGCTACTTCAAATATTTGAAGACAACTATCATGTACTCCCTTAGTCTTCCCTTCTCCAGGGGCTGGAATTATGTTATTCTGCCATGATTGGTTTTTGATGAAGCCATTCTGGCTCTATGTAATCATGGCAATTCTTTATAGATGCTTGGCAGCCATTTCTTTAATGATCTTTTCTAGAAATTTTCCAGAAATCAAAGTCAAGCTCACTGTCCAACAGTTTGTAGACAGATTGTCACTGGGGTAAAAGTACAGATCTTTGAGGTATTGCCAATCTATAATGAACTTGTGCTTAGAATCATGGAATTTTAGAGACAATTAATTTAGCAAAGCCTTCTCATTTGAGAAAAATCAGATTGTATTTGTTAATCAAACCAAGGTCATTGATGCTTACATTTCCAAGGCAATTATACTGAAGTTGTATTTAATCATACCAACAATTCTGTGTATTATTAAATCTAACCTCCAAACCACCTCAACCACAAACACTAATGTGGTTACTTTGCAAAAGTTATTGGCCTAAATAATCCCATTGTTGAATTAGGATATAGAATTTTTATTGAGTCAACACTTAGTCATTCTTAGTTTTAAAGTTCATTTAGAGTTTACCTTAGAGAAGATTTTAATTCACAATTATTATGAATTTTTAAAGTTCTACACAGTTAGCTACTTCTATAGGAATACCTGGAATTCTTGCAGTAGGTTAGATTATTGGTTTTTTAACCTTAGAAAAATATACATTTCAGCTGACTTGATAATTTTGCAATGAGATCCAATTTCTCTTGACTTACAATATCTTGTATTACTTTCTCATATTGCATTAAAAAAATCTGCACAGTTTGTATAAGAGGGTGTTTTTTTTTTTAATATGTTGTTTTTCTTCTTGGCTACTTGAAAATCCATCTCTCTATCCTATAGTTTTGGAATTTCATAGCAATATGTCTGAATGAGCTGCATCTGGAATTTGCCCCTTTTTGAGGACCTGGGGATTCTGATGGGATACAAGCTACTGGTGTATTTCCATAATTCTGGTTAATTTCCTACTATGACTTCCTGAAATATGCAGGAAAAAAGCCTTTATTCACATTTTCCATGGAGTCCAATAACTATTAGGCTATTTTTTGAGATCTATTCTCTATCTCTCCCATCTCTGCTTAAAAAGGTGAGAAGCTTTTCTCGTTTTTGCAAGTTTTTAGTTATTCAGATTAGTTTTAATATTATTCATTTTATTAATATGTTATATATAGATTAATATATCATATTATTAATTTAATACTATTTTTTATTATTCTGACACTGTTACCATTCTTCCTTATAATGGGAAAATTCTATTTCATGGTATGTCTAAATTTTTATTTATTTATATCTTCCATGGGGAATTCCAAATTATGTATTTATTGTTATTTGGGTTTTTTTTTTAAATTTCTGTCAGAGATTTTTCCTCAATAATATAAGCTCTTCCTTTCCTTTAGTGTACTAATTATACACAATAATGAGTCTGGTGATAAACACAAGTTCATTTCTGAGCATTGTTGATGCTAACAAGACCAAAAAACAAATAAATGCACATACTAGCACACATAAGATTAAGCAGGACACAAGTTCTGAGCAGTTGAGGGGGAAGGGATGGGAAAAAAAGCATTTATTAAGTGTCTGTGGTCCAGGAACTGTGTCTGCTAAGCACTTTTCATGAAATCCTTTGCTATCTTGATCACCCTTCTTTGAATATTCTTCATCTAACAAATAGCTTTCCTTAAATATTGTGTCTGCAACTTAGCACAGTATCCCAGATGCAATCCTGACAGAACAGAGTATAGGGAGGCTATAACCTCCTTTATTTTTGATACCATATCTCTCTATGATGATAAAGAATAAATTCACTTTTTTGGCTACTTTATCACATGTTGAAATATATTGAACTCTGTCTAGTAAAAGCACTAGATCATGTAAAGAAACAAACAAAAGAAAACAAAAACAAAAACCTATTATCTAATATCCTCTCCTCCTGTACCCCATTCTGTAAATGTAAAATTGATTTCTTGGTCCAAGTGTAAGATTTTACATTTATCCACATTAATTTTCATCTCTACTGATTCAGTCCAACATTCCAATTTGGCATGATGTTTTTGAATCCTAATTCTCTGTTCTAGCATGCCAGTCAGCCCTTCCAGGTTTTATATTTTATGTATATTTGATAGACATAACTTTATCTACCACAGATAATTGACACAGTATTGAGCTAAAAATTGTAAGTACACATATGTGTGTGCACAAATATATGTATGTATTTAACAATTCATTTTTAGAATAGCACTGATCTGTACTTGAGGTACTGAGAGTTTAAATGGCTTTCTTGATACTACAAAGCTAATACGTACCAGAGAGAGGGATTAAATTCAAGTCCACATGACTCAAAGACGAGTCTTCTATACCCCACACCATGGTACCTCTCTACCTCCATTGTAGATATTTTAAGTATGTGATAATGTGGTTTCATGGAAAGAGTATTGGGTTACTTAAGTCAGAGGATCTAAAATAAAATTCCAGCTACTATTACTTATTATCTGTGTGACCTTGGGTCTCAGTTTCTTCATCTGTAAGTGGAAGGGGTTGGAGTAGATGACCTCTACTTTCCCCTTTCAGCTCTGACTCTGATTTTTTTTTTTTTGCTCACCCGAATATATTTTTGAAATATCAAAATGACTGAATCCAAGTTAATTCATACAGATGCCTCAGTGGTGATGGATAAAAATATCTACTTCTGGCTTCTACTTTCTGCTGGCCATCAGGGTTCTCAGGCCCCATAGAAGCCCCTTTCCAGTAAATTACTGGCATTAGCTATCTAACAGCAGGTTAGCTAGCTTTTGTGTTACTTTGTGATGTTGACATCTGTTGTAAACTTTTAAGTCAGCACATTTTCTCTTTGCCATTTTTAGATTTTAGAAAAGAAAAAAAAGTCCAGGATGGGTGCTTCTCTCAGATCTCTAACACATAACTGACTGTATTGCTTAACATTTCCACCTTCTGTGATGAGATGAATGCACAGGGTAGGAGGTGAAAGTGGTAAAGGTCATGAGAATAATGTCACTTCCAACTCACAACCAAATTGCATCCATGTCTTAGGAAGCCTTGTTCAAATGTGGATTCAGCTTCCCCCGAGCTTCAGATAAAGAATAAACAAACACAGCCATTTTTTTTTCAAAATAAACAAGAATAATCTCCAGGCCTTACACATTTAATTGTGGCAAAATAGCATAAGCTAATTTGCGTCAAGTCAAAAAAACACATTTTAGTCATTAAATAAAATAATCATAGCTGGGAAAAGTCCCAAGGTTTCCATCCAAAGCCTCCTGAAAAAAAGTATTTTGACTGAGCTCTAAATCCTATAAACATAGTCCATGCTTGCTGCTGATTTAGAAACCATGGCAAACACTTGAGTCCCAGTCATTCAAAAATTCATTAACATTACATGTCATTCTTTAGAAAGATTATGTTAGAAATATAATAAATACAGCTTTTGGTATCATTTTTGCCAATCATCCCTTCTTTCTGAATCAAACAAGACTCATTTCTTGATGGAGGTTGTATGTGTCAGAGGAAAGGATGGTTTGGAGTCAGGGCATCTGGATTCATACCCTTCCTTTGTCACTTTCTAACTGTGTAACCTTAGGCAAGTTATTTAAACTCCCTGGGTTTTGTTTTCCCATCTTTAAATTGAGGGGATTAGATAAGCATATTTCTTTGGTCAAACTGACCAACTAGCTATGCCCCGTAGGGGGATATTCCTCTTCCTGTCTCTGTGATCAGCTGTTAGTAGCCCTGCTTCACCATTGCACTATGTCATCAGGAAAATATTCCTTCAAAGCATAGCTCTGGTGCCACATCCTGCATCTGATATGCCCTTGGCTTGCTTAACCTCTCCCCAATTTGTTTTTCCTTTCCTCATGAAAACACCTTTTACAACTTTTTTTTTTTAATTTACATACCTGCGTACAAGTTGTATGTCCCCTAAAAGAAGCAAAGCTCTTTAGGGAAAAGTAAGTCAAATTGATTTAAAAGTCCCACCCAGCTCAAAACCCTGTGTTCCTGGGCTTTATCCCACAGGTATAGAAATTTACAAACAGGGAGACAGTGAAGTGAAGTGAGGTCACCTAACTTGTCAGGGACAAAATTAGCCCCTTCCTTTGCCCAGGTCTCAACAAAATACGAGTCACAGGATCCCTTTTGCGTGGTGTAATTGGATGTCAGGGCTCTAGGATATACTGAAGGTATCTATTATAAAGCCATGGCCCCTGGGTCTTTCTTGCTAAGGTCTTGTTGGCATTCTGGGTTGACACATGCCCCAAATCAGTTCTGTGGATCACTGAATTAGTTTTGAAATGGTCTTTAGAGATCATTTAACCTAACCCACTTATTTTACAAAGAAGAAAGTTTACTTATCCGAAGTCCCACTAATAATACAATAATAATGGATATTTATATAGACTTAAAGGTTTGCAAAGTGCCTTAGATACATCTTTTTTTTGGAGACTAACAACTGTCTAGTACCTTTGTTTCTTTTACAGATGGGGAGACTAAATCTCAGAGAAGTTAAGGGACAAGATCAGAGTCAAGCAGCTAGTAAATATTGGATGAAGAAAGAATATGAACTCATGCTTTCCTGAATCCAAGACCATCCCTGGTGTTTGCCACATTAGACTACCTCATGGTAGTTGTCCTTGTTTAGTCATTTTTCAATTGTGTCTGACTCTCTGTGACCACATTTGGGGCTTTCTTGGCAAAGATACTGGAATGGTTTGGCATTTCCTTCTCTAACTCATTTTACAGGTAAGGAACCTGAGGCAAACAGGGTAAGGTGACTTACCCAGAGTCACATAGCTAGTGTCTGAGGTTAGATTTGAACCCAGAAGATGAATCTTCCTGACTCAGATCTGGCACTATAGCCACTGAGCACCAAGCTGCCCTAGACTACCTAAGAGAGGGAATAGCAAAGCCAGAAAATAAAGCCAGATCCTTTGGCTCCACAGTACACTACACTGCCTCCTTCGAATGTTATCCTTCTCTAAGATGGCACAGTGCTTAGAGTACTGGGCCTGACATCAGGAAGACCTGAATTCAAATCTGGCCTATGATAATTACAAGATGTGTGACCCTGGAAAATTCACTTGCTCCATTCGCCTCAGATCCTCGTCTGTAAAATGAGCTGGGAAAAGAAATGGCAAACCATTACAGTACCTGTGCCAAGAAAACTCCATATGAGGTCATGAAGAGTCGGACACGAATGAAAAACCACTGAACAACAAACAACAAAGATTGCTAGCCCTTTATAGAAACAGATTGAAAACCCGGTTATGGTCTAAAGTTCTTCTGATTAAATCTATTTGCCACGTACCCTTAGGCTAGTGGATAGAAAGCCAATGTTGGTGAAATCAAATCAAGACAGAAAGAATTTATTAAGTGCCTGCTATGTGCCAAGGCACTGTGCTAACTACTAGGGATGCAAAGACAGGCAAAAACACAGTGCTTGCTTTCAAAAGGAGCTCATAATCCAATGAGAGAGAGAGAGAGAGAGAGAGAGAGAGAGAGAGAGAGAGAGAGAGAGAGAGAGAGAGAGAGAAAGAGAGTGCATACAAGCCACTACATACAATTAAGACCTATACATGATAATTTGGAGTCAAGGAAGATCTCCCTGGATTCAAATCTTACCTCTTATCTCTACTAGCTATGTGACTAGGGGCAAACCAATTAACCTCTCAGTTCCCTAAGCCACTTTTAAAATTAATTAAATATCAGTTGTATATTTACATCAGTGGAGGGAATTTCCCCACACCAATGAAATCAGAGATCCATTCCTCTAACCCCTGGAGGAAAAAAAAAATGAATCAAATGCAAAGGAAAGAAGTTTCTGAATCTTATAAAGTCCTTCCAGCATTAGACCAATTTTTCTGTAAGTAAATGTGATATATTCATCTAGAGAAAGTGTCCCTTAATAAGGCCCAAATTAATATGGTCTTATAATTGGTCTGTGGGAAAAAGCATGGGCAACAAAGCTCCTGTCCCTTTCTCATTCACCTGCATGGAAAGGGGGAAGTACAGCTGATTAAGGACTAATTGCCCATCTGCAATTACTCCTTTGTGTAATCAAAATTTCTTCCAGTAGGAAGAGAACAGAAGTTTCTATTCCAAAACTCTAGTCCCTTGGGACAGGTCAGAGTGATCACAGGACCAGAGAAGTAGAGCTCAAAAGCACTTTAGAGGACAACAAGCCTAATTCCCTCATTTTACAGATGAAGAAACTAAGGTAGAGAGCAATCTTCTTGCACAGACACGGTCCCCTGTGTCTTACTGTTTAGAATAGGCAGGTGCCTCCTTCTTTCCTCTGTAGCCCTTCATGTTCCAGCTGCATGCTGGAATAATTTAGACACCCTGGCCTAGAGACAAGTTTCCTTTCAGCATAGCCTCATGATCTGCCTCTGTGCCAGGGATACTCTTATTGGGTATCTCTCTCTTTTCATGTTCATATGATGAGTTGGGAGGGGAGGGGATCTCACGTGTATTCAGAAAGGATACATGTAACCAGAAACCAACCCTTCAATGCCCCACACCCTTCTGGAAGAGTTTCTGCTTTGAGTAAGGCATCGTGACTTGCTAAGTAAGAAAAAAGAACTATGTAGTAATATCATTTGATTTTTAAACAGTTGTTTTATAAAGCTGAGCCTTTCCATAAGTACAGAATATGCCAATTCATACTTTAAAAGTGCTCGTTTGACAGCTGTTTTACTTTTCATTGAGCTGTGGAAGTCAGGGGCATAGCTCTTGCAAAGTGTTATGTGATAGATGAAATAATATCACACCATGAAAATGCTTACGGTTTAATGAAAATAATATGTTAGGGGTAAGTTCTCTCTCTCTCTGTCTCTCACACACACACACACACACACACACACACACACACACACACACATTATCTTAAACACTTTGCTTCCTCCAAAAAAAAGCAATTTAGAGCTAATAAAAATAAATATGTGTTTAAACAATATATCTCTATCTATATTCCTGTCTATATAGGTGGTATGTAGTTTAGAGGCAGCCTAGCTTGGTGAACAGAACACTGGGATTGACTGAAGAAGCTGGTTCACATTCTGTCTCAATTTCCTAGCTTTGTGACCTTAGAAAGTCACTTAACCTTTATTTGCCTCAGGAAACTCCCTAGGATTTATCTATTAAGTCATTCTTGGAGGAGAGAATTTCTTACACTGATGAAATCACAGGACTTTCTCGTGTCCCTGTATATGTAATACGCTTTATTCATATATCCTTATGGGTTATCTGAAAGGAAAGAACATACTTTCCCAAAACTGTGCCTTGTCTGGTCCTTCATTCAGATCCATGCATTGTGGATGAAATGGTGCATCTGCAAAGAGAAAGACCCACATTCAAATCTAGCCACGGACACTTAAAAGCTCTATGACCCTGGGCAAGTCACTTAATCTCTTTCTGCCTCAGTTTCCTCAACTGTAAAATGGAGGTAATACTAGCACCAACCTTTGCAGTTGTTGTGAGAATAATAATGATGAAATGATATTTGTAAAATGTTTGCCACTGTGTCTGACGTATAGTAAGCACTTAATAAATGCTTATTCCTTTCAGCTGGAGGAAACAGTGATGTCAGAAACCATTATGAGCAATCAGCTAATTATGAGATACAGGGATGAGAGACAGGACTAGGTGACATGCTTTTAGGAGGTGGGGAAAGGAAGGGAAATTAGGTTTTAAAAAAAGGAGAGAGAGAGAGAAAGACATGAGAAAATATACAACTCCTCCTACCCTTACCTCTAATTTAATGTCAACATAAAGCAGTTTATCAGATGCCATATGACAATGTGAAATCAGAAAAGGGAATACTAAGTGACATATCTACTCTTTCCATCCTTTTAGGCAAAGAAGGAGATACTAAAAGTACCAGACCAATGATTCACAGAATACTTAAACTGCAGAGAACTTTAGTGGTCACTCATTCTAGAAGCAATATGGTATAGTGGAGAAAGCACTGGGGCTGGAGATTGAAGACCTTGATTCAAAAACCGAATCCTTCCTTCACAAATACTGTGACCTTACTCCAGTCAAGTACCATTTCTAGACCTTAGTGTCCTTATCTGAAAATGAAAGACTTGGATTATACTTCTGCTTCTAGCTCTGACTTTATATATTTCAAAACCCCTCATCTTAAAGATAATGAATGCAGGCCAGCTGCACCAATCCATTCAATAAAAGAAATAGTGGGGCATTTACTATGGTCTAAGTACTATGCTAGGCACTTGGAATACATAGGCAAAAGAGAAAAAAAAGTAATCCTGATAGAATTCTGGGGCAGAGCCAGGGTTGAAGAGTTAAAAAAAAAAAGCACTCGACTGAGTTCTCCAGACATTCTCCTCCAAACAACTTTGAAATAACACCTCAAATCAAATTCTGGAGTGGCAAAGCCATGAAGAGGTCAGAGTGAGCCATTCTTCCAGCCTCAGATAACTTAAGAGGTCAGAGAGATCTGTGACATGGGGTCAGAGGCTGGCCTGGAGCCTATGCAGATGAAACACCAATGGTGGGATTAGGTGGTGATAACAAAAGCAACATCTGCTTTGGGAGCTCTCAAGTCAGAGATAGTAAAGAGACCTGACAATTGGCCAGAAAGAGATTACAGGGGATCCCTGTGCTGCTACTAGATATAAGACCAGACACTGTTAAGAAAATCTATTCCCTATATCCACTTTTGGGTCATAGTTCAATGGCAGAGAGAAGCACTTTTATTCAAGAGGTAGTGGGAGCCCTTAAGAGCAATATCACTTTTGGATCAGAGGATCAGAGATTCCAAGGAATGGTATCATTTTCAGTCCCAAGGGAGCAGGGGCCCTGAGGAGCAATATTGATTGCTATCTCAAGAGATTAGGGGCCCTTCCTGAGTAAGAACCAGAGTGCATACAAGAACAGTGACTACATCTCTCCCCAGATCACATTATCTTGGAAACACTGAAAATTCCAAACCCCCAGAACTGGCTCTGAAAACAGCAGTTCAAAAAGGCCTGAAACTTTTGTAACAACAATGCTACTTGTAGCTGCTGTGTAGGTGTAAGACCAATAACACCAGCACACAGGAGGGCTGCTAGCACAGTTTCTTTGATCTGCTTTTCTAAAAGAAAGCAACTTTAAAGGGATTTACAATCTCGCTTTAATTTTATATACATATATATATACACACATATACATATATATGTATATATATATACATATACATACATATGTATATGTATATATATATATATCTTTCACTTAGTTCAAGGGAAAAGTCAGCACCCTGAACTTCAGAGAAAATACAAATAGAAATTACAAGCGGAAATTACAAACAGAGAAATAAAGACCAATAGACAGGGCTTCTAACCATCTGAGAAATTAGCACAGATGAACAAACATATCCAACAGTCTGACCAACATTGTACATACATAGTTCCCAGAGAGAGAAGCACCAATATCTGGGTTTTCAAAGCTGGGGGCTCCTTAACTGCTACCCAGAATCTTGTCTGGCCAAATCATACGAATACTCTTCCAATGAGTGAGCCCTAAACCAAAATGCTAACCTCATAGTATATATACACTTCTTCAGAGCTATCAGAACCATCACAACCCTCGTTACCTAGTGCCTAATTAGCAAAAGGTGTGGCCCTTCCTACAAACAAGCCTCCCCCAATCAAGCTTCTCTTAATGGGTTCCACATGAGGCCTATTAATGGGTGGGGAAGATCTTCAATCACATTAATATTACAACTTGAGACAGAGTCCCTATTCCCCTTGCCAGAAAAGGAGCTCAACTTTAACATAAAGTTCAAAATTAAAAGACAAGGTGGAAAACTGAGCAAGCAATGACAACAACAACAAAAAAATGACCATTAAAAGCTACTGTGGTGACAGGGATGATCAAGACACAGAATACGATGAAGTCAAAATAGCTTCAAGCAAAGCCTCAAAGAAAAGTGTGAATGGACACTCGCTCAAGAAAAATTCCTGGAAGAGCTAACAAATGTTTTCTAAATAAAATAGCAGTAATAGAGGTAATTAGGTAAAATTGGTAAAGAAAGGAGAACAAAGGAAGCAAAATACAAGAAGACAATTAACAGCTTAGTAAAAGAAGGCACAAAAAATATAGAAGAAAATAACACCTTAAAAAATAGCATTGGTGAAATGGAAAAAGAAGTACAAAAAATTTCTGGTGAAAATAACTCCTAAAAAAAAAAAAAGGATTAGCCAAATGGAAAAGAAATCACTAAATGTGACTGAAGAAAATAATTACTTAGAAATTGGAATTGAGCAAGTGGAAGGTATTAATTCTGTGAGACATCAAGAAATAATAAAACAAAGTCAAAAAATGAAAAAAATAGAAAAATTGTGAAACATCTCATCAGGGAAAAAAAAAAACTAGATCAAGAAGAGATAATTTAAAAATTACCTGAAAGGTGTGATCAAAGAAAGACTATCATATTTCACGAAATTATCAAGGAAAACTACCCCGATATCATAGAACTAGAGGATAAAATAGAAATTGAAAGAATCCATTCATCACTACCTGAAAGAAAGCCCAAAAGAAACCTCTCAGAAATATAATAGCCAAATCCTAGAGGTCCCATATCAAAGAGAAAATACTTCAAGCGACCTGAAAAAAAAAAAAAACTTTCAAATTTAGTGGAGCCACAGTCAGGACACACAAGATTTAGCCACCACCACTATAAAGAAATGGAGGACTTGTAAAACAATATTCCAGTAAACAAAAAAGCTAGGATTACAACCAATAATAACCTATCCAGCAAAACTGAATATAATACTTCAAAGGAAAAATAAATATTTAATGAAATAGAAGACTTTCAAGAAATCCTGATGAAAAGACCAGAGCTAAATAAAAAATCTGACTTTCAAATACAAGACTCAAGAGATATATACAAAGGTAAACATAAAAGAGAAATTATAAGGGACTCAATAAGGTTAAACATTTTACCTTTCTATATGGGAAGATGATACATATAACCTCTAGGAACGGTATCACTATTAGGGCAGTTAGAAGGATTCTTCATAGGAAGAAGGTATAGTTCATTAAATTAGGATGATGTAAAAAAATGGATAGGTGAGAGAGAGGAATGCTCTGGGAAATGGGGCAAGAATTACTGAATCTGAGATTCAGGGGGAGAGGGATATAGAAAAAACATGTGATTTGTTTTTTGAACATTGGTCATAATTAAACATTGCATTAAACCAAACTTTTCTTTAAAAAGTGTATTGCATTGGCTTGCAAAACAAAAACACATGATCTGTGTATTTGCATTTCTTTGTTACTGCTTCATTTTTTTTGAAAATGCTAAATTTTAAAATGTTGAACCACTGGAATTCTTGTACTATTTGTGACAATTTTAAACATGCTGCCATTGTCCACATTGTTTGCACTTTGTCTGCAACCTACCGTTCTGTAAACAACAAAATTTATAGCATCACTGCTTCAAAAAAAGAGAGGGGGGAAGAGAGGAAGAATGGGGGAAATTATCTCTCATAGAAGAGGTGCACAAGGAAGAGTTCTTATAGTGGAGGGGGCAAAGGCAGGGGAGTTAGCAAGACTTAAACCTCAATCGTATCCAAATTGTTTCAAAGAGAGAATATCTAGATTGAGATCTAGATCTAGAAAGATCTTTGACTGAATCCTTTGACCCTTTGACCTAATCCAAACTTCACCAGACAAATCTCTTTAATAGAAGATTTTTTTTTTTCTGTAAAACTTGACTCAATCAAAAAGTCGCTCCAAAGGACCTAGAAGGCCACATGTTGCCTGGAGGCCATAGGTTCTCCACCCTGCCCCCCACCCCCATAAGAGAAAGGCAGAAGGAGGAGAGAATAAAGAAGAAGAGAGTGGTCAGAAGCAAAATAGAGATTAAAAGAAGGACAAGAGAGAAAGAGGGAGAGAAGGATAAACAGAAGAAAATAGGGCGAAGGGAAATGGAAAGCTAGTAATGATAAATGTGAATTTGAATTGGATGAACTCACCCATAAAACATAATTGGATAGCAGAATGCATTAGAAACCAGAATCCAACAATATGTTTCTTACAAACACACACACACACACAAACACACACACACACACACACTTGAAGCAGAGAGGTACAGACACAGAATTAAAATAAGGGCTTATAGCAGAATCTATTATGCTTTAGCTGAAGTAAAAAAGGCAGGGGTAACAATCATGTTCTTAAAACAAAGCAAAAGCAAAAATAGACTTCCTTAAAAAGAGATAAGCAGGGAAACTCGTCTTGCCTAAAAGCACCATAAACAGTGATGTAATGTCAACAATAAACATATATGCACTAAAAGACATACCATCCAGATTCTTAAAGGAAAAGTTACATGCATTACAGGAGAAAATAAACAATGAAACTACACTAATGGGAGACCTCAAGCTAGATAATTCTAAACAAAAAATAAGAAATAAGTGAAGGAGATGAATAGAATCTTGGAAAAGTTAGGTATGATAGACTTCTGCAGAAAATTCAACGGAAACAGAGAAGATTATCACTTTTCTCAGCTACAATGGCACATTCACAAAAACTGACCACGCATTAAAGCATAAAAATCTCTCAACCAAATGCAAAAAAGCAGAAATATTAAGAAAGAAGAAAACCAAATTAATGATATCAAGAATGAAAAGGTTGAATGTACCACCAATGAAGGTGAAATTAAAGCAATTGTTAAAAGTCATTTTGCCTAATTATATGCCAGTAAAACTGATAATCTAAGTGAAATGGACAAATATTTACAATTAACAGAATTAACAGAGGAGGAAACAGAATATGTATAGCACCTTATCTTAGAAGAAGAAATCAAACAAACCATCAATAAGCTACTTAAAAATAATCCCTAAAACCAGATTGGTTTACAAGTGAATTGTACCAAACATTTAGGGAACAATTAATCCCAATACTTTTAAAAATATTTGAAAAAATAGGATAATAAAGAGTTTTATGAAATTAATTTTATGACACAACTATTGTTTTGACACCTACACCAAAGAATAGATTAGCTACACAATACCTAGCAGTAAATAACCATAGTACTCTAGCTAGAACATTTTAAAAGTTCAAGAAACATAATTCCTGGGTAATCATTTTACTAATAATGCCAGGATATTTATTAATAAAAGGATGGTCATTAGGCTATCTCAATCTTAGACCAAAGACAATCATGGCAGCAGGCTAACAGCTTACACGTCCTTAGATAAGGGGTATTCCTGAAGGTGTCAATCAAGTCTGATTAGTTAAGGATTAATGAGAGAATGAATATTACAATGAGAGGCTGGGTTATATTATAATGAGAGTCTGGGAGTGACATCATATCAAAGAACTATCTCTCTACCCTGACCACCCCCTAGCTTTGTGCAATCTATTCAAAGAATCTATCCCCACCCAAACCTGAGTAGAGCTCAATGGCTTCCCCACATGTGGAATCCAAACAAGATTATTAAGAAAGTTAATCCAATTTCATTATTAGTAATGTCCTTCAAGAGACTAAACTTTTGAAATCAAAACTTTAGAAAAAGGGGGGAACTCAGTATTTCCCCAAGTCATTGGTTGTTAATAATCATTTCTCTCATAGTATTTGACAAATGCAAAGATACAAACTTTTGGAGTAAAAACTCACCATTTGACAAAAAATGCTGAGAAAACTGCAAAGAAATTTCACAGAAACTAGGCATAGACCATTAAATGCTAAGATTGGAGTATAGCTAGTAGAATGACTTAGTTGTAAAATAGAATATATAAAGTAAAATAACGTGATATAAACCTGGAAAGGTAGGTGGGATCCAAATTATGCCAAACAGAAAGAGAAATTTGTGTTTGATCTGAAGGAAAGAAAGAAGAAGCTCCTTCAGCATGAGAAGAGCATATTCAGATAAAATTACTTTGGCAGCTTTGTGGAAGATGGGTTGAGAGAAAGATGGAGGGGAGAAAGTTGAGGTAGTGACACCATTGAATCCAGACAATAGGTGACAAGGGTATCAAACATGGTGGTGACTGTGAGTGGGGAGAAAGAGATAGCTGGTAGTTGTGTCCTTAAGGCAAAATAGGCTCCTAGCACTTAGTTTAACGGTGCCCTTGAAGAGTTTGAGCTTTTGTTTACGGTGAAAATACTTTCAGCTGTTAAGTGCTAAGCCCGAGGCCCAAAGCCCTATCAGGTGTGAAACCTGTGTGGGTGTTAGATTGATGACTTAAGAGGGGCTAACTCAGGAACCAATTGGTCTCTGGTCATTTGGGCGGGCCTTGAGGACGCCAGAGGCTTGGCTTCAAGGAGAGGTGAGCCAGAAGACAGCTCCCCCTGCTTAGCTGCGGAAGCAGAACCCACCCGTGTGGGGACCCAGGAGTGTGAGCAAGGACTTGAGGCCAGTGAACATGATTTATACCATCTTGTTTTATGTGGCCTCCTGTTACTCTTGTGAGGCGAGCCTACTGGGCCTGGGGTTTTTTGGTCAAGATATCGGAATGGGGAGACTGGTTCGCTAATTTGTTGTTGTGGGGCCTGAATAAACGTCTTGATGTCTTCTGCTTAGAGAATTCTATATACCTTGCGATTTCGAGCCATTCAAATATATATATGATTATATTTGAGATCATAAATTCGGCCTTCGTACTATAGTAGTAATGTGAAGATAAAATCAACAAGACTTGGCAACTAATTGGATATGAAAGTGAATGAAAATAAGGAGGAAAGAATGACACCAGTTGTGAACCTGATGTGAACCTTCAACCTAAGGGATGATGACACACTCAACAGAAATAGGCACATTTGGAAGAGGATTGGGTTTGGGGGGTAAAATAAGGAGTTCTCTTCTGGAAATGTTGAGTTTAAGATATCTGTAGGATATCACATTGGAAATGTCTAATAGGAAATTTTGTGATGACAATTGGAGTTCCGGAAAAAAAGACACTCACTTCCTAATACCACTTGCTGATCCAAATCCTCTGAATTCCCTCATGACTAAAGCTAAATATATCAATCTGTGATTCATTTGCAAAAGCAAAACAAAACAAACAAACAAAACATGATTGCTGAGCCCTCACGAATAGATAGTAGGATCATATATTTCGAGTTGGAAGAGATCTTAAATTTTATCTTGCCCTACCCTCTTATTTTACTAAGGGGAAAATGGAGGACTAGAAGCATAAAATGACTTGGCAAAGGCCATGGAGTCAGGTAGCATGCAGGTTGATCCTGCATGTCCTAATTCACTGTGTCTGTATCTGCTCCTAATGACAGTGTAGACATATACCCAGGGCATTCCTATACACACACAGAATCATTCATTCCTAAGATTTCAAAGTTGGAGGGAACTTCAGAGGTAAGAACTTCTGACACACCTGAAGAAGTATTGCCAACATATAATCTAGGAAGCAAATTATCGTACTGTCTTCTACCTCCTCAGCCATTCTAATCCACTTTTGGATAATTCACAGTCTGAAGAAGAGTTGAGTTTTTGTTTGTTTGTTTATTTTTCCATCTTTGAAACTTCTACTGGCTCCCTGGAGTTTAACAAAATAAGTCCAATAGCTCTTCCACATGATAGAACATACACTGGCAGAAAGCTATCTGGCTCTCCCATCTTTTTTCCAGCTGTATATTGCCAGTTCTTTTAACCTATTTAATCCAACTCAGTTCAACATGTATTTATGAAGGCCTATTGTGGGGCAGCATTGTGCTAAGTACTGTGGACTCAGATGTAAAAACAAAACAACCTCCTTCCTCAATTGGTGATTAAGTATACTTTAAGTGTTTCCTCTGTTTGGGAATCAGGAAGATTCCTCTTCATGAGTTCAAATCCAGCCTCAAACACTTAATAACTGTGTGACCCTGGGCAAGTCACTTACCTTTGTTTGCCTCAGTTCCTTATCTGTAAAATGAAGTGTAGAAGGAAACGACAAACTACTGTAGCATCTTTGCCAAGAAAACCCCAAATGGGTTCACAGAGAGTTGGACACTACTCAGCATCAACATATAATGTCCCCATTACTATGTTAAGCAGTGAGGATACAAAGAAAGGCAAAAGAAAGTCTTTGTTCTTAAAGAGGTCACAATGTAATGATGGAGACAACATGCAAACAACCGGCAGATCTGGGACTTGAATCCAGGTGAATTGATGCCCAATCCAATGCATTTTCCACTACATTGAAATATCAAGATTGACTCCTTGCATTCTTTAGACAATATCATGTTCTAGAATATTTTTAATTTAAAAAAAATACCTATTGAGTTCCCATTGTGTCTAGTAGCTAGGACAGAAATCTTGTCTGACATTCTCACTTCCCTATTAACTTTTATGTAGCCATGCTAATTCAATTCCATTTTATTTAACAAATATTAATTGATTGCCTGCTTTGCTAACTTCAACACAGGTTCTCTGAACCTCCATTGCCCTCTCTGTAAATTGGGGAAATTTGTTGCATATAATTTGCTTTTTGCCAGAACTTTAATTATTATTTAATATTTTCTAAGCACCTATATGATACTAAGAAGAAAATTGTCTCATAAACATGGAATTTTATTCTTAAAAGCTTAATTATCCTTCTCTAAATTTCCAATGAATATGATAAGAAAAAAAAAATCACCCTGACAATGGACTGAATAAAGAAAATGTGAAATATTTCTCCTCTAAATCCTAAAATTCATTTTCTAGCTATTTTAATGTCCAGATAATTTTATAAGTAATCAGATGAATCTAGTGCCTCCAAATTTCATCAAAGAGAGAGAGGATAGGGAAACATTTAGAAATTAACTGATGGGATATTCTATTCTCAGTAAAGTAATGCCTGAACTCCCCTAATAAATATGTGCTCCTTCATTGTTCTTGGACTGCTAGCTATTGTTGCATGATGGGTCATATTGTGTTCATGATTCAGAGAAATCTAGATAAATTATCACAGAATTTTCCTCTTTTGTAAGTATTGTGTTCTTTCAGATAAAGGGATGGTTGAAAAAATAAAAACCATTAACAAAAACAACCACAAAAAACCCTCTTATTTTTGTTTTCCAGTTTTCGTCTCTACCTAGTGAATGACTATTTCTTATGTAATGACGGTTGTATCTCATCAGATGATCATAGAGTTCCCCTAACAACCTCTGGGACACAGGAAGATCAGCACTGGAGGACTGGCATTTAGAGATGAAAGAATAATTTCCTTATTAGCTGCTAAGCATGGCGAACAATTGACTTACTTGACCTTAAAAAGGAAATGATTCCTTGTTCTATTATCCTCATCTCTGCAACCCAAAGATTCAGAAATCTTTAAGCCTCTCCCTGGAGGGGTATTGGGGAATATTGGAGCTTATTCCATGCCCCAGCCCAGCGGCATAGCAGCAGAGAATAAATGGAAGTAAGGCAAATGTTCTTCCCAGGCAAGCCAGAGATTGGGTTTGGGGGCTGCCTCTTCTGTTTTGTTTCTCTCCTTAATATAGTTGATGAAGTAGCAATCTTGAGATGGACATTTCCAACCTTGCAGGATACATTAGGTGTGCAAGAAATTCAAAGGGTGCTCAGCTATTGCTGACTCTGCTCCAGAAAAGACAACCAAAACTACTCCCATACTTCTTAGAGAAGATGACCACAAGCAAGGAAATGAGCCCAATCCCTAACAAGGCTGTCCAGAATTTATGGATTTGACTTAGAGGAAACTGTTTGGACAGTGTAGAACTGAGAAGAAATGTGAATTCCCTATTCAGCCATCTTGCAAACTTCATGCGCTGATGGTTAAACCTCCTAAGGGCATGTAATAGTTGTTACTGCTCCTACCATTTACTCAAAATGTCATTGGGGAGAAGGAGTTGTTAATGACAAGATGACCAGAATTTTCTCTCAATTTCAAGAAAAGACAGTACGCTTTTAAAGAGATTTTTTTGGGGAAAGGGATATCTATTGTCAGATCATGTGTTGACAAATTGGGGTTTGGACAATATGCCCTAGATAGCAGTGGACCAACCCTATTTCATTTTTTGGTGATGAGAGAGGGGAATGTGAGGGTTTCCTCGACAGATATGAGCTCCATTTTTTTTTAAACTAAGCAACATTAACAAATCAAATAATTACAGTTGGCTACTTCAATTATCATTTGAGTCTGCCAAAACTTTTATGGCTTGGAGGGCAGCTGTGGTATTAAGAAAGGAAAATTATTTAAAGGAAGTATTTGAAAAAAGAAGACATGACAAATATCTTTCTGATAGTATTAAAAAAAAAAAGACCATACCTAATTCTCTAGAGAGAATAAATGGGGAAAAAGCTAGGATTAAAGACACTCTGTGTGTCCTTAGGTACCTTTAGGGATATATCTGTATGTGTGTATGTATAAATATATATATGTGTGTATATTACATGCACACATGTATATACGAATGTATATATAATTATAGTTTAAAGGACACATGTAACTATACATATGATCACATACATGAATAACATTTCATATAAGGGACATTTAACTACATGAAAGAGAGAGAATGATACAGAGATATGTGTGTGTATACATGGAAGGAGAGAGATGTAGGTTAGGGAGGGACTAACAAGAAGTGGGTAGAAGAGAAGAAATCCATGGAGCTAAACTGAGGATCAAATGAATAAATGTAAGGAATACAAAGAAATCCATGAAGAACTTCATGAAATAAAGATAACTGAAAAATGCTTAACTTTTGCCTTCGAAGAATGAAGTATTCTCATTTCCATTATGTAAGGAAAACCGAAGAGACAGATGATAAATAGATAATCGATAGATCCTTTCGTTTTCTTCATAAAATAGCATTCTGTGTACCAGGCATTGTGCTAAGCACAGGGAATACAAATATAAGCAAAAACAAACAATAAATAAACAGAGTCCCTACCCTCAAGTAATGGTAGGTTATAATGGAGGATAACAACACATAAAAGGATTCTAGAAGAGGGACAGGATCAGGAATGGAGTAAAGTGAGCATGGAATGCCTGGTATCTCATGAAACAGTGGTCCAGGCCAGGAAGACTTATGTGACAAAGGCATCCTCAAGGTGAAAAAATTGCTGACAAAGAGGTGAGAGAGACAGGAGTGGAGTAGGACATAAAAATGACAGACAAAAAATGCCGATGGAGGCATAGTGAAAGTGATTGGAAAAGTATTATGAGACTTTATGTATGGTTAGTCAGTCAGCAAGCACCTACTATGTTCCATGTGCTGGGTTAAGTGCTGGGAAAACAAAGAAAGAAAATAAAATGCAGTCCCTAATTTCAAGGAGGTTATAATCCAATGGAAAACAGCAGGACTTGACAACTAATTGCATATGGGGGGAGGTGAGAGGAAGTGGGGAATCAAGGTGAACACCTTAGGTATAAACCCAGATGATTGTGAGGATGGTGGTACAGTCCTCAGTAATAGGGAAGTTAGGGAAAATGAAGGATTGGGTAGGGGCGGGGCGGGGAAGATAATTCATTTAGTTTTATACGTGTTGAGTTTTAGATGTTTATAAGATAAATTTTTTTGAAAAGTCCAATAAGCAGTTGGAGATGTGAGGCCTTAACAGTGAGGGTAGGGTTAGAGCCAGGGGAGAGGAACCTGTGGCCTTCTAGGTCCTCAAGTGTGTCCTCTTGACTGAATCTAAACTTCACAGAATTGGGGATTTGTTCTGTGAAGTATGGATTCTGTGAATCCCTGATTCTTTGAAGTTTGGATTCAGTCAAAGGGCCACACTTGAGGGCCTAGAGGGCCATAGGAGGTCTTGAGGCCGCAGATTCCCCTCCCCTGGAGACAAATAAGCATGAGAATCATCTGCATAGAGATGATAATCCATGTGAGCAGATGAGATCACTAACTGAAACAGTAGAGAGGATGAAAAGACAAGACAAAGCTTTGGGGGACACTCGTAGTTGACTAGCATGCCCTTGGATTAAGATTCAACAACTGATACTGTGTCAGGATATTGGCCAGACAGTTAAGAGGAGAACCAAGAGACAACAGCCCCTAGGGAGAAGAGGGTGAAGAGGGGGATGGATAGTGCCAAAGGCTGCAAAGAGGTAGAGAATTAGCATGGTTGAGGAAAGGCTGTTGTATTTGACATTTAAGAGATCCCTGATAACTTTGGATAGAGTAGCTTCAGCTGAATAATGGAGAAGGAAGGCAGATTGGAGAGACGTGAGATGAAAATAAGAAGAAAGGAAGTGTGTTGCTTCCATTGCAGAAAGCCTTCTCAAAAAGGTTAGCCACAAAAAAAAAAATCGCATGGAAGAATGAATCAAGTTAGAGATTTTTGAGGATGAGAGAAAGAAATGAACCTGCTGGTAGGTAATAGGGAAGCTACCAGTAGACAAGAAGAAATTGAATTTAAGTGACATAGAAGGGATGATATCTATTGGATAACACACTTTGCAATGAAATCACTAATACAAATTGAAGGCATTTGCTTTGGCAAGGAAAAGGGGCATCTCTTCAAGTGACACAGAGGCAAAGAAGGAGAAAGTGGTAGGAGGTACATGAGTTACACGAGACGATAATGAAGGAAGAAATAGGTCTTGGAAAGTGGTCTAATTTTTTTCAGTGAAATATGAGGTAAGATTTTCAGTTGAGAGTGTGGGTGGCAGGGGAGCCATGGGCGCTTTAGAGAGGTTTGAAAAGCCTGGGAAAGCTGCAGTAGTGAAAGGGATAATGAATAAATCAGGAAGATGTAAAAGGATTGCCTTGCTGCAGTGAGGAGCCATTTGAGATTATGTAACATAAATTTGTAGTGAACGCAATGAGCACAGTTTCGTGATTTCCACAATCATGATTCAGCAGCAGATGAATAGGAATAAAGGACAAGCACTTATTAAGCACCTAATGTATGTCAGACACTGCTAATCACTTTACAAATATCTCTTTCAATCAGCACAACCACTATGGGAGGTAGGTAGGTACTAGTATTATCCCCACTTTACAGTTGAGGAAAATAAGGCGGGGAGAGAAGTTATGTGTCAGGGTCATACAGCTAGTACAAATCTGAGCTTGGATTTGAACACGGGTCTTCCTGATTCTAAATCTAGCTCTCTAAGCACTGGACCACCTATGTACCATTGCCAGGAAGCATCGTACCATTCTACAGGTCTACTGTTTGTGGCCTGAGAGGTTTCTTATTCACCCAGGGTACACATAGACTAAAAGAAACTGAAGGAAATTTTGGATGACATCAAGAGAATGAAAAGAAAGGAAAACAAAGCCAAATCCAATAATTCATATCACTATGA
The DNA here is from genome assembly GCA_028646595.1 of Phalanger gymnotis. Lineage (NCBI taxonomy): Eukaryota > Metazoa > Chordata > Mammalia > Diprotodontia > Phalangeridae > Phalanger > Phalanger gymnotis. The sequence continues at coordinate 104,114,627 of CM053622.1, forward strand.
AATGAATGGTTTTAGCCAATTTTCTTTTGAAACTCTCCTTTTCTTCAGGACATTGGAGCAGCTGCAAATAATTGGGCCAGTTCCAGATTTTAACACTTAGGCCAGTGGAGATATCTTCAAAGAAGCTAGAAGAAAGAAGGTCAATATAGTGACCTTCCCACATCAGGTCGATATGCTGCCTTAGGGACATTTTAGGAATTAAGAGGAACTCAGAAGAATGAGGAATTTGTTGTTTCTCTCCAGACAAAATAGCTGATTCAAAATGCATAGTATATGGAAGAGTTGAGTTATTTACTAATATGATTTTTATGTCTAAATAAAAATTAAAAATAATGTTAAAAAACCTGCCAACACTAACAGCTAAAAAAAGAAGCTGAATAATTGTGTTACACTCTTAAAATGCTTTACACAGTGCAATTGTGAGTTAAACCCATTAAAAATCAGCTTCCCTTCAGGTTACATCTTTTTCTCATATCAGTATTTCCTTTCTGAGCTCAAACAGCCACACTTCAAACATTTTGGACATTCAAAGCTAAAGACTCCTTTTTGAAAAACCCCACAAATGTTCAGTTGAAGAGGAATTCAACAGTTTTCCTCCTTTTATATTCAGTGGATCTGTGAGTTCAGTGATGTGAGAATTCCCTTCAGTAATGCAGATTGCAACCCCCATGACCCCTTAACCTGTGTGACACTTGTCCACGTGAAAATACATTTCACTTTTAATAAACTAAATTAAAATAAAAAAGTCTAATCCATACCCAACATGTGGGGGTCATTTTTCCAGTCCTCTTATATGATAATGATGGTGCACATGAGCTGTCAGTCAGTTATCCTTTGAGTCGACTAGCCAACTTACTTTTCTATTCATAAATCTCTTTCAAGACATGCTTTTTGAAAGGGGTCCCCACTTCCCTTCCCCTTCCCAAGAGTCCTGGGCTTGGGAGAAGAAGGGAGTAGTGGTCTATGGTGGACATGCTCACTTTCTGGGAGACCATTAACTAGGACTCCTCAGCTCAGCCAGGCCGGCTGGAAATGACGAAGGCGGAGGTAGCCGGATCAGCTGAGTCTAAGCAGTTCCTGCGCGTCGGATCCCCAGCTAGAGGGAGGAGAGACTGAGAGCAGGACAAGTCGCTGGCCCTGGGCCCACCCCTCTTCCCCTTTCCTCACCCTCTCCCGAGCGAACCACGAGAAACAGTGTTTCCCAGATTTCTTCGGCGATAGAAATAGCAATAGCTATTCGAGTGTTACAAGGTATTCCCAGTATCATGGCTGGAGGTTATGGAGTGATGTGAGATGGTGGCTCTATTGATTACACTGTTCACGAAGCCTGGAATGAGATCACCAACGTGTACCTGGTAGTGACTCTTGTTAGCTTCGGCCTTTTCCTGTATGCCAGAACGAATAAAAGGAAAATCATGAGAATATTCGGTTTGCCACCTATTGCAAAAAATTTGAGGGAGTCCAACTTCTATGACCAGATGAGCAAAATCCGTTTAAGGGGACAAACAGAAATGTATTCTATTTCAATGAAATATCACCATCAGCAGCCACAAAACCAGACTGACAATGTATAACTCTCCCTGGAATGAATAAATGTTTAGCACACTGACAGCACAGGTTATATTTTGCTGACGGTTTAGTAGCAAAGTCAGTTCAGAATTCTCTTTTTGCAAAAGCTGAAGATGATAAATTTATTTGAATTTTTGTATAAAACTGTGTCACTTTTTAATGATTTTTGCCTATATGGATTATTTCATTATTGAGTAAATGGAAATGGCACAACAACTTCAAGTACAAGGCAGCTTGGCCAGAGAAATACATTTGAGTAGATACAACCTTTGTTAAAAAAAGAGGATAGTTGCAGCATGTAGTTTATTTTGCAGTCTTAAGAACTGGTCAGTCAAGGCTGTAAATGTATCTTCAGATTCCTGGCAGTTAACCACAGCTAACGTGGAAGAGACCCTATATGTGGGGTAGTAGAGAGAGAGAGCAGGATTTGGAAGCAACCAACCCAAGACCACACCCCAGTTCTTCAGTTTAGTGCCTGTCTGTCCCTGTGTAAATGACTTAACCTCTCAGGGCCTCTGTTTTCCAAAATATAAATGACAGGATTGGATCAGGAGAATTCCAGGGGGCTTTCCAGGTCTAAATACTATGACCTCAATCTCACTTCAGACATTTTTTTAGCTTACAAAAAATGGAGGAGAGTTGCTAAAAGAACTTGGATTCTGCATACATCATATAATTAGTTGAGTATTCTGCACCCTTATTTCTATGACTTATTTGTTAGTTTGAGCCACCAGCCCCTGCAAATGACTATCTTTTCTGTTTCCTGATTTTACCTTTTCCTAATTTTAAAGGCCTTTTGGTGGTTGCTTTTCCTCTTGATTGTATTACTATGGTTTATCCCTCCCCCCATTTTTTTTTTTTACTTCAAACCTCTAGTTAAAGGGGAAAGGAGACATCCAAAGGGAGAGTGGGTGAGTATCCTGATGAGTCACTGGAGTGAGCTGTGCCTGCCTGGGCCTCTGTGTTTGGGTGCTGGCCCCATTACAGCCATTGTTTATTGTTTATGCTTTTCAGCTATCAGCTTCTTGAAAAAATCTTGTGTATGCTTCACTATATTCTAATGTACAGAAGAGTATTTATGGAATATGCATATTTTTGTGTTTTATTTAATAGTGCAATTATTTAAATACGGGATGGTTGATTAGAAGGTGATTAAAACAGAAGTTTAACTGCCCACTAATTATTTAGTCAAGATTCAATATCTGAATCATAGCTATTCTTAGTTTTCAAAGACAAAATAAGCATTGTTACTTATCCATACCTCTACAAATATAACAATTGAAGATTAAAAACAGATAAAATAAAAAAGACATTCTTTTCACCATGTATCTCATACAATTCTTTGTTGGTGGAATGTCGCATACCTTGTGTTCTGTCTCTCCAATGCCCATTCAGTGTTATTCCCCTTTAATCCTTCAGAGATTTAAGTGACTTACCCAGGGTAATACATATACTAAATAACGGAGTTGGAATTTGAACCCAGGTGCTCTTGACTTAAAATCTAATGCTATATCCATTATAACATTGGTATCGAACTTAAATAGAAAAGACTGCATATTGACTTAGACACACAGACACACACACAGACACACACACACACACACACACCCCAACATTATCTGTGTGGTATTGTATTTTTATTTAATTGTTAAACATTTCCCAATTGTATTTTACTGTGGTTCAGGCCAAACTAGGGAGTTTTGCAAGGTGGGGGAGAATTCGACCTCTCTCTGCTACATCATGCCACCAGGGAGAATGGGCAGATGTCACAAGGAGGAGAATTTAAGTCTGATATAAGGAAATAACTTCCTTATAATTAGAACTTATGGAATGGGCTAGTTCAGGGAGTTCATGTGCTACCTCATTTTAGGGTTCTTCAAGCAAAGGCTAAATGGCTGACTACTCATTTAATAATGTAATATGTATTCTTCTTGGGGTATAGACGGAGCTAAATGGCTACCGAAATCCCTTGCATCCCTCTGCATCAATTCTTTGGTTCTCTCTATGTCATTAAATGATTTGCCTGTGGTCATGAAGTTTTCAAGTGCCAGAAGCAAGATTTGAATCCACCTCTTCCTACCCCATACCCAACATTCTAGTTACCTCACAGTACTTCCTATCTGGACCCACACTCCTAAGAGGAGTTCAAAATAACATAAACTATAGAACTAGACCCCTGGAGATAGTGCCACATTAGATCAATTATCTTTAGACTCATCTGGACTGAGGCATACCAAGTGTTAATACAGACTTTGGTCTAAAAAGTCTTTCCCTAAGTCTTTCTAGAGTCATCCAAAGGGAGTGGCCCAGTCTCAGTTAGTAGTTATCCACAAAGGCAGTGGCGGCTGGTGCCAAGAGAGTGTATGAGGTCACTTTCATTTCATATCTAGGCTTCTAGATCAGTTCATTCTGTCCCTTTAAAGGGCAGTAGTATAAGGGACTAGAGCATCATAGAAAACATTTTATTTTTTATGGTCATTTGCCCCTGCATTAGTTATTAAACATGAGGTCAGAAAACCATATGGGATGGATTGGGGTGATTTTAAAGGGTTATTAAAATGATTCACAATGAGTGTGAGGGATAAACACGGAGAAAGGGAACTGAGACCCTCTATAAACTGATTATGTTTGGAACAAAGCTACAAAAACATCATGCACCAAGGCAAATAGCAAGTGTTTAAAAAAAATCACTGACACCCCAGCTGCAAGGAAACCCCAGACTTTGGCAGATGCCCTAGAAACCAATGTGCCCTAAATCCAACACCTGTAAAACGGCACAAATATGTCCAACCCCAGTCAATGTGATACACTTAAATTAACACTTCTTCCCTATAGTACTAACACATCATTATCTCTTGGTATAAATATACAGTCCTCTCCAGCTGCAGGAATCAGAGTTATATTCTCCCACTCTTGAGAAATGTTTAGTCCCTATTCTTACACCCAAATAAATGGATTTTCCCAGCATCCACCACTAGCACAGAAGCAAATAACTAGAAGAGCAAACATTCTGCTACTTTCAAAGATCCTTTCCTGAGTTGTTTGTCTCTAAGTTGCCTACTGGCCAGCCCTCTGCTAAAACCTTTCCTATCTCTGAAAAACAAAACATTCTTCTGGATGGCTGATGGCTATTTTATCCTATTCTACATGTCTTGAAATTCTCCAGAAGGTATGTTTTGCCACTGAATTTTTTGGTGGAAATAACCTTCTTTACTTTCATATTTCCCCATAAGGCATGATATTCTATTACGGTTTCCATCCCAACACTTCTCCACACACCCTAGACATATAGGACCATAAATCACTTTCTTCTAATACATGTTTTGAAAATGCAAATTTATTCCAAATTTGTTAAAAACATTATGAGCATAAAGTAAATTTCTTTTTTATTTCTTTTTAATTTATGGAACAGAATAAGTATTTCCATAACATAAAAATGATGATTGTACAAGAAATTGCAAATTTACTGTGTATAACTTGCTATTCCTTTTAAATATACCAAAAAGTTATCATAAAATTTTTTTTCTTCTCTCCCCCAGCCCTGGAGATGGCCACCATCACACACACACACACACACACACACACACACACACACACACACGTATGTAAAATTATTCTATATGTACTTCTATGTATCAGTTCTTTCTCTGGATGCAGATAGTCTCTTCCTTCTTAGATATTTTGTAGTTATTTGGGTATTTATAATAGTCAAAATAACTTATTCACTCAAAGTCATTCTTAAAACAAGATTGCTGTTACTGTATAGAGTGTTCCTAGTTCTGCTCATTTCACATGGCATTATTTCATGCACATCTCTCCATATTTTTCCTAATTGAGCTAAACATTTCTTATAGCACAGTAGTACTCCATAACAATCAAATACCGCAACTGTTCGTCCACAATGTGAATTTTGATTTTGCTTCTGCACCATTCTTCCATGAAAAATGCTGAGATTGCCAAAAAAAAAAAACCCACTGTACCACTTCATAATAACTCAGAAGCACCAACTCTTCCTTCACCCTTTTCCTCAAACGAGATCTTTGTCAAAGTAAAGTGCCACTGTATATCTTCTTGGGTAGTAGTATCAGTTGGATGGATAACCCACACATTTAGTTCATTGGTGTTTCTTCTACAGACACAGTAAATGGGAAACGAGCTGAGCCCAGAACTGAACAAGAGGAGGAGAACAGACTGGATTGTCTTTGTAAAATGGCTGAGTTTACTTTTACTGGCTCTTTTTGGGGTTAGAAACAAAGATCTTTCTTTTAAACATCAATGTTCTTCCAGTGATGTTATAGATCTATGAACCATGGAATGCTACACTCTCCAAAGAATGGAGGTTGAGGATCATCTAGGTGGCAATGGAGAGGAACACAAGGAACAAAGGGACATAAGGGTGTAGGACAATACAAACAAGATAGGATACATGTGGAATAAATGATATCAGCAGACAAAAGTTTTTTGTTACTTTTTGCACTATAATTTTTATTAGTATAAGAAATTCCCAGTGAGGAACTGTTTCTTCTAATGCAGACATACATTTCCAATCAATAAACATTTATTAAATTCCCATTATATTATTAGCACTGTGCTAAATACTAGGGATACAAAAAGAGGCAGAAAACAGTCTCTGCCCTCAAGAATCTTACAATCTAATAGGAGAGAAGACATGCAAATGAAATATATACAAAGCAAGATATATACAGGATAAATAGGAAATAATTAACAAGGTGAAGGCATTAGAATTAAGAGAGGTTGGGAAAAGCTTCTGTGTTAATTTGTTATAAGGAAAGGTTCTAGTGGAATCATCACAAGTGTCAATGATGTGGAAAAAAAAAGGAAAAACCCAGCATCAATGCATTTTTAAAAGTATTTTTATTCTCTAGGTTAAATAACCCTAGTTTTGTCAGTTGATTGCCATATATCATGTTGTCAAGATATTTTAATAAAAATTAAAATAGCATTTATGTAACATCTTAAGGGTTTCAAAGCATTATAGTTTAATGTATACTATGTATTTGTATATGTGCATGTATGTTTCTGTAAATATATATGCAGATGAAGATGAGGATGGTAATGTCCCCAAAACAACCTTGTGAGGTAGATTTTATTATTCACATTTTTTGATGAGGAAACTGAAGCTGATAGAGGCTAAGGACTTGTCTAGGGTTCCACAGCTTTCCCATCCTAGGTGTCTTCTTGTGATTTCTCTCCACTGCTTAAAAAAAAAAAATCTAAGTTTTGGTTGTGGCCATAAGTGAACTAGTTAGCAGCTTGTTACATTCCAGCTGATTTGATCCAATGTTCATGGCAGAAAACTAGGCCAAAGAAATAGTCTCAGGAGAGAGGAGGAAAAGAAGGAAGGAGAGAAGCAGCGTGACTGAAGTGTAGAAATCAGTCAATCCATTAACAAGCATTTATTCAGTGCCTACTACGTACCAGGAGAATGCTAGGTATTGGGGATAAAAATAGAAAGAATATAACAACTCTTAGTTGTTGTTAAGCTGATCTTATTCCTTAAAGAGGAAAAATAATCTACCTTCCTATCCCACCTCCCAAATGAAACTCACAACCAGAGACCTTGCTGAAAGAAACATGGAATTATGGGAAATGAAATTTAATTCACCTCTAACCACTCAGATTGGAGCTGGTTGGACTTTCGAAAGATAATCAGAAAAGAAGGTTTAGGGTTAAAATCTAATCTTTAATCAGGCAAGGACAAATGGAACTTCGTCCTTGGATGATGAATTTAGAGTGTGCTGATCACATCATCCTAAGGGCCTCTTTTAATCATCCTTCAACCAGAATAGAAATAATTTTCATCCTCTACTGAGTTATGCTCTTTTCTCTTTCCTTTCCTCCCTCCTTGAAGTGATATTTTCAAATCACACAATACGACAGTCACATTTTAGCTAGTAGTGAGAACAGTGAACAGAATATAAAACTCAAGAGGTATGTTTTTCCCCAGTTATTTTCTGTTGTTTTATTTCTCTTTATTTTCTCCTCTTTTATGATATAAAGAAATGTTGGTAGTTAAATGGTCTCCAAGCAGCTGACTCCAAAAGATCAAGTCTTCTGAAGAGCATTGTTAGGACTTTATTTGGTTTAGAATTGTTCTTATTGCAGTGAAGGACAGGAAAGGTAAGTAGTTGTGTAAAATGTGCTACAAAAGCTTATGCCAATTATATGGGAAAGAACTAGAAACCAGAGAACCCAATGCCCACGAGAGGCCTCACTCTATTCTTATACCTATGTCCATGCCAGATGAGGACCAGTGAGAGTCCTTCAAAAATAAGAGAAAATGGTAAAAGGGAGAAGTCACGGAATCATAATCTCATAGATTTAAAGATGGAATGGACCTCAGGGACCATCTAGTCCAAACTCCTCATTTTATAGATGATAAATCTGAGGCCCAGAGATGTTAAGTGAATTTACTAGAGTTATACTTCTAAATGCCTGAGGCTGGAGTTGAACTCACGTCTTCCGGCTCCAAATTAATCATCTACCCACCTAGCTGTCTATAAGTCAGGATGGCTACTAGTAATCATGGTTACTAGTACTAGTAACAACAGCTGTTAAATCAGCTAAAAAATGTAAGAAGTGCAGGCCGTTCCAAGTTTAGGCAATATCTTAAGACAAGTGAGCACCATAGCCCAAAAAGAGATAGAAATAGCAACTAGTCAAGTTGAATCCATCCCACTTGCAGCACTACCCCCCCCCCCGCCCCCCACCCCCCATCACTGGTATGTGGGGAGAGTTTGAACCAAGGCCAGGTTGCTTTGAGCTTGGCTGATGAAGGCCAATGTATCCATCCCCTAAATGGGCCCCATAGTAAAATACCCATGTGCTTCAATCACTGTGTCTTCACATTACTTTACTGTGTCTTGGTAAAGAACCTTCCCGGAGAGGTCCAGGCAGGATCATAAGTCATTATCTGTCATTATTCTTCCTCGCTAGTCCCATGGATGAGTCTGGGTAGGGAAGAAAACAATCACGATTCGTAGAGAACCCTATTTCACTGTTTTACAAATTGAGTTTGAAATTAAAAGGTAAATGTGGGACAGATGGAAGGAGTTTTCACTTCTGAGACTCGTTCTTTTATTTTTTTTTAGCAGATCAAAGGAGCTCTTGAATTTAATTGTTTTATTTTTAAAATATTTGTCTTCATCTTCTTTTCTCTAGACTGATGCTTTTAACTATATAGTAGCTATTCAATCATTTCAGTCATGCCTGATTCTTTGTGACCCCACTTGGGATAATGGAGGGATTTGCCATTTCCTTCTCCAGCTCATTTTACAGATGAGGAAACTGAGGCAAACAGGGTTAAGTGACTCACCCAAGGTCACTCAGCTAGTAAGTGTTCTGAGGTTTGATTTGAACTCAGGAAGATGAGCATTCCTTACTTATTTGTTACCATTCATAGGCATTTAAAAATAATTTAAGAGATTCTACTATAAGGGGTCTGCCAGAGTTTTGTTTATAACAAAGGGTTCTGCTTCTACAAAAAAGTTTGAGAACCATTGCTATATGTAATTGGAAAATCACTGAGGGATCCCAAGGAGAAGAATAACATTAAAAAGCAGTGAGTTGAGAAGGATTTTTTTTTTAATGGCAATGGAGACAGGATAGCCAGGGTGAAGAATCAGTGAAGGAGACAGCAGGATGGGCCAGAAATGTAGGAGAAAAGTCAGGATAGCACAATGCCAGAATAGTAAAGGGAGGTGACCGTTTAAGAAGAGTAGAGATTATTCAATGATATTTAGGACCCCTGACAGATTAAATAAAACAATGGAGATAGGTCATTGGATTTATGAGACAGTCATTTAGGAATATTGTTTCATTTGTGCTTAGGTAAAACCAGGTTGCAAAAGGGTAAGGATGAGGCATAAAGATGTGGAGGCAGGTATAGATCCATTCATTTAAGAAATATGTAAGGGAAAAGAAAGGGAGAAATTAAACAGTAGTTAATGGTGGGAGGTGATTTTTTTTTTCATGGAAATTTTGGTGCATTAAGCAACCCTAATCCAGTTCAAAGAGACCTCCCTCTAAGGTTAAGTTCTGCTGGAATTTGAGCTGACACTCAAACTTGAAGGCTCTTCAAAATCCCCTTGAATCTTATCTCCCTATCTTCCCATCTCACACAAGTTGCCTGTTCTTTTTACTGGGGCCTCAGAGAAAAGATAACAGGATGTAAACTCATTATTGTGGCTGTATGTGAGTCTCACAATGCTCCAGTGATGGTCAGTTGTGACAGATCCCAACCTAAAGAGAGACATGACAGTGAAACATGAGCCCGAGCCAAAAGGAGAAAGAGAGATCCCCGGGCAAGTAAAAGAGTGGCTTTGAAATGTACAAAGCCAGGCTGCAAAGCCCAGAAAAAGCTATTTGCAACTGCAGGTATTCATTGGCTTGGTAATGTGATAGGAAGTCTTTGGCTCCTGGGTCACTGGTTCAAGCCTGGCTTATGTTGTGAGGAGGTGGAAGTTGTTTCCATGTGACGGTGATTTAGTGCTCTGGGCACAACAGCTTGGTAGTTCCCAGCTCAGACTTTAGCAGACCTGGGTTCCCATCATAGTCAGCAGTCATTAGCACAGCTATTGACAGGTTCTGCTGAGAGGCCAAGAGCATAATATGCCTGGAGACTGAACTCCCCTCACAACAGAGGTGGTCCCTCCAGAGCAGATCTGGGGAGGTGGAAAACTCGGCACTGCCTTTGGGTCTGTTTTCTGTCTAATTACCAGACTTTGCTTTCCAGGGATCATGAGCCTGACATGACCAGGCTCAGCTCACCTCTAGGATTCTCAGGGGTTCAAGAAAGTACTTCTGAAAGTCTGCTTAAATCCTCCCCTTCCCTCTTTTGTTTTCAGCTTGGAAAATGCGACTGTATCAATGACAATCCCGGGTTAAACCAAAATTCCCAATGGAGGAAAAGATTGAAACTGAATCTTGTGTAAATTGACAACACCTAGTTTTCACTAGGTAAGTTGGAAGGGCAAGACATTATAGAGTGTGAAGTGTAGAGAAAGCATTATAATGAAGGAAAAACATCATAGCTGTGTCTGCCTTTTGACAATGGTTTCCAAGTAGTTACATTCTAGAGAGAACTAGTTACTATCGTGGACACTAACAGATTAGGAAATGGGCACTAGAGATTATTTAGACCTCTTCATTAACACTGGCCTTCTTCCTGTTCATCACATGTTATGTCTCATCTCCCATCTCCATGCCACTAACATAGGCTGTGTCCTATGCCAGAAAGGCCCTCCCTCCTTGCCTCCATCTCTCAGAAGCTTTAACTTACTTTAAAGCCAAGATTAAATGCTTTCTCCTACATGAAGAGCCTCCTACTCCCAGGTATTAATAGATCCTCTACTTATATTTAGTTCAAATATATCTTGTGTGTGTGCGCGTGTGTGTGTGTGTGTGTGTGTGTGTGTGTGTGTATGTGTGTAATCTCTACTAATAGAATAAAAGCTCCCTGAGGGACTATTTCATTTTTGTTTATTTCTATTGCCTAGCACGATGCCTAGCATCTAATAGGTACTAAATAAATGCTAGTTGATTTGCTAATTAACTGATAAGTCTGACCTTCCCTCCCTCTTTTTATATATAGAAACCAAGGCCCAGGAAGTATAAAATGAAAGACAACATAATATAAAATAAGAAACACTGAAGAAAGAAAAGATCTGGGTTCCAATCTCAACTCCGGCATTTACTAGTCATGTAACTGGACAAATCACTTAGACTTTTACTTCAGTAAAATGGGGCAAGGACATTTCTCCACCTGACATCACTGACTCATCATGAGGAAAGTGCTTAGCCTAAAAGCACCATAAAATTGGAGTTATTGTTGTTATTGTTTATCGACCTATCCAAGGCTACATAAATAGCTAATGGTAATAATGCTACTAGAATCCAGGTCTCCTGGCACTATGCCCATAACATCATGCTGATGTTTTAAACACTTGTACCCTAAAAGGGTTTCAGCTTAGGATGTATTTCCCAAATCTTTCTACCTGGTATTTCAAAATTGAAATAACAAGGCAATAAGGTTCTCATGACAGATATCTGGTTTATCCTACTAACTTTGTCAAAGGCACAGAATGAGAGAATTTCAGAGTTGGAAAAGAAAGAAGAGATACTGTCAAGCCTACGCTTGAAGAAGTATCCCCAGTACAAGACACATGACAAATGGTCACCTAGTCTTTGCTCAGAATACAACCAAAGAGAACTAATCCTCTACCTGATGAGGAAATATCACCTATTTTTGGACAGATCTCCCTTTTAGACAGTTTTATTGGCATCAAAACAAAATTTCTTCTTTCACAACTCTCATCGTGGATCTTAGTTTTGCCTGATGAAGCCAAATCTGTCTTCCATGTGACAGCCTTTCCAGCCATAATGATAATAATAACTCATTTATAAAAACTCGCATTCATATAGTGACTTAAACATATGTAGTGTTGTCCATTATCTCATTTGTTCTTAAAAACCCTATGAGGTTTTTATTCTCATTCTCCTTTTTCAAAAGATGAAACCCCAGAGAGGGTAAATGCTTTGCTCAGCATCACACAGCTAATAGATATATAACGAATTTGAACTAAGCTCTTCCTGACTCCAAGTCCAGTGTTTTATCTACCACACCATGAACTTAAAGTAACCCTCCAACATGTAATGTAAAAATACTGCTTGACATCATCCATCCACCTGATTTTTAGGTCATCTACATTACAAATGCACAAAGCCACTGCCACCAGGCATGCTCATCTCTAGAGACTACTGGCACATTTTAGAGGGTTCCTCTAGATTATATGTGATAATATGGCTGCATCATTGTTTGCTTTCCAAATTTGTAGGCAATGCCCGGGGTGGGGGGACTCAATAACAGAAAGAGATAATAGAAGTAAATAGAGTTCATCTGGCAATCTTACTAATGATCACCTCTTCCATTTCATCAGTGCTCAAAAGTAATTTCTTTAGTCATTTCCTCTAGAATATTCTGCCACAAATTAACCTCAAGTTATCCATCTTATAGTTGATAGGGTTCATCTTGTTTAGAAGAGTCCATCTCTAGTCTTTTCCAATCTGATCCAATAAAAATTTATTAATCACCTACTATGTGTCCACTGGAAAAACAATAAAATGAAAGACAGTCAAGGAGCTTATAATCTAATGAGGGGAGACAACACACAAAAGTAGGCAGGAAGGAGTAGGGAAGGGAATAATAAGGGACTCCCAGCATAGGGACATTTTGTTTTATAGAGTTGAGAAAAAACAGGCAGAGCAACAGATGCAAAGAGCAGTGAGCCCCAAAATCTAGTTGCTGCCTTCTGCAAAGGAAGGCACTGGGAGGAGTTTGGGACTCTAGCCTCCAACCCTCCAGTCAGAAGGGAGAGGAGGTGGAAGGAAGTGGTGTCAGCAAAAACTTAGATTAGCGGCATTTTGATGAGGTTAGAGGTGCTAAGCTTAACCTGGGAGTGGTACCTTATTCTGTGGAATTGAAAAAACCAGGCAGGGTAGTAGATGCAGAGTGTAGCGACTTATAAATAATTATGCATAACTTTTGTTGATGCCTTTTTAAAAACTTCAGAGTCATTGATCAAGCTACCCTCTCTGCCTTCCTCCTTTCTAGAAACAACTGTCTCCTATATAGAAGACAACAGTTCTATCTAATATCTAATTAACTAAATGAGACTGACAATGAATATAACATTCTGCCTTAATAGTCTGCTGTCTTTGGGTTAAGATCAGAGAGACATGAGTTGTCTGTTCTCTGAGATCATTGTTGGTTTCTAAGTTTCTTATTATTTGACTTCCTTTCAGGTTTTTTTTTTTTTGGTTTCTTCACTTTACATTGCATTTATAGTTCTTCTGCTTCCATTTATTTTACTCTATGTCAACTCATATAAAAATTACCATATGTTTCTGAGTTACTCACATTTGTTATTTCTCACCATATAATATTCCATTATATTGATATATTACAATTCATTCAGCCCCTTGTGCTGAAGAAGCCAATTTGTGCATTCTTTCTAGTTCTTTGCTAGCACAAAAATTCTCCTGTGAGTGTTTTTGTATATATTAGGCTTTTGTTTCTGTTTTTGACCAGCTTGGGGTATAAGAAAGAAAAGAAACAGACATTTATAAAAAGAAAACCTACTATGTTCCAAGCACCGTGCTAAGATTTTTACGAATATTATCTCATTTAATCCTCATGACAATATTGGCAGATCAATGCTATTATTATCCCTATTTTATAGTTGAGGAAACTGATGTAAATTAAGTGACTTGCCCAGCATCACACAGCTAGTAAGTATCTGAATCTGGATTTGAATTCAGGTCTTCCTGATTCCAGGTCCAATAATATGATCACTGAGTTAAAAGAAATGGTTATTAACTTTTCTTTTATATCTCCAAATCTATATCCAAAATGGAAAGATTAATTCACAACTCCACTGCCAAGGTCTTAGAGCAATGGTTTTTTTCAATCCCTCTAACACTAAATCATCCATTTAAAAAAGAAAAGTCAGCCAGTGAATAAGCATTTATTAATTACTCACTATTCTTCTGGCACACTGTTAAACACTGGAGATCCAAAGAAAGGCAAAAATTGTAGGCCCTTCTCTCAAAGATCTCACAATCTAATGGGGTCGATAGCATATAAACAACTATGTACCTAGAAGATGTATTGAGAATAGATTAAATATAATCTCAGAAGAAAGGCACTCACAGTGGGAGAATCAGGAAGGGATGCTTTTAGAAGTTGGGATTTTAGCAGGTTCTCAAAGAAAGTCAGAGAAATCATTAGTTGGAGTTCAAGAGGAATAGCATTCCAGTTAAAAGGGAGAGCCTCAGAAAAGGCTTAGAATGAAGAGATAAGAGTGTCATGTCCCAAAAGAGCAAGAAGGCCTGGAGATAATAGGAAAACCCTGGAGGTTATTGAGAGGAGGTGTGTGACAAAATCAGACATGAACTTTAGGAAAATCACTTTAGAAGCTAAGTGGAAAATGGATTGGATTAGGGCAGAGAAAGCAACCAGAATGCTACTACAACAGTCACAGGTGAAGGGATAAGAGCCTGCACCAGGATGATGGCCATGGAGTGGATACATATTGTGATGTTAGAAACAACAAAACTTGGCAATAGATTGGATAAGTGGATTGAGAACAAGAGAGTGGTTGAAGGTGGGGCCAAGGCTGTGAACTAGAGTGACTGGGAGGATGATGGTGACTTTAATTTTAATAGGGAAGTTAGGAAGAGGCAAAGGTTTGGAGGAAGGGGAATGTTTACTTTGAGATACCTACAGGGTATCCAAGTGTGAGTTGTCTAAAAGACAATTGGTAATAAAAGCCTGGAGTTCCAGAGAGAGGTCAGAGCTGAATATGCAGATTTGGGAATTATCTGTCTGTAGATGATATGGGAAATGTTGAGATCACCAACTGAGATATTAGAGAGAAAGAAGAGGGCCTAGGAGAGATCTTGGAGAACAATGGATATAACCTAGATGATCCAAAAAGAGCAATAGGACAGGTAGGAAGAGAATGAAGGCACAATATTTCAGGGGTGTGCTGGAGTTAGTTTTAACCAACTCAGGAGAACAAATTGTTAAATTTCGAATGTGAGCTTTTACACCTTGTAAATGTCAAATGCTACAAAATGGGGCTTGGTTTATTATTTAGTTAGCTGTCTCGATTTAATAAAGTGATGGAAACATGGTAATAATGATTAAACTCAGAATGTGTCCTGCATACATTTTTTTTCCTCAAAGAGCCAATTGTTAAATATTTACAAGCACACCCATGAGTATTGTCACAAAAAAACTTAAAGAAGAAAGTGTATGTAAGAGACAAAGGTGGTTCACAGTGACGAATGCTGTAGAGGAGGCAAGAAGGATGAATATTGACAAAAGGCCATTAGTTTTGACAGTTAAGAGAGCATTGATATCTTGGAAGATAGCAGTTATGTTGTATGATGAGATTGGAAACCAGATTACAGAGGATTTACATTGAGAGAGACTTTAGAGAGGAATTAAAGAAATGTAATGTTGACAGCTTTCTCAAGGAGCTTAGCCATAAAAAGAAGAGACTGGTCAATAACTCAGAGATTATAGGACAAAGTGAGCTTTCTGGGGTTATGTTTGTTTTTAGGAGGAAGAAGACATAAACATAATTTTAATTAGCAGAGGAGACAGTAGCTAAGGAGAAAATGAAGACTAGAGGAAGAGTGAGAAATCTGCTGGAGAAGGTGGAATGGTATTGGATCAAGGATTCCTATAGAGGAATTATGTAACAATGATGCTACTTGCCAATGCTGTGTAAGGCCAATAATACTAGCACACAGGAGGGCTGCTAACATAGATTCTTTGATCTGCTTTTCTAAGGAAAGCAACTTTAAGGGGTTTATAATCTCACTTTAATTAAACATACATATATCATTCACTTAATTCAGGGGAAAAAGTCAGCACCCTGAACTGCAAAGCAAATCCAGACAAAAATTACAAGCAGAAATTACGCAAACAGAGCAAAATAACACAAACCAGCAGACAGGCTTCTAGCTGTCTGTCCATAGCAACATATACATAGTTACCAGGGAGAGAAACACCAACATCTGGGCTTTCAAAGCCAAGGAGCTCCTTAACAGCTACCCAGAGTCTAGTTTGTCAAAATCATATGAACACTCTTCCAATGAGAGTGCCCCCAAAGCGTAACCTCACGTCCTGAAGTTCTGACAGTTCTTGATTCTCAATTCTCACTTCTGAGTTCAATGGCTATCCTCTGGGTATATATACCCTTTATCAGGGTGTAAGGGCTTCACGTCTCTTGGGGGCTTCACATCTCTTGTGACTTAAGTAGCAAAAGGATGTGGGCCTTCCTACAAACAAAGGCAAGACTCAATCAAAGGCACTTAATTGCCTTAGTGCTAAAAAGCACTCCAAAAGAAAAAACAGTAAAAAGTTCCACTTTGCTTGCCCTTATACCTGGACAAGGAGAAAGACCACCTCTTTATGAGAGATGGGTAAAAGAGGAGATAGTGGAGAAGACATATTGGAGATGTGAAATGATGAGAAAAGAAGAAGAGCTTTTTCCTTATGGCCTCAGTTTTTGAGTAAAGTATGAGATTTGGTCATCTGAGAAGATGGAGAGAAAGGGTGCAATAGGAAGCTTGATGAGGGATGAAAAGATTTGCAATAGCTGCTGTAGTGAGTAGGAGAGTATAGTGATGAGAGTTATAAAGAGCAAGTGGATCTAGATTATTACGTTTTGTGAGTAGAGTTGTGAGGGGATGAGAATGAGAGTGTGTGTTGTGGGAAATAGGGAGTGAAAATTATACCATAGCAGGGCAGGGTTCAGAATCAAAAGGATTAGGCGAGTATGAGAGTTTAGAGGAGGTGTGAGTATTCTAACTATGCACAGTATGAGTGGCTAGAGAGAGATCAATTGAGAAAGGAAGGAAATCAGACTTATTCAGTGTTCTCCCTCAATGTTGATTTGGGGTACATTAGTAGGCAGGAGTAGGTGGAGTCATGCAGGTAGGAGCAGGTCAAGCTACTGACACTGGGAGATAAGAGGTGGCAGTGAGAGGTGAATCTAGTGCAGGGAGAGCCTCAGGAGTACTGCAGAAGGCCAGAGGTTTTAATTCCTCTGTGGAAGGCCCTAGACTGAAGAGACCCTGAGGTAGATGGCCTAGATAATGGCAACATCCAGGTGTCTTTGTCAGTTTCTTTTAATAGTTATAATTTATATAATGAATTTTTTTCATAAGATGTGTAATAAAAAAAGATGATTGCACATAAAACTACAAGTCTATTATGTACAACTTGCTATTCCTTTAAAATATGTAATAAAGTTATCATGTAAATTTCTTTTTCCTTCCCTTCCCTTACCTCCCCCCCCAATATGGCTACCAGTAGTCACAAATAGGTTACACATATATCTTTCTCTGGATATAGGTAGCGTCTTTCTTCATATGTCCTTTACAGTTTATTTGGGTATTTATAATAGTCAAAATAACTTATTCGCTCAGTCATTCTTAAAACAATATTGCTGTTACTACATACAGTGTTCTCTTGGTTCTGCTCATTCTGTTTTTTGCCAATTTTCATAAATGTAAACTAAAACCCCATAGTTGCATTAATTTTTATTTCTCTTATTATTTCTGATTTGAAATAATTTTATGATCATTTAGATTTTACAGATCTTTTGAAATCATCATGTCCTTTACCTACTGGGGAATGGTTTGTGATTATACATTTTTGTGTCCATTCCCTAAATATCTTTGATATCAAATTTTACCAGCGATATTTGATACAAATTTACCCCAATTTGACTTTTTTCTTTTTAAACTATCTTCATTAATTTTTTCCATGAAAAATCATTTTATGTAGTTTGAGTTCTTTATTTTGACTTTTATAACTGCTTCTATCCTTTGTTTCATTAAAAATTCCCCCTATTCATAGTTATGAAAGATAAATCCTCTCTCTCTCTCTGCCTCTCTTTTAAATTATATGATCATGTTCTCAAGACATTTTGAATTTAATGTGTTATATCTTATAAAATAATAATAAAAAACTAATTTATT
Source organism: Phalanger gymnotis (assembly GCA_028646595.1). Taxonomy (NCBI): domain Eukaryota; kingdom Metazoa; phylum Chordata; class Mammalia; order Diprotodontia; family Phalangeridae; genus Phalanger; species Phalanger gymnotis. The sequence goes on from CM053622.1 coordinate 104,132,774, forward strand.
TTTACTTTTCTAAGCAATATTCCTTAAATACAGAATTTTTCTCCAAATAATTAATATCCTTGGAGTTAGAAAACATTTGGTTATTATTCTTGATTGCTTCATATTTTTTATCTACTTAGTACTTTTCACTAATCTACTCTTTTTAAAAGAGTAGTAAATAGATTAAAAATAATTACTACCAAAAATTACTACTTTTAAATATGGTAAAAAAAAAATGCTTCTTTCATTCCTACTTTTTTGATCACTTCCCTTAAGATTCTAGACCTTTTGTTCCTCCAAATGAATTATGCTCTTGCTGGTGAATAGTATCATTCCCATAATTTGATTGGTCTGGCAACAAATCTATAAATTAAATTCATATGTATTGTCATTTTTGTTGTACTATCGTGGCACACATATGAGTACAGAATAGTTTCCCATTTATTTGTTTTACTTTACATATGTAAAGAGTGTTTTATAGTTTCATTATATCAATCTTGCATGTGTCTTAGTAGATGAACTTTCAGCTATTTTATGTACTTCTAGGCATTTGAATGCCTCCCCTAGTTTTTAATATTAGCCATTCTGCATAATTCCACAAAGTTTGCTGAAAGAAATCATGCCTGTAAGTTCTTTTAGAACCCCAGAGCACTTTAAAGTATGTTATAGAAGATTTTAGTGTATTCAGAACAACACTGCTATTGTCTCTTTGCCTTTCTTGGACTTCAATTCACATTTAACTATATTTTCCTGCTCTTTTCAGTCTAAAAAACCTTTTTCCTTGACAAAAAAATGAAAGAAAATAAAAATTTTAAAAATTTAGTTCTCCTTCCTTTCTGTCTTCCATATTAAAATACCCATCGCAAGCATGAAGCTTATGTCTTCCTTGTTCTTTCTCTGAATGCAGATTTGCTTTTAAACCTTTTTTTAAATTATTTTCATCCTTACCATGTTTTAAAAACTCCATTCTGGAGTCCAGTTTTCTTCAAAAAGGTAAGGACAGAAAGAGAGGGGATGAAAATCCTACTAGAAAACAGAAGAGATAAAGAAAGAAAAAAGGATTGTGTGGTTAAAAAAAAAAAACTTCTCTGAGTTTTTAGACTTAGCCTTTATTTCCCTTTTCTAGACCATTTCTGCTTCTTCTTTAGAGAAGCTAAGCTCCATCTTCTTCAAGAAGTGTTGAGGTTGAGCTAGAAAATAGTAGCTACTAACCAAGCTCCCATGATGAGAAGCAACATTCTCAAGACTTTCTGGTAAGATCGTTCCTATGCTGAGAGGTTTAACATAGAACTGCTTTAGATTCCCTAGCAGGCTGATGCATCCTCCTCCCAATGTGTTGAGGAGAAAGGGAATTAGTTGGGAGAGTTCCCAGGGGACGTAGCTGGAGTCAATAATAGGTAGATAAATAGATAGATAGATAGATAGATAGATAGATAGATAGATAGATAGATAGATAGATAGATAGATAGATAGATAGACAGACAGACACAGACAGAAAGATAGGTGATATATAGACAGATAGATAGATAGATAGATAGATAGATAGATAGATAGATAGATAGATAGATAGATGATGGATAGATAGATAGAGAGGTGGATAGATGGATAAATAAGGTAAATAGGATAGAAAGATAGATAAAAAGATAGATACAAAGAATGAAAGTACATTTAATAAGTACTTAGTATCTAGCATGTGCCAGGCATCTTGCTAAGTGCTGGTGATACAAATTCAAGCAAATAAAACAGTAGGAGCTTTTGATTCTGATGGGGGAAAGCATTTTAAGGGGAGCTAGAAAGTAAAGAGAAGAGACAGTGTATAGATCGAGATTAAATTCCCAGGCTTTTCTGAGTTATTATATTCTATTTAATGTCCTTGTTCTGAATTCATGGTCATCTGCTTGGATCTAGTAAAAGAAGCATCAGTGAGGACTCATAAGTTACATATTCGAATAGGCCATCATAGGTAGAGAGGCAGTAGGTATTTCAGTTACCTAAATCTAACTACCTCATTTTACAGATAAAAATAAAGACTGAGGTCAAGATATTTTAACTAACTTAGCATCACAGTGATAGTTAGTGGCAACCTATATTGTTTTGTTGTTGTTATTGAGTCATTTTTCAGTTATATCTGAGTTTTCATGACCCTCAATTAGGGATTTCTTTACAAAGATACTAGAATGGTTTGCTAATTCCTTCTCCAGCTCATTTTATGGATGAGGAAACTGAGGCAAACTGGGTGAAGTGACTTGCTAGTTAAAGATACAGCTAGTAAGTGTCAGAGGTCAGATTAGAACTTAGGAAGCAGAGTCTTCCTGACTCTAGACCTTGCACTCTACCCACTTTGCCACTTAGCTGCTGAACCCATATTATCCAACTCCAAATTCATTCTTTCCAGTGTGCCATGCTAATTCACATGATTATCACAACTGTACCAGAGTTCTTAGTTGAGTTGGGGAAGGTTAAAAGAAGGGACCATGAGTGTTCCACACCAATTCTTGGGTAGATGACAAATAGAGCTTATTCTTCTGTGAAGTTCTCTGTTTTTACTTGGCAGCAGTTTGCAAGCACATGACAGAGGTGAAGAAATTTATGATACAAATCAATCACGACTGTGTCATTTTACAGATATTTTAGCAAAGTAAGCTTCCAGTTTGCTTCTGTAACAAAGTATGCATGGTTCCTAAACTAATGTTGATGTCTCTTTGATTCCCTTCTCCACAGAAACATGGATAATCTCTGATATTTATACAGTGGGAGGCATTGTATAACCTCTGCTTAGCAATCATCAGAAAGATTAGATAAAATACTTAAGAGATTAGTGAAACAGAACTCATGCTTTGGCAGATCTATCCTTTGCTGTTCTTAGAAGTAATGTCCCATTTGCTATTTTTTTTAAACAAAGATAAGATTTTATTTTATTCTTTTTTTACTTCTATCAGTTACAATTATTTACACACACATACATACATAAACATATATATATGTGTGTGTATATATATATACACACATATATATATATATATACACACACACACATATACACATACACACATATATGTTCTTCAGGCTTGATACTCATCTTCCAAGAAACACTTAAACTATTTTTCCTTTTCTCATTTCAGAATTATGATATCCTCCATTACAATAAATCCTCCATGGAATCTTCCATTACAATAAAATTTGAACATGTTTAGCCCCTTCTGTATTCTGCACTCATCTGTTTAAAAAGAAATGAAAAGAAAGATGAACAAATCTGTCTTAATCCTCAGATTCTGCTATCGTATTCCCAAAGGACCCCATCTCTCTTTCTTCTTTAATCTAGTACAGATATAACTAAAAGGACACTTGGCCATTGGCTAAAATTTTGGGAGGTAAAAAATGAAGCTTAATATTTCTCTTAGTTCTTCCAAATTAGATCTCTTTCTCACTTCCTTTTTTTTTTTTTTTTTGTAGATTTCCCAATGCTCCTTTCTCTGAGTTGTTTATACTTCCTAAAAGCCTCAAAGCTATTGCTTATGTTACTCCTTAAAGCTGTATCTAACCACACTGGCTGTTGCTACCCACACCACTATTTGGAAATGAATTCAAATCAAGACCTTCTAAATGCTTTATGAATATCTCCTACTCGCCTTCAGTAAACCTTCCCTATAGTTTAAAGCTTACCATCAAAACACATAAAGATTTCCCTAGTTATGCATCCCTTCCAAGTCAAAATGTTTTCATTGTTTTTTATACATAGTACTTCCTAATACGCACAATCAAGTATTATGATCAGAGGTTCTTATATGTTTAACCAATGCAATATTTTTGGAAGTGCAGCCTAGGACAGTATTTGGTCATAGAATGTTGTTCCACAAAGTAATCGCTGTCTGATCAGGTTTTAGATATGGTCCTGTAGTCTCCAGATTTGTTTAAACACAGGTGTTTCAATTAATAAAATCATCATCATGGTATCTGGCCAGTTTCTCTTCAAGCATATCATAATTTCCTCTTCCTCTTTTGTAAAATTGTTTTTTAGATATGTAGTTAGTAGTTACAATAAATAGAATTAGCCCTCTAGGTTACTCTGTAAACTCTTGGGTTTCTTATTATGCATTTCTTTTTCTTCCTAAAAATGAATCAACAAATTGTTTTAGTTGTCTGTCTTTACACTTCAGTTCAGTGATTTTACTTATGATTTAGATAAATCCTGAAAATGGGGCAATTTTTCCCTTATTTTAAAAGGGTCAAACATTAGATTCATGGGGAATTTTAAAACAAAGTCTCAGCAACTAGGACAGAGGGGTGAAATGTGAAGGTTTTATGTCACCTTTTCTTGCTAGTCCTTCCAAAAAAGGTGAGGAGAGGGGAATCTTAGGCCTGACATTCCCCTAAGAAGGGCTGAAGATTTTTGTGGTACCAACAAAGGCATCAAGGTCTTCAGGATTCAGAATGAGAATGGCTCACAGGTCCCAGTCTTTTTTTTTCTGAGTTCCTTTTTTTCTATTTGAATTAATGTACTGTTTTAATTTTCATATCTATAGAATATTTTCAGTATTCCAATTATTTTAAAATGTTCCTGTGTAACATTCTAGTATATTTTATGACTACTATGGTCTTGGTTTAATTTGGAGCACTATATTGAGAACTTGATAATTCTAAAGTTTGAGCGATGTGGTTTTTTTTTTAACTTATTGAGTACCTTGAATTCAAGATGGAATATAATTGTGCTTTAAGAAATGGCAAACAGGATGATCTCAGAAAAACCTAGAAAGACTTACATGAACTGATGCAAAGTGAAGCGAGCAAAACCAGGAGAGCATTATACATAGCAACAGCAATATTATACAACGAGGATCTGTGAATGACTTAGCTATTCTCAGCAATACAGTGATCCAAGATAATCCCAAAGGACTAATGATGAAGCATAAAATATGCCTCTAGAAAAAGAACTTATATTGTTTGAATAGAGACTGAAGCATGCTAATTTTCACTTTTTTTCATTTTTTTCTATTATTTTAGTCTTATTGTACAAAATGACTAATACGAAAATGTTTTACATAATTCCACACTCATAATCTATATCTGATTGCTTACTATCTTGGAGGGGGACATTGACATTAGGGAGGGAGGGATAGAACTCAAAACTTTAAAAAAAAAGTTTAAAAAAACTGTTTCAGCATGTAATTGGGGGAAAATGAAATATATTAAATTTAAATTGCTTTTTAGCTATGTAGTTAATAGTTAGAAAAGCATTCTTGTCCTATTCAAAAACCTATGGTTGCACCTCAGTTGCCTGCAGTATGAATTGCCACCTCCTTACACTGGCATTTAAAGACTTCCACAATTTGCTTCTGAACCTACCTTTCTAGCCTGCTCTTTCTAACTACATTCCAGCCAAACTGGAGTATCAGGCATTTCCTGACATCATAGCTTCATTTTCTATCTCTATCCATTTGGATTAACTATCTTCTGTTCTTGGAAAGCTTCTTTCATCTTTGCCTCTTGGAATCTTTGTCTTTCTTAAGGGCTTTACTCAGGTGCCATCTCCTCTATTAATCTACCCACCCCCTCCCATCTAATAGTATTCATTTCTTCTCATTTTTCCTTAAGTCTGAGCACATGTGTGTGGCACCCCATCTTCCCAGTAGACTGTAAGCTCCTTAAGAACAAGGAATTTTTTTTTTCTCTTTCTATTCCTCAACCCCTAGCACAATGCCTTGTGTATAATAGGTGCTCTGTGTATGTATGTATGTATGTATGTATGTATGTATGTATGTATGTATGTATACGTGTATACATGTGTATGTCTATGTATGTATATGTAGAATGTATGTGTATAGACAATAATTGTAGCTAAAAATTACCTAGTGCTTATGATGTCCCAGGTACTATGCTAAGTGTTTTACAATTATTATCTTATATGATCCTCACAATTACCCTGGGAAGTAGGTGCTCCAGGGAATAAAAATGCCTTTTTTTTTGTAGCCCTGGGTCTCAGTGCACCTCCTAGCACACAGTAAGGTTCTAATGTATGCCAATTGATCAACTGACTGATTTGATAATATAATCCAACTTTAACCAATGTATTACTGCTCATATGCCTCCCATGGAAAGCCACATGGTTCATTGTTTTCCTTACCCCTTGTCTTGATACTTAAGATGAAAGGAGGGATTATCTTGCTTTTAACTAACAGCAACTTCAAACAGTCAAGCACAGAAATATAGTTCGGCAGACCCCTGGCTAGGATAAGAAAAGAGAATTTTCATTTCCCTTTAGAAAAATGATGAACTCCTCTGTGCTTGATTTAAGCTTAAAGTGATACAAGTTAATGGAAGAAAATCCTGGAAAGGTTAACCCCGATGGTTATTTAACTGATGCATATATACATTTCCTGAGGGAGGCAGACTGTGCTCTCACTTCTTCTAATCATCATATCTCAGAGTAGAAAGATCCCCAAGTTAAAGTCTCTTCTCTCTCACCATGATTTCTGTACTTTGAACGAATTTGGGCAGCCAAATTGTACTGCCAAAATCTTTCATAACAGAAATACAAGTCATTTTGGCTTGTTGTGTTTTCTAAAAGAATAATAAAAAAAAAAATTCTTCACTAATATCCTGTTCCAACATCTAATGCTGGGTTCTGTCAAATGATTGCAGTAGAATGCAATCACTATCAGGTTCTCCAAAGTTGTAGAGGTTTGAATAGGAACTGAAGATGGATTGAGTATCTAGTGAGGGGTTAATGGATATTATTAGATTTGGAATCAAGAAGACTTGGATTTGAATCCTGTCTCAAATACTCACTAGTTGTGTGACCTTGGAAAAGTAACTTAGCCTCTTTCAGCCTCAGTTTCTTCATCTATAAAATGAGGATATTAATACCCCATAAGGGTGTTTTGAGGACCAAATGCAAAAGAGAACACATGCAAAGTACAATGCAAACCTTCAAGTACCATATTAATACTAGCTAGCTTTTGATGGCCGGCTTAGGATTACTTTAGCTAAGTTTATAGAGGTTCATTCCCAGAAGTTTGGCCACTTGGTGAGGAAATTTTCTGGCCTCAGAAGCTCATGAAGATGAATGATTAAGGTCTCTGCATCCAACATAGGAAATACCTATGCTGATGAAATCAGCAGTCTTTTAAGGTATGGAAAAAGAAATGACAATAACATGGTACAAAGTTGAATATTTTCATGGAAACAAAATTAATATTAGAACTCAACTGAGAAGAGGAAATAGGACAAAAGTGGAATGTCTGCAGAAGAAACAGTAGGTGGATCACCCTCCAATCCTCCAGTAGCCCTGCGATCTTATCAATGAGGGCATTCCTTCTAATGATGCTTGTTACGACCCAACCTTGGATGCTTATCCTGTGTGATACCTCGTATCATAAAATCATGGATCTAGAGCTAGAAGGGACCCAGTATCCTTTTAATCAACTACCCTCATTTTGCAGAGGAAAATAATAAGGCCCAGGGTGGTTGAGTGATTTAACCAAGGTCACAAAGATAGCAACTATCAGAAAGAAGATTTGAACCCAAGACCTCATTTGAACCTCCAGAGCCAATGTTCTTTCCACTGCCCCATGTTGCCTTTATAATCTTGGCTATATTTTCCCATAAGTCTACTACAAAGGTGCACCCAACCTTCTGGGAGCCTTCCTCTTGCTCTCTCAATGTGATTGTTCCCAATAGAATACCAGGGTACTTATTGTTTATTCCTCAAGTTATTACATAATCATCCCATCTATTTTCTTCCGGCTTATTTATTTCTTTGATGACTTCCTTCACACTGCTTCTCCTGCATAACTCCTCTTTACAATGGGTTGCCACCTGTCATCACACTCCACCCTCCACTTCCCAGTGTGCCTTTCACATTGCCTTTGGATAATCTTTGACTTCAAGTATTCAGATATTATAGTTGCCTCAAAGATCATTAGGCTGTCAGGGATTTTAGAGATCATCTGGTTAAACTCATTTGTTTTATGGGTGAAGAAACTGAACACTAGAGAGCAGAAAAATGACTAGTTTAAAAGTAGTGAGGGAATCTTCATTTTTACTCACCATCTTACCAGCCCACAAGGAGTACAATTTATTTACCTCTCCCTTCCAATCCTTCAGGCATTGGAAAGCTGTCAATCCCCCTTCAGCCTCCAGAGTCTCTCAAGGGATCCCTGAACCTATGCTGTACTAACCCTACAGTTCTCTAAGGGTGTTCTATGGTAGAATAAGAGCCTAATTTTGTTTCTACAATTCTTCAACAAGTCATAATTTCACATCCCTAGGTGATAATTTGAATAGCTCTTAAAAGCTTGAGAAATACTTAACAACCATTTCATTTGAACTTCATAATGACTGTGTGTGGCAGGTATTGCAAGCATTATTTTTCCTCTTTTTTTTCTTTTTAACAAATAAGGAAACTGAGACTCAAAGATGTAAAGCAATTTGCCTGTGGTAACAAATGCCAGAGGTGGGACTGGAACCATGATTTTTTCAACTCCAGATCAAGGACTCTATCCAAGTTTTCTGAGGGGGAACATTTTCTCAGTAGGAAAATGTGCTTATCTTAATGTTAAATGATTTTTGAAACACTCTTTTGATGTGCTAAAAACTCCTAATGAGGACAGCTAAACAAACAAATCATTATGTCAGGAAGGAAATTGAAACAGAAAAATAATCACTCTTTTATTGATTCTTGGCAGATGAGGCATTAGCCAGGACTAGGAAGGTTTTGCCTTCCCATCCAGACTGGACTACAAGCTTCTCTAGGGCAACAACTATATATCGTTTTCATTGAATATCAGAGTAGACAATCAATAAATGCCTTTTATCCAACAAGCTTACTGACCCTTCCTGAAATCTCTTTTACTCCCCTGTCTGCCACATACTTCTGGGCTGGGGGCAGAGGGCAAGCAAGACATCAAAGAATTGCCAAAGATTTTTTTTTTCTGATGTGCAGGGTCCAAAAAGCCACTGATGCCTCTTTGATCTCTGATTCATCCCACCCTCTACACACCACATTGCAAAGTTTCCTCAGCTTGGCCTGGACCCCGTGAGAATTCTCCCTGCCTCCCTTCCAACCTCAGACAAATTCCCAGTGATGTCCTGTTCTGTATTAACTAAGCTAAACAACAGTGAACACCTCCAGCTGGCTCATTGTAAGGCAACAATCATAGTCTTCTTCCTCCCATGACGTTGGAGCAGAAAATAAATATGTTGGTGACTTTGTTCAAGAGGCAGCTGGAATACAGTTTTCATTTCAGCTTCACACCCTGATTTCCCTTTAACTCAGAAACGGACTAGATGTGAGGACTGGTCTTTGTGGGGACTATTTGGGAGTCTTTCTGAAGATCTATTGACTCGAGTTTACTTTTTTGTGAGTTGTACATATTCCAGTAACCAAACCAGTCCTTTTTATTGACACCCTTGTGTCAAAAGTAAAAAAATGTAAAACTGGCAATAACTAATCTACCTAGACAATGACATATCTCCTAAAGATTTTTAATTTTAACAAGTAAGAACTACTAGCAAAAATTCTTTTGAGAAGAAGGGTTTTGGATCTGGTTTTGAATTTTAAAAAGTCTATATTTTATAATCTCTCTTCCTCATGGACACAATGCCAATTAGAAGAAATGAACTTAAATTGTAACAAGAGAGAACTTGGTTGGATATAAAGAAAAACTTCTTGAATTCAAAGATAAACATTCGAATGTATTTTTGAATAACTATGAGTTTGTAGAATCTCTAATGATATAAAAGGGAAAGATAACCATGGATATGTGTGCATATATGCACATACACACCATATAAGCTAATAAAAACACATATATGAATCTGTATATGTGTGTATACAGATTTGCATTGTATACAGATGTACTCCAATATAATTGGTTTCCTTATAGTCCTATATATTTTATGCATTTGAAAGCATTATCCTGAGAACTGATCCATAGATCTCACCAGATTAACAATGGGATATATGACACAAAAGGTTTAAAAGGAAAGGAGGAGGAGAGGGAGTAAATACGTGAGTGGATTAAGATGGTAAATATTTTCTGATGTTAATACATTGGACTCAGGTATTTCAAAATAGACTTGTCTCTTGTCTTGCTTTTAAACACATTATAGCACTTGGAATGTAGAACATGTAATTGTGTCTCAGGAGGTGCTAAAGACCAGGCTACATAGACTTAAGCATGGAGAAAAAAACATGTGTGATCTGGCCAGACCAGAAGTAGTGGGAAAGGCTTCTAATTCTATTTAATCTAACAAACATTTCTTCAGTATCCATTATAAGCAAAGGGATATTTTAAAAGATGTAGCTTTTCTCAGGGCTCATCTTTCTTTGTTCTGCACTTTCCTACTCTTGGATCCTTTCTGGGTGGTCAGGGAAACAGGTGTTTGCTTCCCCCTTCCTTTCTTTAGTTTATCTCTGGTGGTTCTGTGGAAGGCCTGGTTGTGCTTGGTACAGGTATTAGGAAACTAGCTCCATCCTCTTCCCAGGACCTGGAAAAGTGTCTGTATCTTTAGGGTTATTGTTAAGAATTATATGCTTGATTTATGGAGGTTATTTTTTATGGATTTTCATGTTTTTGCTGCTCTAAAAAATTTCCCTAAAGCCCATGTGCTTACTAGGCCTCATTAAATATCTATCTTCCTGTCCCCCCTTAAGCAGAATGGTCTGCTTATTAAGTGAGTTCAGCCAAGTGTCACAGTCACCTGATTTCATAATTTGAAGGGACCCTAGAGGCTATCCCTTTCAACCTATACCTGAACAAAACTCCCCTCTCCAAAATTTATAAATGGTCATCCATTCTTTGATAAACTCCTAGCACTTAGTATAGTACCTGGCACATGGTAGATGCTTAGTGAATGTTTATTAATGGATTGTTTATGTATAGAAGCCCTTTTTGTCCACTATCTAAAAGATGATGAGTTACTGGGTGAGAAAAAGGGAGAATCAGATGAACCTGAAAATCTTTTCCCATATGTGAAGTATTAACAAGAAGTGACTTTCATTGGATGGATTGAGGCCATTCAACATGAACTTTCTCAGTCCCCTTTTTACCATTCTTTGAACTTCGGCTTGTCTTGCGTACTTACTTCTGTTCTCAGAATTGCTGTGTCTCATTTCTTGAAGTCTAATTTCTCATCTCTCTTCCCCTCAGGCATCTTGACTAATAATCACCTACCCAGAAACATGCAGCATCTCACAGTTAGAAGGGAACACAGAGGTTCACCCAGGTAGTATATGCTGTATCTGAATAAGAACTTCCTCACTCCCTATATCTATTTTTGTATGTGCAGGACCTCTCTGACAGTCTGGTGAAGCCTATGGACCCCTTCTCAGAATAATATTTTTAAATGAATAGAATAAAACTCATATTAATTTTCTTACCTCTTGATTTTTCTTATACCTTACTCCCCTCTGTGGTGATGCAGCCACACTGGCTTCTGGATCATAGTGGTGTTCTTCAAACACAACACTCTATGCCCGGACTGCTATGCATTTTCATTGGTTGTCCCCAAAGCCTGGAACATTCATCCTCCTCATGTCCACTTCCTAGCTTCCCAGACTTCCTTCAAATCTCAGCTAAAGTACTCCCTTCTACAAGAGACCTTTCCTGGTACTACTTAATCCTTCTGCTTTCCCTCTGTAATAGTCTCCAATTAATCCTGTCTAGGTCTTGTTTGTGTATGTTGTCTTCCCCCTTCAATGAGAGACAGAGAGCTCCTTGAGAGCAGGGATTTTTTTTGTATTGTTTTGTTTCTCCTTTCTTTGTATCCCCAGTGCTTACCATAATACTGGGCATGTAATAGATGTTTCATCAATGCTAACAAACTAGGAAATCAAGTATATTTAAAGAGTCATCAAAATATTTAAAAAAAAAAGTTCACAGACATGAGTTTAAGAACCTGTGATCTACAAATTCACCAACAAATGGTAAAGGTTTTGTTTGAAGACCTCCCTTTGGGGGGGAATTCATTACTTCCTGAGGCACCAAGTCTAAATATGCTCCTTTATATCTTCCACACAATATTCTGAGTTTTTCTCTTCATATGCTCCAAGGAGAACATAGTGAGTCTAATTTCTTCTCTATGAAAATCCTTCTAACATTGGATATCATTTTCCTGATGAGTCTTCTCATCTCTGGACTAAATGCTTTTCGTTCCTTTAATGGATCTTTATCTTTAAGGACTCTTCATTGCCATTTAAAAACATTAATATGAAATGGAATGAAACCTAGAAAACAGGTAACATGCTCAACAAATGGGGTCCCCAAATTTAATAACATTAAAATTGATTTCAATTCGATTAAATTTTGGTAAACATTTATTTAAGAACTACTCTTTGCAGAATACTGCGCAAGTCACTAGGGACTCAGAGAAATAAAATAAACAAAAAAGCCCTTACTCTCAGAGAACATGCATGCTATTGGGATGATAGGTTATAATATGTAAACAGAGAAAGACACATCAAGAGGGGAGCAGAACCAGGAGATCATTATACACAATTACAGACACACAGTATCTGTAAGGACTAACTTTGATAGAACTGACTTCTCTCATCAATGCAAGGTTCAAAGACAGTTCTGATAGGGTCATGATGGAAAAAGCTAAGCACATCCAGAGACAGAATTATGGAGAATGAATGCAGATTGAGGCAAACTATTGCCCTCTTTTTTTTTTTCCTTCTTTTTTGGCTTTGTTTCTCTTCTCTCATGATTCATTCCATTGGTTACAATTCTTTACAACTGGACAATTATGTAAAGAAGTTCAATGTTAAGGTAAATGTAGAACCTTGGATCACATGCCGTTTGGGGGAGAACGGGGAGGAGAGGGAGGGAGAGAAAATTTGGAACCCCAAAACCTGTGGAACTGAATGTTGTAACCTAAAAAATAAAAAAAATAAATAAAAAAGAAAGAAAGAAAGACACAACAATTTGAGCAAGGAGAGAACAATAGCAAATACTGGAGTCAGGAAAGAATCCTCTAAACATGTAGGACATGAGCTGATTCTTAATGACAGAGATGATAAAGGCCTGCATTCCAGAAATAGGGAACAGCTTGTGAAAAGGCATCAGGGTCACATACACAGTGACAAATTTGGGGAACAGACAACAGCCAGATTGGCCAGAGCATAGAGTGAGAGAGGGGGCAATAATGTGAAATAAGTCTGGAAAGGTGTGTTGCAAACAGATTGTGCTGGTTCCCAAGGGACTTCCAAGAATTATTGTGCCTCCTAAAAAGCACTTCACTTGCTTCTTAATTTAAAGGATTTAGTCACTGGAGAGAAGAGGTCTCAGTATGACTACTATTATTATATTTATGGCTATTGGCCCCTTTTTAGTTTTCTATTACACAGGGGAAATAAGACTCAAACCATTTACATGAGGTTGAACTGTTATGGATTTCCACTTCCTGTTAAATCTGGGGATTAAATAAAATGACCTCAGGGAACTCAGCAAAGTTTTCTAAAGACATAAGTCCATGGACTTAATTTTTATACTCTAGAGGAACAGCTGGAAGGACAGATGCTGTGGAGTTTAATCAATTAAGCAGGCATTTATTAAATGCCTACTCAATGTACTAGGCATTGTGATAGAGTCTAGGGATACTGAAAGATTTAATAGAAATAGTCTTGCCCTCAAAGAACTTGTATTCTATAAGGGATAGAGGGGATGAGGAGATAAAATATGTCACATAGATGAGCAAATACTAAATATGGGGGGGGAGAAGGAGCAGCAAAGACATGATGCAGGAGATAACATCAGAACTGAACTTTAAAAGTACCTAGGAATTGCAGGAAGGGATAGTGAGAAGGGAATCCATTATAGACAGGAAGAACAGCTTATTCAGAGATAGGAAATGTTCAGAGAAGGATGGTTCAGATGGTGACACCTGAGCTTAGTCTTGAAGAAAGAGAAGCATTTCCTCAGGCAAAAATGTGGAAGCAGTCTATTCTAGACAGAAGGGGTGATATGCACAATTATACATAGGCATGGATGGGTAGGACGTAATATGACTGGAATGTAGAAAGTATGAATGGGAGTACTATGAAATTGGGTAAGATATGGGCAGCTAGGTGGTGCAGTGAGTAGAGCACCGGCGGAATGAGGAGGACCTGAGTTCAAATTCGAACTCAGACACTTGACACACTTCCTAGCTGGGTGACCTTGGGCAAGTCACTTAACCCCAATTGCCCTGCCTTCCCCCCCCTCCAAAGACAAAACAAAATGAAACAAAAAAACAAACAGAAATTGGGTAGGATAATCAGTTAAAGATACCTACTTGGAGGCTTTGAATGCCAGGGAAAGGTATCTGTTGTTTTATCCTGTAGGCAATGGGGAGTCATTGAAGGTTTTGATTAAGGGAGTAATACTATCAGGTTTGTGCATTAAAAAAAATTACCTTTGCCATTATTTCAAGGGTGAACTAGTAGAAATAGAAACTGGAATCAGAGAGACCAGCTAGGAGATCCTTATACTAGCCAAAGCACAAGGTTATGGGACCTGAACTAGGGAGGTAGCATGGAATTAAAGAGAAGGCAATGGATAATGTTTATAGTATCATATTTGTAGAATGATTATGAAGATACTACTATAACATGGTCTATTATTGTTATCAATTTGATCCATTCCCCCAAGACTCAACTCTTCACTTCTCTTTAATGTGAAGGTTCAGAGTCTTTTTGCTTCTATTGCAACCTCTAATATTCAGGCCTTTATTACCCCTCAGAGGGACCACTAGTATAGGCCTAATTGGATTTTCCTACAGTCTCATCCTTTTTCAATCTGTCCTTCACACCGTTACCCAAGTTAACTTTTTAATGCACATTTCTTATTATATCACTTCTCTGATAAAAAAAAAAAAAGTTCAGTGGCTTCCTACTATCTAAATTCCTTATACAAGTTGTCAAAATCTATGTGTGAAACTGGATGACTTGCCATTCCCTTTTCATGTCCTAGAGTTAGTCACCTCCATGCCTCCATCTCCATCAGAACACCTTGATATCTTTTCTTGCTGGGCTGCTCACATGAGGGAGGGCCAGTTGGTCTCTCTCTGTGCAGTCTGGGTCCGTCCTTCCTCCTGGAGCGATCCACCGAGGTCTCGTCATCATGACTGAACAGATGACCCATCGGGGTACCCTTAAAGGCCACAGTGGCTGGGTGACCCAGATCACCACAACTCCCCAGTTCCCCAACACAATCCTGTCAGCCTCCCAAGATGAGACCATTATCATGTGGAAGCTTACCAGAGATGAGACAAATTATGGGATCCCCTAGCGTGCCCTCAGGGGTCACTCCCATTTTGTTAGTGATGTGGTCATTTCCTCTGATGGCCAATTTGCACTCTCAACCTCCTGGGATGGCACACTAAGGCTGTGGGATCTCACAATTGGCACTACCACCAGGCGCTTTGTTGGTCATACCAAGGATGTGCTGAGTATAGCCTTCTCTTCTGACAACTGCCAGATTGTCTCTGGTTCCCGGGATAAGACTATCAAGCTGTGGAACACCCTGGGTGTCTGTAAATACACTGTGCAGGATGAGAGCCACTCAGAGTGGGTGTCTTGTGTCCATTTTTCACCCAACAGCAGCAACCCCATCATTGTCTCCTGTGGCTGGGACAAGCTGGTCAAGGTCTGGAACTTGGCCAACTGCAAACCGAAGACAAACCATATTGGCCACATGGGCTACCTAAACACAGTTACAGTTTGTCTTGATGGCGCTCTCTGCCTCTGGAGGCAAGGATGGTCAGGCCATGCTGTGAGACCTCAATGAGGGTAAGCACCTCTATACTCTGGATGGTGGAGACATAATCAAGGCCCTCTGCTTCAGCCTCAGTCACTACTGGCTCCGTGCTGCCGCTGGGCCCAGCATCAAGATCTGGGACCTAGAGGGCAAAATCATTGTGGATGAGCTTAAGCAAGAAGTGATCAGCACCAGCAGCAAGGCCAAGCCTCCCCAGTGCACCTTCTTAGCTTGGTCCGCTGATGGCCAGACTCTTTGCTGGATACACAGACAACTTGGTATGAGTGTGGCAAGTGAGCACTGGCACTCAGTAAAGGGGTCAATCATAACCCAGATTTTGAAATAAAGACTTTAATTTCTGCCTTTTGAAAAAATGAAATTGCATTTTTTGGATCGATTGATCTGATTTCTCAACTGAGTCCCTGCTCTGAAGATACTTCTGGTACTTCCTGTATCTCTCTGACAAAGGAAGAGGAGGTTTTTTTAGTCTAACAACTGGCAAGTGACTTTTGAGTACAGATTCGTAAGATCAAAAAAGATTGGGCTAGCCGAGGAACATAGGCTTTTGGGGCAGAATCATTGGCTGTGATGTCATGGGAATAGAAAAGGGCAGTAAATATTCATTTCTGGAGTATGTAGGAAGTGGTCATCTTAATGGACAATAAGCTATTTTCTATACAGGAACATGGCACCCTTTTAGTTAGGATCCAGTGGCCCTCAACCAACCTAGACTTTATTTTTATTCTGAATATAACAAAGTGGCATTTCTACAGGCATTGCAAAGATTGTAAACAAAACACAGGCCTTTAATTTCTTCTGAACATCTTTTGACTATTGTTATTAGAAGAGCAGCTTTCTTGGTCATAATCAGATTTTTCAGAGATAATCGAAGCAAAGAATTTTCCTCCCAATCAATTTCTGATTTGTCTAACTTGTCATGATATATTTTCTTTTATCCATTATTCTGAGTATTCTGTATATTTATTTTTATTTAACTTGTGTTCTCAAGTTAACTTTTGGACTCTAAGCTACTCTTGTATACCAAGCTACAAAACCCTAACTTGTCTGGGTGTCCATTTTGTCATAGGTAGAGGAAATAAATAAGCCTTTCCACACTTAAGCTACTTAGGGATGGTGTAAGGATGAAAGTATATTAATATGATAGTTTTGGAAGATAAATGTATGGTGTTTAAGTTAGTAATAAGCTACTTGTTTATCCAACTGTGATTTCAAAGTAAAATTGCAAGTTTATTGGACTGTTAAAAAAAAAAAAAGAACATCTTGATATAACTTCCATCTGGATTTTTTTTTTCCTCAATATACACCTATCAACCATCTTCCCATTGATTAAAACTCAGATCAGATGCTCCTTTCCTATCAGACTTGCTCTATTTTCCCATCCTAGAAGTGATTTCTCCATTCTATGGTCTATTACAGTACTTTGACTTTACTTAAGATGATGGAGCTGGAAGAGACCTGAGAGGCCATATAATTTAATCCACTCATTGTGCAAATAAGGAAATTGAGGGCCAGATTAGAAGTGACTTACCCAAAGTCACACTGGTAGCAAGTATCAGAGGTAAACTTTAGAACCCAAATCCTCTGGCTTCAGAGTCAATGCTTTTCTTATAGTTTGTATCACATGATGGTTTCTATTTTAATTATGCTCCTATTGTGAATAATTATAATTACTTGTCTCCCTCCCTATGCCTTGTTTATCTTCATATCCCCCAAGCATCAAGCATAATGCTTCAAATAATCGATTGATAAGTATTTATTAAGAATCATCTATGTGCCAAGCATGGTTCTGAGTTTGGGGATTACAAGCACAAAAAATTAAACAATTCCTATTTGCAAGGAGCTTATGTTGATTACATGCTAAACAGCAAGTTTTATGTCTTTGTGCATGTGGTAAATATAAAATGAATAAATAGGAATATAAACAAAGGATTTAAGTATAAGGTTGTTAGGGATGAAAGGCACTAGCAGAGCAGGACTAGGAAAGGCTCAATGTAGATGATGGTGGTTGATCTTTATCTTGAAGGAAGAAACAATCTCTGTGAAGCAAAGGTGAGGAAGAAGTGCGCGGAGATGGGAGATGCTGTACGATGTATGAAGAGCTGGAAATATTTAGCCTGGAAAAGAAAAACATTAGTAGGCTATCTCCAAGAATTCATAGAATCACAAATTTTAGAGTTGGAAGATTCTTCAATGACTGTCTTGGCTGAGTCATATCCAAAAAGAGTGTTTCTTTTCCAATATGACTGACAAGTGGTCACCCAATCTTTGCTTAAAGATTTCCAGTTAAGTCAAGAGTAGTCAAAATCTTCTAAAGTGTCAGGGGTTGTAGTTTTTGGAGAAACTTAAAGATGATAACTTGTTAAAATCAAGTCAGGTGGAGTTCCATGCTTTTGCTATTTCCTGTTTAACAAAGCCACATGGAAGTTGTTTAGACAGGGATCTAACCTAGGATTTAGAGCTAGAAGGAACTCATGAGTCAAGTCCAATCCTCCCACCCAACTGGGAGACCTAAATTATGTTTAGCTTATAAACAGAATGAAGTCTGGATCAGTCTTTGCCTGGGGGTAGAACCTCCTATCCTTGGTCTCCTCCATTAGAATGTAGGACAATCCAACTTATCCTGGAGAAAACTAACCTAATTGAGATGACTTGCCCTGCCCAGATGCCTTGAGGCTGCTAAATCTGAAAATCCAGCAGGACAAGCCAAAGGCTTTTAGCTCATCTTCTCATTAAAAATCCATCAGTCAGGGTTAATTTTCTTTTGTCCAAGGAGTTGGCCTTTCAGAAGGGTTTAAGGTGTTTTGGTTAATTTCTTTGGTTATCAAGAGAAACTACTGACTATCGATTTATGGATTATGGACTAAGCTTAATTAATAAATTGAATATTGATCACCCAGAAATGCTGTCTTGGGGTTTTCATTCATCTTCACATGATAGTTTGAATGCATCTTTGGGAGTCAGTCTCTCTTACTAAAATCTGTCAAATAGATTTTCTCTTAAACTAAAACTCTCTCTGATATCTCATTGTAGAAGTGACATCCAAATCTTGAAATAATGAAAAACATCGATTAACCACTTAATTTGTGTCAAGCACTGTGCCACTGCACTAAAGAGTAGAGATGCAAAGCGAGAACAAGATAGTCTCAGTCCACTAGGTACTTAGATCAAATTTGAAGGATGTAATGTGTAGGAACATAATAATTAGTGAAAAGATTTTTGGTCTGGGAAGTCACAACAGAGAAGTCTACTAACATACCCTTTTCAGAAGCAGTGATTATATTGATGTAGTTACAATTCTGAGAACAAGAGGTGGAGGAATGAGGTGCATGAATAGTGACGGGGTTCTGGAAGGCCGTACCTAGTTCATTTTATTTAGCAAACATTTTCTAAGTGGTTTCTATGTTCCAGGCATTGGAGATGGAAAAAAAATATATCTAACCTCAACAAGCTTACATTCTATTGGGAAAGAAAACTCACTCACTCTCTCTCTCTCTCTCTCTCTCTCTCTCAATGTATATATATATATGTATGTATGTATATATAATATATAGGTGTGTATATGTATGTATATATACACACACAGACACAAACATATATGTGCACACATGTCTACGTTTATATATATACACATGTATACAATTATATATGTATGCATATATGTATATACATATTTACACACACATATATTATATGCAGATGTACAGTTATCCACACATCAGGGGTTAGGGGCACAGCATCCTCACAATCTGGAAAACATGCATAAAATGTTTTGGCCCTCCCTCCATACCACAGAAGAAGTCTGAATTATTATGGTATTAAAAGATAAAACATGTTGACATTATATAATACTGTACATATATTTTATGCATTTCTAAGTTTCTAAACTTTTCTGTGTCATCTGATAACCTTCGTGTGTTGTTTGTGGTTTCTGCAAAACTCCCAAAAAATTCTCATTTAATTTCTTATGCTGATGTATGACATATCAAATCATGAAGGGAAAAGTTGTGATGTGGCAGGGAAAACTGTACTATATATAGATGTTATATGTAAATAATTTCAAGGGGGAAAGTCCAGCTGTGAAATGAAGGCAAGTTCATTGACTATATAATGGGTGAGCAGAGGGTACAGGGTAAGGGTAGGGAAGAGTAAATGCCATATAAGTATTGTTTAATAGCATTAACTATATTTAGCCTGGAGAAGAACAGGGCTGGGGGGACACACTAGCTGTGTTTAAATATTCAAAGAGCTATTATGTGGAAGAGGGATCACGCTTGTTCTATTTAATGTCTCAGAGGATATTACTAGGAGAAAAAGGCAGAAGTTACAAGAAGGAAGAGTTAGGCTTCATCTCTAGAGAAACTTTCTAACATTTTTTTTTAAGTTGGAGAAGAAAAGTGAAGACCTTTACTCATGGAAACTAATCTCTACCAATGCAAATTTTCAGCTTTTCTCTAACTTATAGTCTCTTTGAGTTGCCTGATGTACTAAGATGGTAAGTGGCTTACCTTTGGTTACATACCAAGTATGCATCAAGAACAGGACTTGAACCCACCTTTTTCTGACTCCAAGACCAGTCATCTATACACATAAAATATTTAATGTTTGGAGCAGTCCAGAAGCAGAATGATCTTCCCTGGAATATGTGCAATTCCCTTCATAATGGGTCCAAACAAAGAATAGGTGATTCTTTGTCAAGTAAACTGTAGAGGAAATTTTAATCAGTCAAGGGTACTTCACATGTGTTCTGATATTCTTTCCAATGCTGAGATTCTGTGACTGTATTTAACTTATCCTGAAGAGCAAGCTTTTTAGTAAAATGAAACATTACTGGTTCCTTACTCACATCTGACGTATCCACTAACCGGTATCTTCCCTGCTGTAAACTCTATTTCCATGTTTCTTTATTTGTTTTTAATTCTGTTGGTGGGAATTAGGAACTACAATCATTATAAGATATTTTGATGGACTAACAATACAGTGACATCCTCCCCCACAACCAACTAATGGCTTAGCTATAGAAAGTGCCCATCCCTATTGAAGAAGAAATATAATAAACTATGCAAGAACACAGCATAAGTGGATTATCTTATACACTGCTGTAACAACTCTTTTTGGCATAGGATAAGAGACACCTGCAGTCTGTTCTAAATGGTTATATCAACCTTGCAGTTTTGTCTTAAGGAACCTCTTTCACAGTTGTAAAAGTGTTTGGTCTCCTCCATTTGCCTCCTGCCCTTGAACTGGAACATCTTCTTATTCCAACATCAAACCCTGAAACCTACATAGCAAAAACTGCCCTAGAAGTCCCCTTTAGTCTCTTGAACTTTCTCACTTTCTCTGCCCCACCTCTTTCTCTTGAGAAAGGTTTGACTTATCTATCCTAAGTTGCTGCAGAATGCTGCCCATCTTTGAATACTCTAAGCATGCTTGTAAAGGAGAAAAACTAAATCTGTACCCTAGGAAGGTAAAGCTGCTATCAATGGTTCCATTGGTTTGCTAACATATTTCTTTGCTTTCAATTTGCCCTCCCACATTTGACCCACAGACATCCGACCCCCACGTATGAATATAGCTCTCCCAAGAGTTTCTATTTCTCTCAGGAGAAAAAAATTCCCTGACATGATCAACCAACAGCCAGTCAATAAATATTTATTATTCTGTTTCCCCTGCCAAGGAGGTCATTTCCTTTTGACTGAATATTTAAATACTGTTTATCCTTCCAGCATGAGGCAGAGAATATAGAATAAGAAGGCTTGGTTTTAATCTTATCTCTGCTACGTACTTGTGTGACGTTGAAACTTAGTTTTCACATGTGTGAAATAAGGGCTTTGTTTTATCTGTTGTCCAAGATTCCTTTTCAGCTCTAAATCCTGGGATCCTCCACAAATCTTTCTTTGATTCTTCTGGACTACAATGACCTCTCTCCCAGCCATGAATGTATGGACATATAGTTTACACCATACAATTAATTTAGCCCTCATATCAGTGTCTACTATTTTGTGGCTCTCTATCCTGTGCTCCTGACTAGATGGTGGTTTCTATCTACATTATACTCTTGTGTTCTATTCATAAGAAAGTGGGTGGATTGTTCAATTTGGAGTCTAGAAGACCTAGGTTTGAATCCTGCTTCAGACATTTAGTAATTATGTGACCTAGGTCATCATTTAACATCCCTGAAATTGTATACTTATCTGTAAAATGAGGTAGCAACTGCTTTTCAAGAATATTATGAGGGTGAAATAACACGTATAATATTGCAAACTTTAAAGCATCGTACAAATGTCAGCTTTTGTTTTCATTTTGGACCTGTGCAAGCCCCTTACTGGTAAAAAGTCCTGGTATGGAAACTTGTCCCACTGTTGCAGATTTGCAACTCTCTCTGAGAGTTTCCTGGGGGCATTGAGTGGTTAAATGCCAAAGGCCACATAACTGGCCGTAAGTGTCAGAGGCAGGACTGAAACTTAAGCCTCTTCCAGGCCAAATCTCTTGCTATGCCATATTGCCTCACATTGTTATCATTGTGCCTGGCACAGTGCTGGGCACATAACATGTACTCAGTAAAGGCATTATTTAGTTAATTAACTCATTGAGATTCAACTAACTGATAGTAGAGCTAATTCCACTTAATAAGCCTCATTACAGCAGTGTTTAACTTAATTTGCAGTGTGCAGGAAAGCATAAATCTCAAGATGCTATTCAACCTTTCTCTATTAACTAAGCCCAAGAGCTTTCCCAGTTTGCCTTTGTAATCAAAACAAATACAAAATTGAAAACCAAGGGGAAAAAAAAAATCTCCAGACCTTGGCTGTGGCCTTGATTTAAAAATCAGCCCATCAGACTGGTAATGTTCAGAATGATGGAGCCAACAAAGCTATTTTTCCATCCCCGCCATACAGGAACTCTGGTCTGGAAAATTCAACCCCTTGAGGTAAGAAAAGAAAAAAAAAAGTCCCTTTAAACGAAGGTTCTCAAAGGATGCTTAAAGACCAGGACTGATTTAGAATCTTTTTACTATGTGCACTGAGGCTCATTGAGGCAGTGCCCAAAGACTTTTTAATGCTCTGCTCTTATGGAGAACAATAGTAACATCTTAGACTGAAATGCCACTTTGTTGTTTTTCCACTGCTGGCCTGAATGAATCCTGTGATGGTGTCTATTTGGCCTGAATATGTCTGGAGCAGACCAAACAGGATGCAGGAGAAAGAAACTGGTGTCTTCCATTTTCAAGGGCTTGCTCATTAACGATGCAGTGATGAATTTTCCCTGTTCATAAATCCTACAGCAAACACTTACAGCCATGGCTACGTCTGTCCTGAGGGCCCAAGGAGTGATCGGCAGGCCCTGGAAAGTGACCTGAGTTCAAACACCACGCTCCAGGGGATGACTGCTTCTGAGACTTCAGGTGCCAAGACCCACCAAATTTTTAAAGAAGAAGGTGTAGATTTTGAGTTATTCCTGGAAGAAGAATTGCAAAATCTTGGGTCAGAGTCAACAGATCTACTCTGACGTCTTCCTGCCCTTCATTTATTTTCTAGGGATTTTATGGTCAGGGAAACCTTTGTCAGCCCATGTGTAAAAAAACCCCAGTTCTTACTCCTTGTTTACTGGAGTGTGCTGTTCCTTATTCCCACTACAACTACTACTAATTCTAACGATATTAACAATTTGCAGTTTCTTTCCCCCAATGAGCATGTGGTGCAAATATGATTACTGTCATTTTACAGATGAGGCACAGAGGTGCTTTGAAGTAAAAGGATTTGCACAGGGTTGTATATCTATAATATATGTTGGAAGTAAGATTTAATCTCAGGTTTCCTGATTATAAGTCCAAGGCTTCTTTCACTATGACATAAAAGCCACTATTATGATTACTACTGTTAATTATAACAATCATTTCTTAAGCACAGCTGACATCATCAATCTCAATAACAAAAAAAAATTATTTCATTTTATATATTTTTGTTATCTATGATATATATATATAATATACATAATATATATCACCTTCATTTCTAAATGTATCCTTCCCCCTTCCCTGGAGCAAAGGATTCCTGTAGAAGTAGAGTGGATAAGGTTTGAAAGTGAAAATTAAAGCCAAATTGCATATGTCCTTCAATGCCAGGTGAAGAAAAGTGAATTGAGTCCTTAGAGTAGGGAGCCTTAAATTTTGTTAGACTAGAGCAGGTAGAAGAAGCCAATCAGGAAACCTTTGAAACAGGAAGGGGGTGAGAGTGTGAGGGGCAAGCTAAGACAATGGCAGTTGGAATTAAAAGGAAGGAATGATGTGAGATGCTTTGATGTGGAGGGATCGATGCTAGTTGATGATTACTAAGGAAGACCGTGAAAAAGGACCAGTCAAAGAGAACTCTGAAGTGATTTTAATGAATTGGGGATAAACATTATGTGCTTACTATTTGTAGATAACTGTGCCAGCTTACTGGGGGTCACATCGAGTTTGGCTCACAACAGCCCTGTAATATTGGTAGACAGCGCCTGCCCCCTATGAAACTTACAGATTAGTGGGGAGTTGACACATCCACGGAATACTATAATCGTAAGTACATCAGAAGAGTGTAAAATAAAGTGCTAAATGAATTTCAAGGTAGGAGCGTTTTCCAATCAGAGATATCAGGGAAGGCTTCTTGGGGGTGGCATTTCAGAAGGACCTTCAAAGAATGTGTAGGAATATAATATTTGAGGATCCTGAATGGTCACATTCCAGAAATAAACAACAGCATAAATGAAGGCATGGGGTTGGAGGAATACAAAATGAATTCTTGAGGGAAAAAAAAAAGACAAATTTCCCTAGAGATTGGAATTTGTGAAAGGAAAGAATAGGAAAAAAAACCTGGAAAAGTAGGTAGGCCCTAAATGGTATAAGCCCTCAAATGCCAAGCAGAAAAGTTATAATTTCTTTACTCAATTGGATCTATGATCTCATTGAATCAGAAGTTCCCTGTGATACAGAGAATTACTCATCCATGCACTCATCCTGGGTGACTCTTGCCCATGTTCATCCCCAAATTGTGTCACAAAGGGTCTATTTAACAGACTAGAAGCCTTTCTCATTTTCTCTTGGCATCACTACAGCATGAGTGAAGCATAATAATAATCAATGATAAATATTTTTTATTTTGTTAAAGTTTTCAAAGCACTTTAAACACATTTGATCCTTAAAACATTGTAAGGCAAATGCTATTATTATCATCCTCGTTTTACAGATAGGGAAACTGAGGAAACAGTAGTTAATTGACTTCCTCAGGCTCTGAGTAGTAAGTATCTGAAGCAGAATTTGGATTCAGGTTTTTCTGAGTTCAGATCCAGGGCTATTCACAGTGCACACCTAGGGCCTAACCATTCTGGCTGTTTATGGGACATCTACTTCTTGCACTAAATGGTGAGCGCATCTTCTTGGATTAAGCAAAGTTACTGAGACATAGAAAGAGCTTAATGGATGCATGTTGATTTATTAACTGATTCTCTTTCAAGTGATTCTTTGATGAGATCTTTTAATCCAGTTCTTTAAAGTTCCTTATGGGTTATATGTTGAACCCTTCCCTCGCCCACTATGTACCTTGACCTCTATGTAAGGCTCATATTGAACTCTCCAGAGACAGTACTTATTCATACATAATATAGTTTATTTATCCTCATTTTAACACATCATTTCATTTTACTGAATACTTTGAGATTTTGTTCAGTTGTTTCAGTCATGCCTGGCTCTTTGTGATACCATTTGAGGTTTGGCAAAGATACTGTGTCTGTCATTTCTTTCTGCAGCCCATTTTATAGATGAGGAAACTGAAGCAAACAGGGTTAAGTGACTTGCCCAGGTTCGCACAACTAATAAGTGTATGAGGCCAAATTTGAATTCAAGAAGGGGAGTCTTCCTGATTTCAGATCAAGCATCCACTGCACCACCTTACTGCTCTACTTTGAGGTATATAACATAATATTTATTAAATGAGACATCAAGAAAAAAAGTTACTATTCTTCTACCTACCATAGTTGAGTAACGAGTTGTGCCAAAGACCCAGAAAAAGGTGGTTTAGTTGATTTTAATCCTGTTCTTGTCCATGGGAGAGAACAGATTAGGTTTTTTTGTTTGTTTGTTTGTTTTAATGTGGGTCAGCTGGGAGAGTTAGAGGAGTCACAGTTACAAGGCCAGCTCCCTCACATATCCCCAAAAAATCCACAGTGTAATTTCAGATCTTGTTGTTGAACATCAATGCACTTGACATTATTATTTTAGGACATTTGTAGCAGCTAAAACTTACTCTTTTACATTTATTTTAAACATTCATTTAAAAAGTTTGAGTTCCAAGTTCTTTCCCTCCATCCAGTCCTCCTGACTTACTGAAAAGGCAAAGCAATATGATATCGATTATACAGGTACCATCATATAAAATATATCTATATTAACCATGTTGCAAAAAAAAAAAAACAGGAAAAAAACAAAGTGAAAAAGTATGCTTTAATATGACCTCATAGTTCATCAGTTTTCTCACTGAAGATAGCATGTTTCATCATGGGTGCCTTGAAATTGTCTCGGATCATTGTCTTGATCAAAGTAGCTAAGTCTTTCACAGTTGATCATTATTACAATATTGCTGTTACTATGTACAATGTTCTTCTGCTTCTGCTTGCTTCACTTTGAATCAGTTCTTATAAGTCTTCCCAGGTATTTCTGAAACTATCCTATTCAATATTTCTTATTACACAACAGTATCCCATCGTGATCATGTATCACAACTTGTTCAATCATTCCCCAATAGATGGGCATCCCTTCAATTTCCAATTCTTTGTCACCAAAAAAAGAGCTGCTACATATTTTTTGTACTTAAAGATCCTTTTCTTTTTTTCTTTGACCTCTTTGGGTTGCAAATCTAGTAGTGGCATTGCTGAATCAACAGGGATATGCAGTTCTATAGTTCTTTGGATATAGTTCTAAGGTATTCTCCAGAATGGTTGGGCCAGTTCACAACTCCACCAACAGTGCATTAGTGCTACGATTTTTCCACATCAATACCAACATTTATCATTTTCCTTTTTCTGTAATGTTACTCAATATGATGGGTGCAAGGTGGTACCTCAGAATTGTTTTGATTTGCATTTCTCTAGTCAAAAGTGATTCAGAGCATTTTTAATGTGACTATTGATAGCTTTTATTTCTTCTTCTTAAAACTGCCTGTTCATCTCTTGTGACCATTTATCAGCTGGAGAACGACTCTTATTTTTATAATTTTGACTTTGCTCCCTATATTTTTTGAGGAATGAGGCCTTTTACAGAGAAACTTGCGGTAATTTTTTTTCCACATTGCCACTTTTCTTCTAATTTTGGCTACACTAGTTTTGTTTGTGCAAACCCTTTTTAATTTCATGTAATTAATGTTGTCTACTTTATCTCCTATGATCCCTCCTATCTCTAGTTTGGTCATAAACTCTTCCCTTATCCATAAATCTGACAGGTACAGTTTCCCATGCTCCCCTAATTTACTTATGATATCACCCTTTATAACTAAATCTTGTGCCCATTTTTATCTTATTTTGGTATACAGTGTGAGATATCAGTCTACACCTAGTTTCTACCAAACTGCTTTCCAGTTTTCACAGCAATTTTTGTCAAATAGTGAGTTCCACCTTGTTTCAACAATCCAGCTAGCAGCTGCTGTGGGAGTGAAAGACCAACACAACCCCAACAACAAGAACCAGCATGCTGCAAAAGCACAGGTTCTTTTGATCTACTTAACTAAGGAAAGCAACGTTAAGGGGTTGACAAGCTTACTTTAATTCAGCATATAAACAGCATTCACTTAGTTCAAGGGAAAAAGCCAGCACCCTGAACAAAATACAAACAAAGTACAAACATCGACAGACAGACCTTGTCTGATTCAAATCCCGATATAGTTACCACAGTTTAACAAAGTCTCAGCATTTGGGTTACAAGCTGGAGGGCCCTTAGCTACAGCTGCCTGGAGTCTCTGCATCAGCACACCAGCACGAGTGAGAGCCCCAAACAAATTACAAACATCAACAGACAGACCAAATACAGATTCATAGCTACCAACATCTAGGTTCGGCCGGGAGCTTATAATGTGGGCTGGCCCAGAGTCACTCGTGCCACCACTGCTGTGGGTAAGAGCTCCGAAAAAGAGAAAGCCAGCCCCTGGTTTTATATCTTTTTCAGGGTCAGGGGTGAGTCACACACGTAACTCACCCACGTGACCTGGAATCATCGCAAAGAGGCAACTAAACCCATGTGGTCTAAGAGCCTCTGATGTCCCAAACCTATCACTCAAACTCATGTGTAAGCTAGGCCCTCCCCTTAGTTAGCCCCACCTTGGGCCACACCTTAGTTACCAATCCACACCCATATAGGTTTTACACCTAATAGGAGTTTGGGCCTGGGGCTTAGCACCTAGTAAGACTCAATGAAATACACTGAATTACTCAAAGGAAACAAAAGCCAAACTCTTCAAGGGTACTTGGTTGAACTAAGTGCTAAGAGCCCATTTTACTTACCAACACACACCCCCAAAGCATTTATCAATCATTAGATTGCTATGCTCATTTACTACCGTGTATTGTGTCTTTGATCTATTCTAGAGATCCACTACTCTATGTCTTAGCCAGTACCAGAATGTTCTAATGACTACTGCTTTATAATACAATTTGAGATCTGGTAAGGTAGGCTGCTTTCCTTCACAATGCCTTGTTTTTCATTAATTTCTTTGATATTCTTGATTTTTCCCCACCAGATGAATTTTTTTTTATTAATCTTTCTAGCTCTATAAAATAATTATTTACTGTTTCGATTGATATGGTACTTGAATAAGCAACTGAGGCAGAATCATTATTTTTAACACATTGGTCTGGCCTGCGAGGGGCCAAGCCCCCAAAACAGAGTTAAACTGTAACTTAAGATGAGAACAGCCTGTACAAAGTTAAGAACTGTACAAAGTTAGATAAGCAGTTGCAAATAGAACATCCAGTTCCCCCCACTGTTGCCTTAACACACAAACTGACTCCATAACCCTTTCCAAATAAGTACAAAGCACAGACTGTCCACGAGCACGGAAACACGGCCCTGATAGGTTTAGAGAGATCCTGCACGAGCATGCTTGCATCTGGAAACAAAGGCTAGTACTGCATAAATATCCTGCTTGCTGTAACAATAAACGGAGCTTTTGACCACCTGTATGTCTCCCGTCTCATCTGTGTGCCGCTAGTAAGACACTAGGGCTAGCTGGTCTGGCACTAGGTTCAGGGACCCCCCCAGACATCTTGGGCAGTTGGTGGGTTGTCGAAGGCCCCCAACAAGTGGCGCCCAACGTGGGGCGACAGGAAGCCACCCTGTCCCCGATATCCTCAAGGTCTTGCTCCCTCGATTGAGCTTGAGCAAGCGGCAAGTGGGTTTGCTCACCCCGGGAGCGCCCTCAGCCTCAAGAGACAACGTGGACAAGGTATTCTACGAGCCATGACAAGGTAGGTCACGCACCATGGGGCTTAAACTTTCCACTCCTCTTAGTGGCAAGGAAGACTATGTTAAGATCATTTATAAGTGCGGCAAAGAGCAAGGCTGTGCACTTACCCCGCGAGTCATAAGAACTTTCCTTGAGACCTCAGAGGCTGCCTCGCCCTGGATTGCACACCATCCACCTGTTACTTTACATTCTTGGAAGATTCTGGGCAAACAGTTAACGGAGAGAGAAAGTGAAAGTACTCTGCCCGAGAGCACTTTCACAGTATATTACATTATTAAAGCTGCACTTGCAGGTGCCGAGGCACAAGATGCCCGGCAGCCACGTAGTTTTTCTGCTATGACACAGACCTCGGACACAGCAGGGGTGTCCAGTGCATCCACGTCAGAGGACAAGGACACGAGGGCCGAGGTGCGGGAGAGAAAGAGGAACTCAGGTTGGGAACCGAGTACAGAAGAGGGTAAGGAACTTATAAACTTGCTGAAAAGACTGGGAAAATGCTCTCTAGGGGAAGTAAGGCATGAAATGGCCAAAAAAGGGAGTAAGACAGGAACAGCTCCCAAAGGACTATCGTCGAAAGGCACTCACACACAGGTCCATTGGGAGAAACCTGGGGATGGCCCTAGCACCCCCCCATATGAAAATGACTGGGCAATCGATCCCCTGGCAGACCCCCCTACTGACTGTTTTACCTTGGGACTGTCTCGACGGGGACGCCCTCGATCTGCCGTTGAGCAAACCATCATTCTTATGAGACAAAGAGGGGAAGATCCTCAAGGGCTTTTTGGCCCTGAGGCCGCTACAGTCCTCCCTGTCATGGAGGACCAAGGGGGCCAGCACAGCCACAGACCAGTTCCCCCGGGAGAGATCAAAGAACTGAAAAGAGCTGTGATGCATTATGGGCTGAAATCCCCATATATCAAGGTCAGACTTAAATGTCTTGCAGCCAACGTCCTCACCCCCAATGACTGGAAACTTGTTATGAGGGCGATCTTAACCCCTGGGGAGATGGTTGTATGGACCTCACTATTTCATCAAGAGGCCCGGACTATGGCTCTTATACACAATGCTGACCCAAACAATGTACAAAGATATTATCAAATGCTACTGGGCACTGGAGATTATATGACCACTCCAGCGCAAATACAACACCCTATAGAACTGTATGAGAGACTTGCTTCCTGTGTGGAGAATGCTTTTGACAAATTACCTGCTAAAGGAGAAAGGCCACCTTCATTAGTCAATGTCAGGCAAGGGCCCAAACAGCCCTTCGCTGATTTCTGCACTACCGCACAAGAAGCAGTGGCCTGCATTGTAGGGGAAGTAGAAGGGGCAGACAAGATTCTGATAGACATCTTGAGAAATAACTGCAATGCTGATTGCAAGAGGGCTATGATAGGTCTCCGAAGGAATGCAGGGATTGATGAAATGATGCAACGGTGCGAGATGGTGGCCACGGAGGTCTTCGCCGCCCAAGTTCGTGCCACACCTTATCCTCATGCCCAAAAAAGCCCTACTAAAGGAGCCTGCTTCCATTGTGGGAAACTGGGACATTTTAAAAGGGAGTGCCGCATTCCTCGCCCATCCCAAGGGCACCCTTCTCGCCCACGTACTCCATGTCCCAAATGCAATCGCCCCGGGCACTGGGCGAATGAATGCCACTCCCCCCGAGGAGCTAACGTCCCACACAACCACCCACAACAATTTTTAAACTTCCAGATGGGCAATCCACTAGCCCAGGGCCCAAGGTGGGAAGACAACCCCACTCCTCAGACAGTCAACCTGAGGTATCAGTTTCTCCAGGAGGCTTCCAAAAGGGATAATTGAAATCCATCCTTTTGCAGTGTGGAGGCTATTATACCCTCACTCCCCACCAGACCGCATGTGTCCCCCTGGCCTCGCCTATTTGGATTCCCGCTGATTGCTCCAGGATCTTCCTTTCTGCCCCAGCAACAGATTTCACAGGACTCACTGCATTAGTCCACAGCATGCCTTCTGACATTCTGATAGAACAAGTGCCAATTATGAATGCCACCACCAGACAACTCAATCTGAATCACGGCCAGGTCGTAGCCTCTCTTCTAATATTTCCTTGGGGTATCAGCACCGTGAAATGGAAAGAACCTGTGGCTGCCTTCTTCATGCAGGCCCTTACAGAAGATCAGCCACTGCTCCACCTGAAGATCGAGGGTATCTGGGTTAAAGGCCTCCTCGATATGGGAGCAGACAGATCAGTCTTCCCAAAAGAAAGATGGAACCCCGCTTGGCCTATGGTAATGTCATCTGACCTGTTTGGCATTGGTGGACTCCAGCCATCCTACATGTCTGCACGACCCCTCAAGTGGGAACACAAAGGAAAAACAGGCACATTTTACCCACATGTAGTAGAACACTTTCCCTTAGTACTTTGGGGAAGGGACTTGCTTTCTCAACTCAACTTAACATTCACCACACAGAATTTTTGATTGGGGCCACTGGGATACAAATGGTACCAGCCATTAAAGTACCAGCCATCCAGTGGTTGACCGAAGAGCCTGTATGGGTTGACCAGTGGACCCTAACTGCTGAAAAGACACAGGCATTGGAACAGCTGGTGAAGGAACAACTGGATGCCGGCCGTATAGAACCATCCACCAGTCCATGGAACTCTCCAGTTTTTGTCATAAGAAAGAAGTCTGGTGCTTGGCACATGCTCACCAACCTCAGGCAAGTCAATGCAGTCATGAGAACAATGGGGGCCCTCCAACCTGGGCTCCCCTCTGTGAGCATGCTGCCCCAATATTCTGCACTTTGGGCTATTGACATCAAAGATTGCTTTTTCAGTATTCCCCTTCAACCAGAAGATTGTGAAAAGTTTGCCTTTTCCATTCCCACCATTAATTATCAGGAGCCCTATAAAAGGTATCAATGGAAAGTGTTACCACAAGGTATGAAAAACAGTCCCACCATGTGCCAATATTATGTACAAAGATGCCTTGAAGCCATCAGGGTGAAGTATCCTGAGCTTATGCTCATTCACTACATGGACGACCTGCTAGGAGCACATCCAAATCCTGATTTATGCTCTGCAGCTCTTAGTGATACTATCCTTGCACTTGGACAGCAGGGGCTCCAAATAGCCTCAGAAAAGGTGCAAACTTCTTTGCCAATCACCTTCTTGGGTAGTAAGATTCAAGGGGCACAAATTTCCTATGATGCCCCCAAAATTGATATCGCCAAGATTAAGACTGTCAATGACTTTCAAAAACTCATCAGGGACATCCAATGGCTTTGGCCCCGAATAGGGGTCCTCACCTCTTTATTGCAACCCTTATATGATTTATTAAAAGGAGACCCTGCACTCAATTCCAAAAGATGTTGGACTCCGGGAAGCCTTAGAAGCTTTGGACGAAATAATCAAGGCCTGCATGAATGCCATCACAGCCCGCTATGATCCCTCACAGGACTTGGATCTTTCTATCATTTTCACCCCTGGATTACCAACAAGACTTGTGTATCAACAAGGAGTAAAAGACCCTGGGATCATAGAGTGGCTTCATCTCCCATCCTCTTCCCAACAAGCCAGCCACTTATGCCACCTCAGTAGCGAACCTCATCTGGCGGGGAATTCTGAGAATTCGGGTACTTCAGGGACCAGAACCAGGATACATATCCACACCCTATTCCAATCAACAACTACAAACTTGCCTCCAAGCCCATCCAGCCTGGCAAGCATTAGCATCATTTCCTTTCCAGCATGGAATCCCGGTACCTTTTTCCCAGTTGTTTTCCAGTTGGCCCTGGACATGGCCTAGGATTACAGCTCTTCGACCACTGCCACCACCTGCATTCACAGTTTTCACGGATGCTACCAAGCATGGCAGGGCTTCCATGTATGTTCCTGCTCTAAATGAGCTCAAAGTATATAATACTTCTTGTCACTCCACTCAGCAGAATGAACTGTTTGCCATATTGCAAGCCATCCATCTCTCAAAGCCTATAAACATTGTAACCGACAGCGCCTATGCAGCCGGTCTTCTACCTTCCTTGGAGACTGCCTATTTGCCTCACAATAAGTCTTCCTTAACCCAACTCATCCAAGAAGTACAACACGCTATCAGACAAAGGGTCTACCCCTTTTTTATAACCCATATTTGTTCCCATACGGGGTTGTCTGGCCCACTTGCCGAAGGCAATGCCATGGCTGATTCTGCTCTAACGTTTTCTGTTTCCCAGGCCACCAGCGCACATGAGAGACTGCATCTCTCCGCTCGGTCCTTAAGACTGCTGTACGGACTTACTAGAGAGGAGGCTAGATGGATAGTTAAACAATGCATTCCTTGTGCCACCTTCCGGCCGCCTCCAGGGCCACCACCTGAGAATCCTAGGGGCACTTTTCCAAATGAGCTCTGGCAAATGGACGTCACTCATTACTCCGCTTTTGGTCGTTCTCAATATGTTCATGTGTCTATTGATACTTACAGTGGCTTTCTTATCGCCACAGCAAGGGCCAGTGAGGCCATGAAGGATATTATTGCCCATCTCCCATCTGCTTTCACCATACATGGGCCGCCCAGGGTTCTTAAGACTGATAATGGCCCTGCTTATGTCTCCCACGCTTTTGCCTCCTTTTGTGAAGAGTGGGCTATACATCATGTCACTGGCATTCCTTATAACCCTACTGGCCAAGCCATTGTTGAACATGCGCATCGTTCCCTCAAGGGGGAGTCTTCCCCTTGGGCCACAGACACACTTGGACCTGGCCTGCTTCACCCTCAATTTTCTTCATTTTGATGATTTAGCCCTATCCCCAGCAATCCGCCATACTGTCCCTTGCACAGCCCAATCTTTAACTAAACGCCTGGACACACCGGTTCTGTCAGGATCTAAAATACTGTGGAAGGACAAGAAAGGGGAATGGCACGAGGGCATTATTAAGGTGTGGGGACCAGGCTATGCTTCCATTTCCACTAATGATGGAGGAGAACAATGGTTTCCTTTGTGCCGAGTGCGCTTGCTCCCCTCCTCCACTGACACTGGGTAGTCCCCTAACCTTCCTTTCCTTGATTGAGTTTTTGCCCTTTTCATTATACGCTTATTTTCCATAGGTAGAGGTGACAACAGATGGACCGCCTTTCAAGCATCATGCTCCTACTCCTTCTCCTGGTGGATCCAGTGGAGGGACCCCGAATACAAACAAAAAAGGGGGAGATGTGAGGGGCCAAGCCCCCAAAACAGAGTTAAACTGTAACTTAAGATGAGAACAGCCTGTACAAAGTTAAGAATTGTACAAAGTTAGATAAGCAGTTGCAAATAGAACATCCAGTTCCCCCCACTGTTGCCTTAACACGCAAACTGACTCCATAACCCTTTCCGAATAAGTACAAAGCACAGACTGTCCACGAGCACGGAAACATGGCCCTGATAGGTTTAGAGAGATCCCGCACGAGCATGCTTGCATCTGGAAACAAAGGCTAGTACTGCATAAATATCCTGCTTGCTGTAACAATAAACGGAGCTTTTGACCACCTGTATGTCTCCCGCCTCATCTATGTGCCGCTTGTAAGATACTAGGGCAGCAGCAGCAGTGGCTACTCCCGGAGCTCTCAGCCCACAGACAGTGTGGGCATCAAGCGGCTGATCAGAGCGGGATTTCAGGGATCTCTTTACTGGCATTGAGGCAGGATTCTTTTGCTCTGCCCTTGCTTGGATCTGGGGCTCAGTCCTGGGTGGTGGTCCTGGAGCAAGAAGCAGCACTGGCATGGTAGAGCTTGTGGTGGCAGTGGAAAGAGAATCCTACTCACAGTTCCAAGACAGAAAAGAGTGCTTGTGGTCACTCACAGACCACAGCACAGGCCAGGAAAGGAATAGACACTTCTCCTTTGATCATACAACTTTGGAAGAGCTGAAAATTTACAGGTCCCTACAAGTGTCTCTGAAAACAGCTCTGCAAAACCCCAGAAACTTGGAACAGTACACTACCACCACCACCTCCCCTCCCCCCCATTGGAAGCAGAGGCCTACGTTGACAAGGAACTAGAAAAGCAAGTCATTTGCTGAAAAAATGAGCAAACAGCAGAAAAAAAATCAGACTACCACTATTTCATACATCTAGAAACTGTGGTATTCAGAGGTTAAGTGACTTGCCCAGGGTCACACAGATAGTAAGTGTCTGAGGCCAGATTTGATCTCAGTTCTTTCTAAGTCCTAGTCCGAGACATCACTGAGTAGTGAGTTTAGGCAACTATAAAGATGGTGATGCCCTCATGGTAACCATGGAAATAAGAAAGTTGAGAAGAAAGGAAGTTTGAGGAGGAGTCCTGTTTTGGACAAGTTGAATTTGAAATGTTTGTAGTACATATAATTAAAGATTTCCAAAAAGAATTTGGTGACATGGAACCGGAGCTCAGGACAGACACAAAAGCTTGATAAATAGATCTGGGCATCACTTCCATGGAGGTGGATGGACCCATGGAAGGTAATGAAATTGTCAAGTCTAAGAGTACAATGGGAAAAGAGAAAAAGGTCCAGGACAGAGCCTTGCTGTTTTTCAATCATTTCAGTTGTGTCCAACTCTTTGTGACCCTCTTTGGGACTTTCTTAGCAAAGACACTGGAGTGGTTTGCCACATCCTTCTCCAGATAATTTTGCAGATGAGGAACAGGGTGACTCAACTAGTAAGGATCTGAGGCCAGGTTTGAACTCAGATCTTCCTGACTCCAGGCACAGTGCTCCAACCACTGCACCACCTTGCAGAGTCTTGTGGGACACCACAAGACCATATTAGTAGGCATAACCTGAATGACAAGAAATCTAAGGCACAGTCAAGTAGAAAGAAAACCAGGAAGCTGCAGTATTATGAAAACCTAAAGAAGTAAATAGGAAGAGAGCATGATCAACAGTAATAGCTGGTGTTTGGATATGGCCATTCAACCAGTGGACAAATTGTACTTTATTGTGCCCTATTTCTCTATCCTTTACATAAGAAAAGCATGAGGCACTTTATCCGGCGCTATGCTAAAATCTGGGTAAACTATGCCTTTGACGTTTCTTGCATCTACAAGTTTAGAAACTGTCAAAAAATAAAATTAGGTTATCGTGTATTAGGTTATCTTTATTTGTCCTTATTGGAACCAATGTAATTAAATTTGTCCTGTCCCTGAGGAAAAGAAAATCATCTCCTGGTGACCAGCTCTCTGCTAATAAACCTTCCAACCTTGACTGCAATAATTTTTGGAAAACAGGTGTAGAATCTGTCTTGTATTCAGAATCTGTCCTGCTTGGTAGCATCTTCTAGAATCTGTGCTTCACCAGAACAGACATTTCAAATGTTAATTTGTACGTTCAGGCAGTTCAGGCAGTTTAATTATAGTAACTGGGAGCAGTTAGGTGGCATAGTGCATGGAACATAGGTCTTGGAATCAGAAACACCTGAGTGCCAGACCCTAGCTGTGTGACCCTGAACAAGTCACTTAACCACTGTCTGCCTCAGTTTCTTTAACTGTGAAAGGGAAATCATAATAGTACTACTTCTCACGGTTCTTGTGAACATTAAATGAGATAGCATTTGTAGAGTACT
This sequence comes from Phalanger gymnotis, assembly GCA_028646595.1. Lineage (NCBI taxonomy): Eukaryota > Metazoa > Chordata > Mammalia > Diprotodontia > Phalangeridae > Phalanger > Phalanger gymnotis. Next base: position 104,169,550 of record CM053622.1, read on the forward strand.
TTTTACAGTTCCTGGTACATAGTAGACACTTAAAAAAAAAAGCTTGTTTTTTCTTTCAGAGTCAGTGTCAGCATTCATTTATGCTGAGGCATTGGAGTAGAACATAAACAGAGATAATAATGCCATGTAGGCTAATTGTAATCCCATATATTGGTGTGACATTGTTGATGTAAAGAACAATGACTCAGAATCAAAGGATCTAAGTTTAAATCCTGCTTCTGACCCTTACTACCTGTGTGACCTTGAACTTGCTTTTCCTGGTGCACAGTTTCCTGAGCTGTAAAATGAGGGGACTAGATGGCCTCTCAAATCTTTTCCATTTCTCCATCCACAATCCTGTTTAGAGTCCTAGTGTATTATAAACAAAGTCATTCTTCCAGGGCTTCCTCTTTTCTTCTCACCATAATCTCACATTCTTGTTGAGTCATTTCAGTCATATCCAACTCTCCATGAATCCATTTTGGGTTTTCTTGGCAAAGATACTGGGGTGGTTTGCCATTTCCTTCTCCAGGTCATTTTACGGATGAAAAAAACAAGGCAAATAGGGTTAAGTGATTTACTGAGAGTCACAAAGCTAATAATTTGTCTGAACTCAGATTTGAATTTGAGTTCTTCTGACTCCAGGGCTGGTGCTTTATCCACTGCACCACCTAGCTGCCCCAGTTTCATATTACTCAGCAAAAAATAACTTTCCTCTTGTAGAGCCTTAAATAATTAAGCACTAAATTGAATTGGCAAATGGAGAGAGAATAGTCCACGATCTGCTTATAGAAGCAACTCATCTAAAAGAAAAAGAATGAATTTCTTTGTCCTCATTCACCCAACTGGCCATGTATTTTTGAAGTAGAGGCACTCAATCAGTATGGTACTGTATATCCAGAAGGGAATAAAGGCATACATTCTAGGAAAACATGGATACAAAGAGATAGAGTGGAAGTAGTTTCAGAGAGAGAGAGAGAGAGGGAGAGAAAGAGAGAGAGAGAGAGAGAGAGAGAGAGAGAGAGAGAGAGAGAGAGAGAGAAAGTAAGAAGAAAAGAAAGAAAGAAAAAAAGAAAGAAAGAAAGAAAGAAAGAGAAGGAGGAAGGAAGGAAGAAAGGAAGGAAGGAAGGAAGAAAGAAAAAGAAAGAAAGAAAGAAAGAAAGAGGAGAAGGAAGGAAGGAAGGAAGAAAGGAAGGAAGAAGGAAAGAAAGAAAAAGAAAGAAAGAAAGAAAGAAAGAAAGAAAGAAAGAAAGAAAGAAAGAAAGAAAGGAAGGAAGGAAGGAAGGAAGGAAGGAAGGAAGGAAGGAAGGAAGGAAGGAAGGAAGAAAGAAAGAAAGAAAGAAAGAAAGAAAGAAAGAAAGAAAGAAAGAAAGAAAGAAAGAAAGAAAGAAAGAAAGAAAG